>CM070497.1:31952475-32299975 GCA_036324585.1 Champsocephalus esox | reverse complement strand
TGAATGTTTTAAGGACATTAATTGTTATCTTCTTCTGTTTTCCTCTCTGTAAGGACACTTTGTTGGAGGTGTCCCATCACAGATTATGGGGGAATAAATATTTGTCTCAGTGTGAAATGTGTGTAACATGTGGTAAACAATCAACTTTCCACCGGTGAAGGCTGTTGGCCAGCGTTTTGTTGATGCTGTGGGCAGTCAAGCTTTCTGACACTGGGCTGCGTCCACAGGGGAGATGACAAAGTTAGACCTGTCATTTCTGTTTGCGTTGCCATATTTTCAGGCCGAATAAAGTCCCTGTTTCTCTAATAATTCTCTGTTTTCAGGCTTTTCAGAGCAGCTGCCAGATGTTTTCAAAGATCTCCCTGTAGCTCAAGTATTCTGGAACTGTTTTGATGTTTGTCTTTCAAACTTTCCTTCCCTCCCTGAAGGTAAAAACACTGAAAACTAGTTTTCAAACTTAAAGCCAAAAACACCCGGAGGATCAACAGAAAGCATCCTGACTCTCGCTCGTTTTGTCTCTTCTTTTGTTCTTTTCTTATATATTTTTAATACAACAGACTGCTCAATACCCCACTGTCTCGTTTATATTCTTCAACTTCTTCTGGAAATAATCTCAGCTGAGTTTCCTCCCCATCAGCATCTGTCAGATTATCTTGACTTCACGTGTGAGACATGTTTGAGTATACCTCAGTTTGCCTTTTCTCAAAACAGATATCTGGGTTTCATCTGAACATGAAAGCAGATCTGCAGTCATATACCACTGGATCGTTTCTTTCATATTTCCAACGTGTAACCTATTTTGTACCTCTTATGTTAAAACTGCTGCTCAGATATAAAACATGAATAACAAATGTGTTTTTGTTAACGTTGCAACATTACATCTATCAGCATTTCAAAAATCCAAAGCCAAATCACTGTCAGTTTAATGCAAGCTGTGGTCAGTCAGGGTCTCTGAGTGATTTACTGACGGACGTCTTTCCTGCAAGGCTTCACAGGTGATAAGTAAGGGCCTTTCCTTCACTCAGAAACCCGAGGAACCCTTTTACATCTGATTGGGCTGAAACAAGTGACATTGCATTGCGCTGCATTAGTGTATTTTATTCAAAAGCTCACAGATTCTGTTTTAAAATCAGAAGGGATTTGCGACTGGCTACGAGCCTGCAGACATACATGACACAAACATAACATATTGGATTGGCTTTCATTGGTTCTTAAAGAAAAAGTTTGACTTCATTTAGTTTGTGAGTTAGAGGAGAAGATTGAGGCCACTTTCATAGTGTGCATGTTAAATCAGAGGCTACAGTGAGAGGACATACATCTTGTCAATTAACACTCTTTCTCAGCCATTTCTTGGTGCAGCTCGAATTTAATTAAAGTCTTTCTACATTTCTGGCAGGCATGTAAACCATTTCAGATGTGATATATTACAAGCTAAATGTCCTGTATTTCTGAAATAAGAGAGTCACCCAGACCACCTTGCAGGAGCAGGTAAATCTGAGGTGAGCGTGCAGTAACAGTTGAAAGATGTCCCCTCCATTTAAAGCGGTGAACAAGAGGTCTCAGAGTGCTGAACTCCTTCTTAGTCTATTATAAATTCTCCCTGTACTCAGATACATTTTGGCTAGATGAGTGACGGCAGGTGAATGGCATGTTCCTGAGTTAATGAGATGTAACCAGAAAGGCCAATCTGCTGATCGCCATTCTTTCCGCTTTTAAATTGATCGTTGCTGACTTTTACCCAAAGGCTAAACAAGAGGACAACCTCCAACTATTAAATCAATTACTTTCAGGAATGCAGATTATTACATTTATCGCAACAGTAAAGAGCTGGTTCTGCTGGAATCTGCAAACATGACGAGACTTAAAAAGAGGAACATCTCATTACCTCGAGGTAGAAACACAAGATAAAAGCAGGATACACAATCAGAGAAAACATCCAACAAGAACATCTTCCGAAGAAAGTAACAAAGGAAGAAAATCCAACAACTTTTTCTGTCTTCAGTTTTGATTGTTGGGAGTTTTGCCTGGAAAACAGTAAGTACTTGATTTGGACATCTAATGCTATCAAGAGAGCAAACCAAGAAACATGTTTCACAATCAAATGAAGTCACTGTTATCCTGCAAACATAAGTTTGATATGTGATGCAGAATGTGTTCACCTATGGCATGAAGGAAGGGTCATGACCGAAAGAACAAGATCGCGGATACAAGCGGCCGAAATGTGTTTCCTGGAGGGAGGCTGTTATCTTCCTTAGGGATAAGCTGAGAACTTCAGTTATCGGGAAGGAAGGGACTCGGAGTAGAGCGGCTCAATCTGGTTAGGATGTGACTTGGGGAAGTGTTCGAGGTACGTCCAGCTGGGAGGAGATCTTATGCTATCTAGAGAGCAAACTAAGAACAATGTGGTCCTATTCCACAATCAAATAAAGTTGAATCCTGCAAAAATACTTTTGTGATTCAAGTATGCGTTACTTCTCTCACTTTAAGTCATGAAGGATAGGTCATGACCAAAATAACAAGATCGTGGATACAAGCTGCCAACATTTTTAGATTTTTCCTGGAGTGAGGCTGTCCTCTTCCTTAGGGATAAGGTGAGACGTTCAGTCATCCGGTAGAAAGGGACTCGGAGTAGAGCTGCTGAATCTGCTAAGGATGTGACCTGGGGAAGTATTCGAGGTAGGTCCACGTGGGAGGAGACGAAGGGACCGACCCAGGACCAGGTGGAGGGATTATATCTCCACATTGGCCCTGGAGCACCTTGGAAAGACCCAGTTGGAGCTGGTTGATGTGGGCAGGGAAAGGGAGGTTTAGAGCCCTCTGCTGGAACAGATGGGCGATGGAAAATGGATGGATCTGATTTCCAAAATTCTCTCACAACATTTCGCCTCATTTAGCCTGGTTTTCTCAATAGTGACTAAACACCTCTTCCCCTGTATTGACACAAAAAGAAGTGCCATGGATATACACTAGACATATGTGCAGACACAGTTACAGTTAGATCATTTTAAATAAAAAAATAAAAATAAAGCCTGATAATATATGTGAGGCTATGGTTACATTTGCTGTCAAACTATAAATCAAAACTTATAAATGTCTCGTACTATTTTAGTTTGTTTGATTTTGGCTTCTCTTGGACTTACTTTGAATTGTCTTATGTTAAAATGTGCTACTGTAGTGACCACTTATTATACACTGGGTTACATAATTCACACATGGAACTACAGTATTGTTTCCACACGGACATATGTGTTGTTATCTATATATGTTGTGTGCCCTCCTGGCTCTTTCTCGTGTCGTCCCGGGCTGCGACCCAACAACATCTACATTTCTGCTGCTCATTAAAGCAAGCTTTGTACCTCCATTGCACCGCCTCCGACTCCCTATCTCTCGGCACTACACGACATAAATAAACCGTCCTTGCCTTATGCAGACGGTCTCTAAAACACGACTCCCACTAACTCCTTGCATGAAGTATAAAACCCTCTTTAGGCATTTGGCTTGGATTGCTTAGAGACTGTATTTGTGTGTTTTCTCTAATCATAATCAGATGTGTGTGTGTTTGTGTGTAATCCCTTCGCTCCATTACCAACAGGCTTGAGGGTTCACTGATCTCCACTAAGGACAAATGCTAATCAGATATTAGAGCAGACTAGCATAACATCGTCAAAAATCTGTTTTCAAACATTTTATATTTTGGAGAAAAATAACTCTGGGCCTCAAAGTTGAAGAAGTGAAGGTGCCTGGTCAGTTTACTTTGCCTTTGTTTTCAGTATTTCATTTCTTGTATGTCTTTTATGTTTAGCAAGTGTTCACTTTCTGTCTTCTTCTGCTGTTCTCTTTTGTTATACGTCCCCAGCTCGCTTAGGGTAAAAGGCATAGGCGGCGCGTGAGGCTCAGGTTTGGGAAGGTTAAATAACTTTTTTTTACCTTATGTGGCGTCTATAGAAAAGACATCAACTCAGTGTGTGGAGTTTAAATCCCTCAAGTCATATTACAGGATAAAGGAAATACAGTTAAAACTGCCGTATGCAGAGAAGACGCCGACGTGTCGCACTTATCATTCATATTACATCATCAATCAGATCATCGATCATATAATTATCATATATTTCCTTATCTGAGTCAGCTTCTCCAGCCAGCCGTATCTGGCCGTGCAACACTTACAGTGTCACATACTGTATGCAGCAGAAGTATTATTTTAAGCAACACATTATGTTGACGAAACACTCGAGTCAAATGTAATTAAAGTCAGATCCACTCGTGTCTTAGATGGGGCCGTGATATCAGAAAAGTATACGCTTTCAAACACTCGGTAGGCCTAGTTAACCGTTCTGTATTCACCTTGCAGGTGAAACTCTGTGGCTTGTATCCTGGATTATATGTTTAAATCAGCATGGATGTTTAAAGCTCATATGTGTCTAATATTACTTTACTTTTCATTAATGAAGTATGACGCTGCACTATCAGTACACTTGTCCCTGTTTGTGATTGGTCAAATGTAGCTAACCTCGCCCCAGTGAACGCGCTCTCAGCTGGTGAGAGAAACCCTGGCTTGATTTACCGAGTTCATAACCAGCGTCGACCGCTTAGCGAGATCTCGTTTGTTAGTTTGTTGTTGTTAGTTAGTTTGGCTTCGTAGTACAGGGCACAGGTGGCTAGCAGCGCTAATGTCAAAGACACAGACATTATAAATTATATTTTTATTGTACCAGGATGCAGTGACACACATATTTGGGAAGGCTTAGCCTTCCCTAGCCTACAGCACCCGCCGCCCCTGGTAAAAGGGAAGCAACACGAAACCAGGTGTTCTTGGTAAGAGGTTGATTTTAATAATAAACTCAAAATAAAGATGATATAACCAAAAATACAGGCTCTTAAAACCAGCTATCTGTTCAAAATAACGCCACACAAAACAAAGGCCACAGATTATAACAGTCATAGCGCACTATGGGCACTTAAAGGGATAGTGGAAATCCGCGAATTTTGGGTTTAACTTATGTATTTTTATTAAAAATAAGCATAATAAACCACTTTTTTTAATTTCATGCGCCTAGTTTCATTTTATTTTCAATTTTACTGCTCCCGACCACGCCCTCTCAATGAAACGAAATACTTCGGGAATCTTCGGGTGATGACGAAAACAAAGGAAGACGGGCACAAACATTGGACGAGGCACGAGTATTTTATTATGTTTTCTGGCTGATGTAATGCATCATTAGCCTGTACCATTGTGTACAACGCCATTTATTGCCTGTCGATTAGGCGACCGGAGGCCTATCGTCATCCGATAATCCGGTACACAGTGTCGAATGTGTACGCTACAGTCATCATATAGACATGATAGACTAACAGTACTGTGAGTACAGCCTACACTTGACAGGCAGCTTGGCTAGGCTAGGATTAGGACCATACTACATCAAAACACCGATTGGCTCTAGCTGTATATCATGCTAGTATACAATTCATTTAAATGTATTCATGTAATTAATGTCCCATAAGGCTGTTATATATACAATAATAAATGTGACAAGATAATTTATGTGAACCTGACCCTGAGATGTTATGAAATGTACCCTACATGCAGTCATCCCCGGGCATAGCCATGGGCCTACAGTGCATGCATGCCAACTTTTGCAATATATAATATAGCGCCTAGCGTGAGCTATTACGACCGCCGCGGCGCGGCCGTAACGCGGCGCAGACGCTCCTGGTGCGTTTAGGGGGTTAGGGACCTACGAGTCAAGATTATTTGTGCGTAGGGGTGCATCATCTGGCGCCTGGTTCTGGTCATCCTCGCCATTGCCCATGCCGTGAACTAACTCCATCACCTCGGGCTCGAACAAATAAGGACGTAATGGTCCATCGTCTGGCTCAATATTCTCACCATCGTCGCTTACTGAACCGGATTCAGATTCAGTTCCTAAAACCAATCCCAGACAGGTTAACGAGCAGACAGCAGCAGCAGCCGTGACACCTTTCAAACAATCATTTGTATTATCTGCTGCCAATTGTATTATCAGTGATGTACCTGAACGCGTTCAATGAACGATCGTTCATGAACTCGTTCATATTTTGGGCGAACGTGAACTGAACGTGTATTTCCGCTAGATGAACGTAATTGAGAACGCGTTCATTCTCAGCGCTGTATAACGGCGTTCAAAAGTGTGCCAGATTTCAGCCGAAAACCCAGTTAAAACACACCGTAAACAGGCTTCAAAATAATGCGGAAAACCACCCAATCTGGCAACAGCAAGCTGCCTGTGACGCGTGGCTGCCTGTCACCCCTGGCTGTCGCACTAAAATATAAATATACTAAATATATCAGACTCCTCACAACAAACAATGTGGAACCGCGGGACCGGCGAGCATTGAATGAATTAATTAATTAGTATGGACGAAGCCGAGAGCAGCTGCAGCAGCACTCGGAGACTCTACGGCGTCGGCGTATGAGCATTTAAAAGAGTTAGTCAGTAGGCCCTACTGACTCAGACGGAAAAAATCAAACGTAATTGCCTGTAAACTGTGTCCGCCCGGTTTGAAAAAGCAAGTCCGTACATCGACGACGTCGACAACAAACCTTAAACGTCACATTGAGAATAAGCACACGATATGTGCGAGTGGCGAATAAAAAAGAGAGCCAAAACAGATCCACTACCACCCAAATCCCATTAACATCGAGGCTACAGGAGACAAATAATAGCTCGCTGCAACGTATTGAAAAAAGAACTATAAACTATAAATTAGTTCAACATTTTGAATTATGAACTATGAACTGAACTAGTTCATTTTAAAATGTGTGAACTGTGAACTGAACTAGTTCATGTAGAAAGTGAACTTTCCCAACTGTGTATTATACATCTGATCTCTAATAAATGCAGAGTCATATTCATCCAATTGGAGATGACGTTGACTCAATAACAACATTTTAATTATAAAAAAGTGAATCACTGCTACTTTATCATTGTGAGCTAATGACATACACCTAAACACGTATTTCTGTGTATTCTGTGTGATGAATGTGTTACCTGACCGAAACTGAAGTTTTACTTTATTTTTCCTTTTAGTAATTCACAACAGCAGCTCGCCCTTTTCTAAAAAGCTGGAGATTTCATTTGGGAAGGAAAACAAAGGGCAAAACAAGCCGCAAAACAAAATCCATTACAAATACATTTATTGCATTATGTTTGAAAAAGAGTTACCTTTAAGAGTTATCCTCAAGACGAAGCTTCGTCAACGTGTTGTTTAGCTACCCAAGACTTGGGCTTGTGATCTATTGGAGAGTTGAACGTGTGGCAGCGTACAGGACTGAATTCATATCACAAATCTCCACAGCACCTGCCATCTGTTACTGTGTGTGTGTGTGTGTGTGTGTGTGTGTGTGTGTGTGTGTTTTACACCCTCACAGTTGCTTGTTCACAAATGTGTGCCTACTACGGTGATTATTTCGACAAGTTCCCCACCCCCAGTCATCCGTCTCAACAAGTTACACAAGACAAAGCAGATGTGTTTCCTCCCCATTCATCTTCATAAATTAGGTGGTGTATGTTCTTTACTTTGAAAACAATTTGCTATAACAAGGACATGGGGATTATGAGCTGTACGGAAATTATAGCTGCTATATAACACGTATTGACATTCAGCTTTGATTATGAAGCGATGGAATGATTCATGCCTAACAAACAGTATAGTTCAACTGTGTAACCGAGCAATTGTAAGCGTTTGATAATGTATTTTATTTGTGAGCTTTATGGATGTGTTGTATAGGGAAAAGCATGTAGGATTACATGTTCAACCTGTAGGCGCCAATTAACTGTGTATAAAGGTAGGAACCTATGTGTGTTGGTGAGAGGTTCCGCCGGAAGGCCCATACAGTTTTTGACCACACATGGAGAACACACACGGAGAACACACACGGACGATCACACGGAGAACACACACGGACGACACACGGAGAACACACACGGACGACACACGGAGAACACACACGGACGATCACACGGAGACACACACATGGGATTAAAAACAAAGCAAACGGTATTGTGTAAACCATAAATATCGTGTGGTGAATGAAACAAAGAAACCAGTAAAAAGGGAAATAAATGGACTATTTCCAACTGGAAACTGTTTCTGACTTTTATTCGGCAGCAAACAAGGTGTGCGTAAATTACACCCACCAAGCGGATCCTCAGAGGCTTAATGCGTTGGTTTAGCCTCTACACTACCAACACAATGAGTGAATGTTAATACACGTGTGTGGGAAGTTGCACAAAGTTTGATAATTTACTTATAAATCCAGGATATGTAAAACTTGTATTTACTCGTTTATTTCAATAATACATTCTAGTCTGGGATGCCTTCTGATAGATAAATGTAGCGCTTCATTTATTCATCAAAACGTTGCATCGGAACATAATTCAGCAATTATGAGTCACCACAATATAATTGGGAAAACTCTTAAGTCATTTATAAACCTAATTTATTTCAGAGATGGTGGAAGTGTGGAAAGAATAACAACAGTTATTGATCATCTGGGCGCTGACAGTGTTTTTGCTTCAACAAAACATTGGAAGAGGGTTGTTGTCTGCAGAGACGAGCTATCTGTAAATTGGTAATCAGTCTGTTTGGAAGTGAAGATGTGTATTATTCTCTACGCTCTCCTTTTGTATATCTGTGTTCAGATGAAGTCTGCGCCAACACAACCGGCCCTGGCAATCACAGCCGCAGAATCATGGGAAATCACTGAGCAGCCAATCAGATGCAGCAATCATCGCCAAGGTGAGACTAATCAGGCCGAGAAAATCAATCTGCTCCATGTTAGGCATGTTAACGGCTTCAGTGTGCAGCTATTTCAGAGTGGATTAGTGTAGCTGATTCTGCTTAAACATGACACTCCTGGCAGCCTGTGTCGATGTTTCAATCTCTGGCGTTTCTCAATCTCGAGGATACTGGCTTCCAAGCCAATATTTCAAGGATGCTACGTCATCGAGTGCCGCCGAAGGACTGTTCCAATCTCCAGCATACTTGGAATTCCACCGAGGCCGCGTCCTTGGTTTGGGGGAAATTTCGAGGCTGCACATGGGTAGACTTTCGCGTCCTTAAAATCCCCACAATGCTTTGCGCACGGACCAATTTCAAAAACCCTTGCGGAGAATGGCTGAACCGACGCAGCACACATTTAAATGTAAGTATGTAGTGGCGTAGAACATGTGTTGGTAAATATGTTACTTTGTTACATTTGTTATCACCAAAAATGTGTTCCGTGAAAGTAAATTCAATTCAATTAGATAGACAACGTGAGGTATTTATTTTCGGTACAGTTTATGTTGAAACCGTTAGAGAGAGTGGCACACTAGTTAGCCTGTTCCATTCTTCTTCGTTTTCCGAAGCGGTGGCTTGGAAGTATACTTGCTTCGTTTCTGAAGGAAGTGACTTGGAAGTACGCGACTACCAAGCCAGCATCCTCGAGATTGAGAAACGGCCAGTGTGTATTTTTTAATTAAAAAATGCATTTGCTTTGCTGTGATATTAAACCTGTAAGTGCAGCCTTTACATGTTCATAATTGAACTGTAATATGTATTTTCTAAGTGTAATGATTATTATTGTTGTAATATTTCATGCGTGCAATATTTAATCTTTTATTTTGAAGTCCAAGCTCACGTCTCGTTATGCTGTTTTCGCGTGAGTTAGCGAGCGAGAACATGAGAAGCACCCTCAGAGTAAGATGCACGGATACTTACAGCGCCGTTAGTTTTGTATTCTTAAACATATAAGTTGTGAAGATAACTGAAGAATACTTCCCTCTGTTTTCAGAGCATGCAGCCCAACAAGGTATGTTTTTGTGTTTGTATTACTTTTATGTTTATTACCATAGTCATCTCACATGCTGTGCATATTATTGTTTGTCATTTATACTGTTTGTTTGTGTAGTTTTCACGGTGGATTCGAAGAGGAATAAACCCGTAATGAGAAAGCCACTTGTGTCTGCCTGTGCTTCGAGGGAATAGAGAGCCGCAGTGACGCGTCCTAAACCCCGGATGTAAACTTCTTCCGGTTCCTTCGTCAAAAACGCAATGCAATTTCTCCATAGGATTTTGGAAAATAACTCGAAATAAGGTCTGTGGTTGACACACATTTAAGAGAATGATCACGTTTTGTTCAGCCGGATAATCTCCACATGTCTGTCCTACTTTTATAATTGTTGAATCATAAATCTAGTCGCCAAAAGCTAAATGCTAACGTTATGCTATAAACGAACTACAAGCCAGTACAGCAGCAGGGTCGCACGACTTCAACGTCACGCCAACTTAAGATCGTTTCAACTGACTTGCACTGAAACACTTTAAATATATTAACATTTTAAACTGTATAGGCCTACCCCGTTTATCTAGGCCCTTTTTGTTTTATGTATAGGCTACATGTCACACTGGGAAACGATATTTCTGGATGTATAACACATGTAGAATTTGTTTACAATAAAGCTGACTTTGACTTCCGCATGCTTGCATATTTTAACAAAGCTTTTCATTTTAGCCACACTGAATTTAACTAGAAGTCATGGCTGCGTCAATTACCAGTCTGATATCGTTTTACAAAGATGACAAGAAGAGTGTAGATAGAGGAGAGAACCAGTACAAGTCAGCACACGTAAAACAGTGCAGACTAGATGAAGGTGTGCTTACCGGTGTTGTCAGGACTAGCATGAGGGACAAGGTTTATAGAGTGTCGGTGAGTAGTTATAGCAAGAGTACCGTTAACCTAGAGTTCATTTATTCACATTAATTCCCATCAACAAATCCATTTTATGTGTCACATGAAATCTTTATTAGGCAAGGCAAGTTTATTTATATAGCACTTTTCAACACATGGCAATTCAAAGTGCTTTACAAAAAATGAAAGACATTAAGAAATGGGATTTAAAACCAGTCATTAAAAATAAAAGCTAATAAAATAAACATTAAAAGGAAAAATACATGGATAAAAGTTACAGTGCAGTCTAAGATGTGAATAGTTCAATTAAAAGCAGCGACAAAAAGAAAAGTCTTCAGCCTGGATTTAAAAGTAGTCAGAGTTGCAGCGGACCTGCAGGTTTCTGGGAGTTTGTTCCAGATGTTTGGAGCATAATAACTGAACGCTGCTTCTCCATGTTTAGTTCTGACTCTGGGGACAGAAAGCTGACCAGTCCCTGAAGACCTGAGAGATCTGGATGGTTCATAGTTTAGCAGGAGGTCAGAAATGTATTTTGGGCCTAAACCATTCAGTGCTTTATAAACCAGCAGCAGTATTAAATCTATTCTTTGACACACAGGAAGCCAGTGTAAAGACTTCAGAACAGGAGTGATGTGATCCACTTTCTTAGTGTTAGTGAGGACTCGAGCAGCGGCGTTCTGAATCAGCTGCAGCTTCCTAATAGATTTTTTAGTGAGACCTGTGAAGACACCATTGCAGTAGTCTAGTCTACTGAAGATAAAAGCATGGACAAGTTTTTCCAAATCCTGCTGTGACATTAGTCTTTTAATCCTAGATATGTTCTTTAGGTGATAGTAGGCTGATTTAGTAACTGTTTTAATGTGACTGTTGAAACTCGGGTCAGAGTCCATGACTACACCTAGATTCCTGGCTTTATCTGTTGGTTTGAACATTGCAGACTGAAGCTCAGCGCTAACTTTTATACGTTCTGCCTTGGCTCCAAAAACCATTACCTCAGTTTTCATCTTTGTTTAATTGGAGAAAGTTCTGACACATCCAGTCATTGATTTGTTCAATGCACTTACTCAGTGTTTGAATTGGAGCATCGTCTCCTGGTGAAATTGTTACGTAAATGTGTGTGTCATCTGCATAGCTATGGTAACTTATTTTGTTGTTCTTCATTATCTGAGCCAGTGGTAGCATG
Organism: Champsocephalus esox; assembly: GCA_036324585.1. Lineage (NCBI taxonomy): Eukaryota > Metazoa > Chordata > Actinopteri > Perciformes > Channichthyidae > Champsocephalus > Champsocephalus esox. The sequence goes on along the minus strand of CM070497.1, from coordinate 32,288,084 downwards.
TAGACGTTAAAGAGAAGAGGCCCCAAGATTACAAATATTACACACCAGAAAACACAGAAATATTGATGAAATAAACATACAGTAGGCTATAAACAATTAAAGGGATAATTGGGAAGGCATTACAAATGTAAATATATTTTAAATAATAAAACAATCCCACCACCACAGGTATCTACAGGAGAAGAGGGAATTCTCTCCACAGAATGTGAATGCCCACGTGGAGAATGGAAATGCAGTCATGCGGCTGCATTAGCCATCTTTGCCATCCACACTTTCAGCTGCACTGACGTGACACCCTGTCAGTGGAAGAAGCCAAAGGCAGCTAAACGTACACATTCAGTGGAGGAGCTATTTCCTCCAACCAATAACTGATTCAACCCGCTGACAAGAGAGTCCCACCTCCGAAGATCGTGACTGGCTGAGGGACAGACTCGGGGGCAGGTTCTCAGGAATGTCTTGGCTTCTCTCCCCCGAGCCAGAAGAGGAACACTACAGCTTGGAAACACTTACTGTTCCTGAAATTATCAAACCTGTTGGGCATCAGGGACCTGAGGCAATTGTGGCAAGCATGGCATTGTCTGAGGAGCAACAGAGGGCAATTCAGGTGGCTACACTGGTCAGCGAACCAACCCAAACTGGCATTTGTTCAGGAAAGGAAGGTTGACTGGCAGCAGCTTTGGAGCTGTCCTGAGGTCAAAGCGTGTGACTGCTGCCCTTATTGCCAGGGTGCTAGGGCAACAACAGGCCCTTGATGGTGTTTTGTCTGTACAGTGGGGGACTATGAATGAATGTGAGGGCGTCAGGGCATTCCCCACTGCAACCCAGATGCAGGTCCATGAGTCAGGTGTGTGGCTCTCCCAATCAGGATTGTTGGGGGCATCTCCAGGTGGTCTGGTAGGGTCTCCGCTGTGCTGGAGGTAAAGTGTCCCTACGGAGCCAGGGAAATGACAATTAGTGAAGCATTGCAAATCAAGGGCTTCTGTGTCAGCAAGGAGGGAGAAACATTCAGCCTGCGTGAGGAACATCCTGACTGGCACCAAGTGCAAGGTCAGCTTCACCTCACTGCAAGAAAGAAGAAGAAATTGTGAATCGTTTTTAATTTACATTTACTCGCCTTTGCAATGTTGTGGTTGTTAGAGTGTTAGGCTTCCTGTCAGCTCGTCTGTTGGGAAGATATACAATATTAGTTTCATGGAAGTCACATCGTCACAAATAAGAGCATTAAGACATACAGTACATTGGCTAAAACAAAACATCTAAAGATATAACGTTGCACTTTGTCTCGTGAACATTTTCACTATTTTGACATTTTTATAGATGAAAATTGAACTAAAGAAATAAAGGTAGATGAATCCATATTGAAAATAGGTGTCAGCTGCTACACTGATTATAATAGTTATATTTCTTAATTAATTAAGATATTACTGTATTGATCCCAATTGGGGAAATGTTTGTGTTGCAGCAGCATAACAAGAAAAACAAAATATAAGTTATTATATATACAAAAGTATGTTAGGGATGGAATATTAAATTGAATATAAATGTAAAATGTACATGTGATGTTACGTCCAAGAGAAGCTATGGAGCAGAGAGTTCTCTGCCGGGCAGAGGTGATTTGTTATTAGTTCAATATATCAAACTGATTTCCCTGACTACAATCTTTAGTTACATGGTGAATCGTTATGCTGCTTGTACTAATTAGACTTATCATATAAGCCACACAGGTTTTAATAGGATGCATTCATTATCTTTACTTGTGTTGCGGTCTTTTCAGCAGTGCCATCTCTAAAACGGCGATACACTACCCATCATTTACATTTCACCGTGACATGGACAACAATGTAACGTCAGCTGACCTCATGGCACGAATCCAGACTCTCCTTTGGAAAAAATTGGCCGGGAAACGCTAGAACGAGCACGTTTCATGCGAAGACCTGTGGCTGCAACCCGGAGCAAAGCAACAAACCATTGCGTAGCTAACTAGTAGCGCTAGCTTTAGCTAACGTTAGCCAACGAAACGAACTGCCGAGTAAAATTGGAAAACACTGGTAATTAATTGTTCTATAATTTATAAAACTACGGTGTTAAAAATGACCATTTCAAAAATAGAGATTCTAATGGTAAGATATAGATATACAGATACTAAAGAGACTACAGATAGGCTACTAAAGATAGACAGGTACTTGCTTTCAAGCAGAACACAGGGGAAAACAAACTTAGCGGGAGTGTTTACGTGTGTAGGCGTAATGACGTACAACGGACTCGACCATTTCTGTAGTCCTATTCAGCCACTCGGTAACAACCATCGTTTTTCAGACACGTAAACTCTTCAAAAATCACCAGTGGGGTCACTGCTGATGTATCTACTGTCGTAGAACAAAACGTGATTTATCCCTTACATTTGTGTCAACCACAGACCTTATTTCGAGCTATTTTCCAAAACCCTATGGAGAAAATACATTGCTTTTTTGACGAAGGAACCGGAAGTGCTAAAAATGCTAACTTACTTCCGGGTTTTAGGACGCGTCACTGCGGTTCTCTATTACAAAACCCATAACAATGTCAGTAACACGGCAAGTGATGCATTGTATATCTAAACCTAGGATAAAGCCTTGGGTTGCGGTCGAATAGTCCAAAAATCAGCTCCTACCGTCTATCCCTATCGTCTATCCCTTGACCTCTGTGTGAAACGTCACAGGGTTAAGGAATAGTGGATAGGATAATTCAAAAGGATTTAGGAGAAGAGACAGCGGTATTTTAGAGGGTGTTTCTCAATGTCGAGGAAGGCTGCTCAAGAGCCACTATTTCAAGCATACTACGTCATCGAGTGGCGCCAAAGGACTGTTCCAATGTCCAGCATACTTGGAATTCTACCGAGGCCGGCGTACTTCGTAGCGAAAATTTTCGAATGCTCAGAATAAAGGATTCATAATTACCTCTAAAGGTTTTCAATGACCTGAAGCACAATAACCTTTTTATGGAGTTACTGCTCAGGTTTAAAGGCGAGATGATTAGATACAATTGGCACTTCTGAAAAATACAGGGTGCAATATAATGGAGGGCTTCTTACGACTATAATTCAGGGAAATGAATGGCTGCTAATGAGGCCCCAGTAGCCCCTTAAATGCTGAATAATAGGAACTGGTGGAGTTCCCAGGATGCAACAGCACGGTCCTGTTTACACAGAAACAGCTGGCCAGAAGGACATGAATTATTTGAACATTATGTTTCTCCAACATGAATTAAATAACATTGATTCAATCAATCAATCAATCAATCAATCAATCAATGTTTATTTATATAGCCCAATATCACAAATGTTACATTTGTCTCAGTGGTCTTCACAGTGTGTACAGAATATCAGTATGACAATACGACACCCTCTGTCCTAAGACCCTCTGTCCTTAGACCCTCTGTCCTTAGACCCTCTGTCCTTAGTCCCTCACATCGTACAAGGAAAAACTTCCGAAGAAAACCCACAGTTTAAAGGGAACATGGGAGAAACCTCAGGGAGAGCAACAGAGGAGGGATCCCTCTCCCAGGACGGACAGACGTGCAATAGATGCCATGTGTAAATTGAAAAGATAATACATTTGCAACATAGGTAGTCCAAATGTTTGGAAATGCATGTGTGTAATAGGAAGATGAATCCACGAGGATATCCATCCAGCCAGGATTGCAGGCTTATGTATTTTAAATAGTCAGTTCATATTTTAAATTGCACTTTTTTTTGCCAATTACTGTACTTTCCCAATTCTATTCAACTATTTCAAGTATGAAAAGAACCAAAGTAGTGAAAAAGCAACATTTAAAAATAGGGATATATTATTCAATTTGTAACATGGCTAATTGAAAATATACAGTTGCAAGAATGTGAACCCTTTGGAATTACCTGGATTTCTGCATAAGTTGGTCATAACATGTGTTCTGATCTTCATCTAAGTCACAACAACAGACAAACACAATCTGCTTAAACTAATACCACACAAACAATTATATGTTTTCATGTTTTTATTGAACACACCACGTAAACATTCACAGTGCAGGGTGGAAGAAGTATGTGAACCCCTAGGCTAAAGACTTCTTCAAGAGCTAATTGGAGTCAGGAGTCAGCCAACCTGGAGTCCAACCAATGAGACGAGATTGGAGGTGTTGGTTAAAGCTGCCCTGCCCTATACAAAATACACACTATTTGCTATTCTTAAGAAGCATTGCCAGATGTGAACCATGCCTCGCACAGAAGAGCTCTCAGAAGACCTACCATTAAGCATTGTTGACTTGCATAAAGCTGGAAAGGGTTCCAAAAGTATCTCTGAAAGCCTTGATGTTCATCAGTCCGGTAAGACAAGTTGTCTATAAATGGAGAAAGTTCAGCACTGTTGCTACTCTCCCTAGGAGTGGCCGTCCTGTAAAGATGACTGCAAGAGCACAGCGCAGAATGCTCAATGAGTTGAAGAAGAATCCTAGAGTGTCAGCTAGAGACTTAAAGAAATCTCTGGCTCATGCTAACATCTCTGTTGACGAATCTATGATACGTAAAACACTGAACAAGAAGGGAGTTCATGGCAGGACACCACGGAGGAAGCCACTGCTGTCCAGACAAAACATGGCTGCACGTTTGAAGTTTGCAAAAGAGCACCTGGATGTTGCACAGCACGACTGGCAACATATTCTGTGGACGGATGAAACCAAAGTGGAGTTGTTTGGAAGGAACACACGACGCTATGTGTGGAGGATTCAAAGGGTTCACATACTTTTTCTTGCAACTGTATATAAGGATTATTTGATTAAAAAATACATCCAGCCGTCCATGCTGTGATTGGTTAGCTGGTCGGCTCTGTTGTGATTGGTCAACCGCTTAGATATGTCCCGCCCAGAGTAACCGAATATGTTCCGTCTATTTTTTAAGAATGAAAAATCTGAATGCCGTCGGTCATTTTGACAGATTAGAACAAACGACGGCAAAGTTTCCCCTCACTGGGGCTCCGGTATTATATGCATGCCCGCCAAAAAGGAAATTATATAGTTTCCAAACCTAACTTTGTCGAACAGATCAACAAAAGTATTTTCTTTACGCTGTGCGCGCTCCCGCGAGGTGCTGTGGGCATTCATAACACGGCGCTAACAGTTCACGAGCGAGCGTCCACCCCCCCGTTGACAGTTCACGAGCGGGCTCTCTCCGCCCCCCCCCGGCAGAGTTGTGTATAGGCCGACGGGTAATAATGGATTTTGACGGAAATGTTGCGATACTGTCCAGCGAAAAAGTGACCTCTGCTCCCACCCCTTAGCCTATCACGTGCAATGTGTTGGAGCCCTAGCCAATAGAAGTGTGAATGTTACATAGTGATGTCATTATGTTACAGAATTAAACAAAGTCCAATGGAGGCGTTTCAGGCAGGGGGGGATTTTTTCCCTTTGCAGACCATTTACAAAAACACAACGAACTACAGGAAAGGGAAAACATCAAAAGGCATAAATGGGACCCATAAAGTTGATGTCCTTTCACAAGCTTTGGCGCACAGTGACGCGTGACAGCAGAGGATGACAAACAGCAGGCTTCTGAAAACAAACTCGGCACTGACCAAACTTTATGCACACATTTTAAAATTAATGAGGACATTTAGCAGACATGAAGGTATGCAGAGTTCTTTCACACCTTCCATGACCTTATGCTGTTATTGTCAAATCATCTTCATAATGAGGAGAAAACTGGGATAATTATTTTGTATTTTAGCATCGTACTTCCCTCCTGAGCTCCAGAGAAAAAAACCTCCCGTGGAAGGAGATGTGAAGCGTGTGTCCGCCACTAACCATGTGCACTGTAGAAAAGAGTACTCTGTGATGCTGGACATAACATTAAAGTAGGTAGCTAAATGTGCCATCTTAACTCCAATTGTCAAAGTTATTGCAGAATAATTTACATGTATTTATTAAAACCATACCTGTAAATGTTGGTCCTTTGTGAATCTGTAAATATGTACATTTAACTTATGGATTTTAGCCTTTAACCATTTCCATTCACAAAAAACCTTTATAAGGATAGGGCCTCCGAATGCTCGTATTTTACCTTAGTTTAACAAAAATCAATATATTACAGTAGATACACAACATCAGTCTCCACCTGGACTCAAACTCTGGTTGCATGGCACCTTATATACTTTATTGGTTCAACAACATTATGAGCACATTATTCAGTCTGAACAATCGCAATCAAAACATCCAAAATGTTGAAATTCAACCCTTTTGATTCCGTTTCAATGCTAATTTTTCTAAACAAAAGGACAACAAAATAAAGTGGGAACTCTTGTCCGACAACAAAGAGGCAGCCAGAGAAACGAGCGCTCCAACGCTGCTGCTCTCCAACAGCTGGCTGCTCTCCAACAGCTGGCTGCTCTTCACACTCTGCAGCCAAACACTCAGAGGAAGACGAGGGTACGGTGGAGAGGGAGGAAGGCCAAAGTGTGCAGCAGTCAGCCGGACACACGTGGCATGGGAAGGTTTGTATGCAGGCTTTGGGAGTAATGGATTACAGTAACAGGATTACTGTATCTTACTGTTTTCCATTACAGTTACATAAAGAAAACGTACTCAGATTACTGGTATGCCTACATAAAACAAAGTAAAGTATATTCTCATGTGTATTAATAACAAATAACAAATGTGAAAAACAGAATACCGTATTGTTATAATACAGTATTTATCCACATCCATGGTAATAATTTGTATATTCAACAAAAAAAACAAAAGATGTCTTCATATTAATAATAAATCATATGTGTCCGAAAGGGAGTAGGAGGAAGCAACTGCTTATTAATTCCCACCCCTTACTTGATCAATGACTGTTCTTTAAATCATTATGCAAGTTATTCCTACATACATTTACATGTATACATACATATACAATCATTTCTCATCTTCAATCACCTTTCTTCATTCTCATATTTTTCCAAAAAAGTGTTTCTGTACAAACTTTTAAACTGAATTATGCTTTGTTTTAACTCCTGCTCAAAGCCATTCCATAAAACCACCCCACAGATTGTTAAACTCATACTTCTCAGAGTTGTTCTGACCTTGAGTTGTTTAAAATGTAGATTTCCTCTCAAATTATACCCACCCTCTCTGTCTATGAACAATGTTTTTAATTTCCTAGGAAGTAGATTATGTCTGGCTCTGTACATGATTTGTGTCGTTTTAAATTTATCCAGATCAATGAACTTCAATATGTGTGACTTCAAAAATAATACATTAGTGTGTTCAAGATATCCAACATGATTGATAACTCTTATAGCCCTTTTTTGTAATGTGCATAACGTCTGTAGGTTGGTTTCGTACGTGTATCCCCAAATCTCCACACAGTAAATCTGATATGGCAATATTAGTGTGTTATATAGAGCAGTGCTTCTCAAAAGTGTGGTCCGCGGACCACTGGTGGTCCGTGAGCGCCCCCTAGTGGTCCGTGAGTATATTGGTAACATTTCACATTTGAAAGAAATGCATTTATTTAAGTTTTTCGCACTCTCGCGAGAATATCTCGCAGGAATGAGCTTAAGTTTCACTTTTGATTGCATGATATAGCCCAGATAAACACCTTCATCACACATGCCACTTGTTTGTACCATTTTCAAGCGATTTGTAAAAAACTATGTGTTTTTGGAAATTTGTGGAGTTATGTGGTCCGCGAGTGTTTTTTTATTGGTTAGGTGATCCTTGGTATGAAAAAGTTTGAGAAACACTGATATAGGGTATACAGTGAGTTGTGGTCCAGAATGTATCTGGCATTTCCCAATATTACGATAGTTTTAGCCAGTTTTGCTTTTACATGAGTGATATGAGGTTTCCAGCTGATTTTGTGGTCTAAAACCACTTCAAGGAACTTAATTTCATATACTCTATACTCTATGTTATCTAGTATTAATTGTATCTGTGGAATTGTTTTTTGTTTTCCAAATAACATTTGTTTTGCTTATATTTAATGATAATTTGTTTGTGTCATTCATTAATGTGTTCACAGCTCATTTAAAATACTTTATATTGGATATTTTAATGGTATTATTATTACTTTATTATTATTATTTTATCATTTTATTATTTTATTGTTTTTTAATTTTATTATTATTATTATTATTTTATTACATTATTATTTTTATTTTTTTTGGGAGGAAACAGTGCCTATATTGGATACTTTAACCTATACAAATATAACTCAATGTTTAATTATTAGTTGATTTGAATTTTTGCATAAGCTTATAATCTGAATCTGTAAAGTAACTAAAGCTGTCAAATATATCTAGTGGAGTACTAATTGCAATATTCCAAAATGTAGTGTAGAATGAAAACACAGTTTAAGTACAAGCCCCTTCTGCACAATACTTAGTAAATATACTTTATCAATTAAAATATTTAAACATATTTTTAAATTTAATTCATCATCTGTTCTCAGCTCTCATTTCTCATATTGTTTAACATTATCTAATAACCAATCCCTCCACATCCCACAATACATAACCATCTTCACAATTATCTTTTCTCTCCATTCTTAAATATTTCTATCTTATCTTTTTCAAAACCATCCTCAAAACCCACAAACACATATATAATATTCAAACATCCCAGATAAACAATAAATAAAAAACACACTAATTAATCTCTACTATACCATCCTATCACAATCTCTAAAAAAAAAAATACCATATAACAAAACACATCCTCCACTCTAAAGATACAACCAACTTAACTACTCTAATTAATTTAAAAACATCACAAACACCACACTCTCATCTATGCTATATAGTCACCCAAACCACCCACCCGCATAACACACACCCCCATTCACCCATCCTATTAGCCTGTGTGTCTCCACACAGAAAAGATAATACCGATACACCAATAGTGTGGCAGTCTATCATAGATATCTTAAAAACAACTTAAAAATAAACAAATGATGAGGAGCACCACGCCCTGCTCGAGCTCGAGCCTGACACGTACGAGATAAGTTTGTTGCACAGATGGCAGGCTGACAGGCAGGTAGGCCATCCAGTTACTTTAGCCGGGCCGGCTCAGATGATTGGTCGTGCTTTTTACAGCGCCACGGCTTCCACAGATGATATTTTGTATGGATTTGTTGTCAAAGCACTTCAGATATTCATTGCTATCGGGATGTTAAGAGCATTCCATGGAATATAACAACAAGTGTATCGCGAGCCGGTTTCTCAAACTTACCTACCCCACCTTTAAACTCTAATTTCTGAGAGTGTCTTGTTTAACTCGTTGTTGCAAAGTGTTGGAGGTTTTGGACGTGGACATGATGGCAGGCTTTGATAGGATCGGACGTCAACATGTGAAATACTACAGTGGCTTACCAGAGAAATGTGATGTTAAACCTGAAAGGCATGAGGCGTGTGGTGCAGTGGGCTAGTGCGTTGGCGTTCGGATCTGGGGTTCACAGGTTCAACCCCCACTGCAGTCAGCATGTCGTTGTGTCCCTGAGACGCTTCACCCCAAGTTGCTGCTGTGGGGATTGCCCACAGTACTGAGCATGTAAGTCACTTTGGATAAAAGCGCCTAACAAGTAACATGTAATGTAATGTTCTTCTTCTCTCGGTTATCACGCAGTCTGTCTTCCGGTTGTTGCCTCTTTTGAATGACGAATACACACTACCGCCGCCTGCTGGTAAGGAGTGTTATTGCCACTCACGCATGCGCAGTTCGTACGTGCTACTTGGCCGTCGGCTGAAGTCTTTGCGGTGTGTTCCAGTGCGACACATGGCCAAAACGCAGAGACGCAGGAGACGACACAACAGTCGCCTCGGTCCGTCTGTGTTAGTTATTTGTTGTCAGCTTGGTGTGTCCGGGCCTTTAAAGGAAGTGACAGAATTGCTTTGATACTCAAGTAACTGCATCCAGGGACTGATTGAGTCGAGCAAAAACAGAAACAGAATAATTGTTAGAAGAACTGAAGCGATAAAAGTACCCATTATTTATCTTGTTATTCCCTTTTCTTGCGACCTCTTCTGGGAAACTGAAAGCTAGACCTGCTACTGTATTATTTAGCATGTGGTGTAAATAATTACAATGTAATACTTTTGGAATACATGAATAAGAGGTTTATCAAATGAAGTCTGAGTGGGTTAAATGAGGGTTCTCTACGGATGTGTTTTTGTCTTTTCAGTCAACACATCTGTCACTGCTGTTTTGATCACAGAGTGTGATGTATCTACATCAAGGCGCTTTGAGTGCAGATCTGAAGGAGGATGAAAGTCCAGAGGAGGATATGCACGGGAAAGGAATCCAGCTTTTTATTCAGAATAAAACCTCCAAAGTCAGAGGCACGCGGATCTTTAGAAAGTCTCAAGACACTGAACTCTCTGCCGCTCTGATGCTGCTTGCTGCCAGACCGTGACCTTTGAACATTTGGTAGAGGACGAGTTTAAAGAGAAATCCCCACAGGGAGGAATAGGACATTATTATGATTAAAGTGACTGCATGCAACTCTTTGCCTCCAACCACTGAATGCCTGACTCCAGTTGTACTTGACCTCAGTAGCTGACGTCTCTGCTGACACTCATGTTGATGAGCTGTCTGCCTTGAAACATCCGTCCTGACGCTCAAGTCAGACGTGTCACAGGAAAGGCAACAGAGGAAGTGAAAACAAAATCAGGGGAAATATGATGCTGACAGGGTTTGAGCTACTTTCTGTTTGTATTCCCCACGTTTTCAGAATTGCTTTGTTCTCGGTCGTTGTTATAAAAGAAATGATTAGAGTGGCTGCTTCTTATAAACTGGTAAGCTGAACACACTGTACACTTGTTTTCATTTCAAAGAGCTGTCTGAGAGAGCCCAGTCTGCTATGATTGGTCAGATGGCTGGCCTTGCTATGAATGGTCAATCGCTTAGAGATGTCCCGCCCCTTAGCCTATCACGTACAATGTGTTGGAGTGTTACATAGTGATGTCACAAAGAAGTAAGTACAGGAGTCAAATTAAGGTGTTTTACACAGGTAATGGTAAATAGTGCAAAAGTAGCCCAGTAACAATAATAATAATAATAATACCCATAAAACAGTTTATATCGATGCCTATCTCATATGACTTTTCTCATTCTACCATCAAAGTCTGATGGAAACATCTAAAGGAAATTTCCGCTGGTGTGCAATCGCAGAAGATAAAACCTCAAAATGTTCTTCAAAGTCTTTTAACTCGGAGTGTATCTGCTCCTCGCTGCCATTTGGTATTCTGTTTATGACTGTGGAAACAGACACTGTGTCATTTTGGCTGCTCTGCAAAATCAAATCCGCTCCAAGAGGCGATACGTTAAATACAAAATTACAGATTTCGTCGAGCTGGCAGACGAGTCGGCCGGCTTCATCGGCATTTAGCATTTAGCTTCTTTTGTTTGTTCAAAGGAAGCTGTGATTGTGGAGTCATCCGCTCACGCACACACGCACACACACATGCACGCACGCACGCACGCGCACACACACACACACACACACACACACACTTCAAACCAATCAGTAGTCGGAGCAGCCGCCTGCACTGCTCCATTAGTGGACTATGAAATGGAAGTTAACAGATTTGTACCGTGAAATATGGCCAGAAAACGCCAAATATGATTAAAAACCGTGCTGAATCACAATGCTGCCGAAAGTACTCGGTCAAACTCAACAAAACTTTATCTGATTCACTCCCACATGTTCTCTGCATGTGCACTAAATATCCCCTATCATTTTGTGCATATTTTTAAAGCAGTGATGAGAGAAAAAGGAGAATAATATTAGCAGAATTTTGACCCAGCTGCAGCAGCGACGCCAAGCCATAATGAGGACTTGTTGCACATTAAAGAGACCCTATTTCCTGTAGTGTGTTATATACCGGAGTTTGTGTGCATGTAAACGGTCTGAAAAGTTTCAAATCCCTAAGTTCCCTTGGGGTTTCTCTCCTGAAAAGACAAGGCAGTATGAGAGAAATAAAGACCTTTTTGAAGGTAAAAGCATGTCAAATGTCACAGTAGCGGCACTACTGTAAATACAAATATGAACCTCAAATTTAGCAGGATATGTCCTCTTTAAATACAGCTTCTAGCTGGGGATTCTGGGTAGTGCAGTGTCTTCATTGGCTTTAAGGGCAGTTGACACAAACGAATGCCGTGCTTACATGAGCGTCCATAGAAGCACATGGACATCCCGGAAAGCTGAACATGGACGCTAAGGGCCCCCCCCCTTGCGTTGAAAATGGACGCTAAGGCCCCCCCCCTTGCGTTGGAAAAAGCCGACAGGGGACTTGACATAACGTCAACATAGGCCGACCTGGGAGTGAGTATGTGTTGCTCTATACATTGTACAAAGTTTTTGTTATGACATTTACCAGAAGGGATCTTTCGCGAAAAAATCTCCGTGTGTGGTGTGTTCAAGGACAGCCTGATATCGGAAATATGTCAACTGCCAAACAACAACCATTATGTCAGACACAACTCATTAGAAGTTATGTATTTTGTAGATTATTTCCAGTCCCGATGCAGCGCTTGTTCTGAATTTCAAAGCGGTCCCACTCACGGTGAATGAATACAAATACTAAGCAAGTAGTTAGTTTCTGTAAAATATATTTTGGACTGATTTTTAAATAAACAAAAACAACAGAAAGCCTGGATTATTATTCCAAAATGTTGGTTATCCTTCAGAAGAGGCTCAGTAGTAATGCACGGCCTTTCATTCACGCTGAAAACAAAGAAAGTTTTAAGATTTGAGGCACACAATATTGTATGTGTCTTTGTTTTGTTTTACTTATACTTCCAGTAAAGAAGTACGTGTTGTACTTTGAGCAAGTACACATAAGTAAAAAGTAATGCACAGCGTTGTATTTAAGGGACCTAAACATCCTTAACAACAGTATGGTCTCTTTTTATGTTAAATGTCTGATTGTCTATGTTAACGCATTAAAACATTTGTCTACTGCCTTCAATTCTTAATGTTAAGTAACATTTAAGAATATTAAAGTATGTGATAACAGTAACTGTGCAGCACATGTATTTAGATTTCACTTAATTAACATTACTGATGTTTTGGGACTATTTTCTGCAGTCATTTCTTTATAATATGGTACAGTCCAAGAGTTTATTGAAAAATAAAAACATTAGACCGTTAAATCAGTCTCATCAGTCTCATCAGTCATCTCATCCTATGTTTTATTATGTTCGCTCATAAACAGACACTGTGTCATTTTGGCTGCTCTGCAAAATCAAAGCCGCTCCAAGAGGCGATACATTAAATACGAAATTACAGATTTCGTCGAGCTGGCAGACGAGTCGGCCTGCTTCATCTGCATGTAGCTTATTTTGCTTGTACACACGCTCTGTATGTGGGTATGGACCAGGCATCAATTAAACGCCTGCAGCTAGTCCAAAACGCAGCTGCACGTCTCCTCACTGGCCACAAAAAGCGTGACCACATCACCCCAATTCTGGCCTCACGACACTGGCTTCCAGTCTGGTTCAGAATTGATTTTAAACTCCTTTTATTTGTATTTAAAGCACTAAATGGGCTGGCTTCGGCTTATATAACTGATCTCCTGCATCGCTACACCCCAGCCAGAGCTTTACGGTCTGCTGACCAGCTGCTGCTGGTAGTGCCTAAGACCAGGCTCAAAACCCGAGGGCACCGAGCCTTCGCAGCAGCTGGCCCTAGGCTCTGGAACAATCTGCCCCTCCATGTGAGGTCGGCCCAGATCCTAGGGCAGCCGTGTCAAACTCAATTTCATCGCGGGCCACATCAGCATTATGGTTGCACTCAAAGGGCCGGTTGTAACTTTAAGACTATATAAAAATACATATATAAATATTTAATATATATAAAATAATGTATACTATTACATTATTGCCTCTGCAGAAGTTATTATGGAATAGGGTAATAACTTCATAATTAACTACACCTGAAAGCAGAAGTCTAGGGCAAATAATTGGAAGTCTCTTCAGTGCTGATGTCACAAAATGTCTTTGAAAAAAAAATCAAATTCTGGAAATGTAAAGAAAAATGAAATTTTGAAGGAAAAAAGTCAAATTCTGAACTAAATTCAGATTTGAGATGCATTGTGGGATATGTAGTTTATGGGCAACGTAGTTCTGTAAATCGGCATGTAACCGTATAATAAACGTATAATATTCTTTAAGAGCTCTTGTGGGGCCGCATTAAATTAAGTCGCGGGCCGGATTTGGCCCCCGGGCCTTGAGTTTGACACCCCTGCCCTAGGGGCTTTTAAATCCACACTGAAGACACACTACTTCTCTCTGGCCTTCTAGTTAGAGTGGGGTTACGACTCCTGACTGTTCCATGTGTTGCTTATCTGTTGTGATTTATTGTGATTTATTGTGTTTTTATGTGTTTAAATTACACGTACAGCACTTTGGCTCGACCAAAATCGTTTTTAAATGTGCTCTACAAACAAGATTTGATTTGAATTGATTTATTAGCGGCAGTGCATTGAGATATTTTACTACGATTGGACATTGCTCTGTGTTTTAGTCATTGTATGTTTTACTAGTTCAGTCATGCTTCACAATGACTAAGAACACTTTAACATATTAATCTCTCAATTTGGTGAATTTTATAAAACGAGCGGTCGCTGACTCCTGCCGTTGCTCCGTCATCACGTTTCGTATGGTCTCTTTTTAAGAACCTCCGATGAAGCTCCAAATGTTTAGAGTGTGTGATACCTTCCAAAATGAAGGAAGAGAGGGGGAAATCATTTTAAAAACCTGGAGCAGATCCAAACCTCCCTTTCCCATTTCCCTTATCAGTGTCTGCAAGCGACAAACTAAAATGCAACAAATGACAAATGTACAAAGGCTCAGGAATACATTAGACAGGCTGCCGCTGCGTGGTCCGACTGGATGCAGCTCTTTCATCTGGAAAATGGACACGAAGGACCCAATTTGAGCTGTTTGTTGATCATTTGATCCTTTAATGTTGATGCTGTTTGGGGCCAATGTTCAGTCGTTTGTGAGCTTTAAGTACGTGTTGGTTTTTGGCAGAAAAAGTTGAGGGATGGAGTTAGTGTAAGAATCCTCCTGCAGGAAAATAAATTGAAGGACACACACACACACACACACACACACACCATGTATACATCACTTCAGGGGACATTACATTGACTTGCTTGCATTTCCTGGAGACTTATCCTAACCCTAACCCTTATCAGGTCTTCACCCTAAAAGTAATGATCCCCCTTATGGGGACCTCCATTTTGTCCCCATAAGGGAAGCGAGTCCCCACACGTGACTGTGTAAACAGATGTAGGTCCCCACAAGTATAGTAATGCTAGGCCACACACACACACACACACACATTACATTACATTGCATTTCGCTGACACTTTTATCCAAAGCGACTTACAATAAGTGCGTTCGACCAACAAAATACAAACTTGAAGAAGACAGAGTCATATAGTATCAGGTTTCATAGAGCAAAAACATTTCAAGTGCTACTCAACTGGCTTTAGATAAGCCAGTCCTTTATTAGTATATAAGTGCTTTGTTAATAGTTCTATTGCTCGAAGTGGAGTCCAAAGAGATGAGTTTTTCACACACACACACACACACACACACACACACACACACACACACACACACACACACACACACACACCACGCACACACACACACACACACACACACACACACACACACAGAAAAGAAGGCTCCTACAGATGGCTTTAAATCCCATTGAGCGACATTATTTGTTTCTTATGATTTTTCAGATTTTGTTTATTAATTTAAATGTACAAAAAAGTCCATTTATAACATGTTACCAATATTTTATGTGTGTGTGTGAGAGACATTTTTCGGTCAAGTCAACAATGGACACTTCCTCGCTATAATGGCCTTATGTTAACCTGCCAAAAGAAAAACACACACACACACACACGCCCAAATGTTTTTCACAATATCTCTTCCATTCCTACACAGAAGCTTCGGAGGTTACCATTGTGGCGTCATGAACTTCTCGCTAATCAAAGCTAAAAGTTTGACCACTATTAGACCAAAGCGCACTACACACTTCCTTATACCCCCGCCAACAGCAGAGTAGATCAAATGATCTGTTCCTGGACAGTCACAGTTATATAAGTGCCAAACCCAGTTAACAAAAACAATCCATCCACTGTAACTCCGTCTAGAGGTCACCGGCGATGGCCCTGAATTAAAACACATCACCGTCTCACTCCAGCCAAGATAACGTTTTTATTTTACTTCGTCTTTCCCCGCGGACCTCTTTGCCCCTGCAGACAAAAGGAAAAGTTTTCTGATTTATCGCCCTCTTCCTCCAAACAGCCAGAGAGACAGAGATAAAGGCAAGCGGCTAGAATTAATTTCAGCAGATGAAAAATTGCCCACATGGCAACCTTCAGTGCAACAGTGGGCAGAAACACAACAGGAAGACGGTGAGAAGTGCAACGAGCCATATGTGGATACATTTAATCCACAGCACAAAAGGGTAAGATAAACTGAAGGTTTAAATATTGTAGAGCCTGCAGAATAACATATCAATATGTATGTTTGGCAGTGTTTGCATGATTTTAAGAACAATGGAAAATGTTCTGCTGGACTGGATTTCAGATAAACAACATTTTTATTTTGGGACTGCAAGAAACCAAAAAACAGGTGGGGATTTAAAGTTGTGAATATTTTCTGAATATCATAACAGCTGCTTCTAGTCGTTGGCGTACTTGTAGGCTTATATTCGTACATGGTTTGCTAGCGAGCTGTTCTTACTGTTTCTTCTTCTAAAACTCTTATCCATGTCATTTTGAAAAAACCCTCCAAATTATACAGTGGGTGTTTCTCAATGTCGAGGAAGGCTACTCCAGAGCCACTATTTCAATCGAGCGCTGCCGAAGGACTGTTCCAATGTCCAGCATACTTGGAATTCTACCGTGGCCGGCGTACTTCGTAGCGAGA
This sequence comes from Champsocephalus esox, assembly GCA_036324585.1. Lineage (NCBI taxonomy): Eukaryota > Metazoa > Chordata > Actinopteri > Perciformes > Channichthyidae > Champsocephalus > Champsocephalus esox. The sequence goes on along the minus strand of CM070497.1, from coordinate 32,271,140 downwards.
AATTTCGGGGCTGCACATGTGTAGACTCCGCGGTCTTAAAATTCCCACAATGCTTTGCGCACGGACCAATTTCCAAATCTTTGGCGGAAATCGCGCTCCATTTAAGGCGGGGCCTCGCATATGACGCACACCTGTTAGCCTGTTCCACAATTCTTTCGTTTTCCGAGGCTAGGAAGGATTCTTGCCTCGCATCTGAAGCAAGTGACTCGGAAGACATCTGCTACCAAGCAAGCGTCCTCGACATTGAGAAACACCCAGTATGTCTAAAAAGGTTGTTGGTCCAAGCCCTCCAAAACAACACATTTCCAGATCTGCAGAAAGGACTGTATTGCTGTTTCATGCAGTATTTAAAACAACATCATACTAACTTAATTAGCTTATTTCTCCCAGGATCATCCTACAATTGATATTTTACGAGACATAAATTAAACTCTGACATAGTATATAAACAAATAGGAAATATACAGGTTAGGTCTTAGGTATGAACAGACCTTTATATTATCTATGGCACAAACACATGCATTTCTTTTAGAGAGGTGTCAGAGCGAAAAGGCTGGTTGCCAGACTAACTTTTGAAAACTTTTAATGAGTCATAAAACAAAAGGACAATTTCTTTCTCTTCTTTTTGGTTTTGCCTCTCCATCTCCACTCTTTCTTCTCTTCTGCGTTACAGCTCTTACCGGCAGTTTACACTCTGTCACAGTTTTAAATGAGTAATACTCCATTAACCCTGTGAACCAGACGCTCTGAAGCACAAAGGACTTCATTACCGTCGTCAGTCTCTCCATTAAGTCGTCGCCTCCGTTCTCTGCCGGTTTACCGCAATAAACTGCCAGCATTTCAAACAGCAGAGTGATTAAATGTGATTGAGATGGATCTCAAGGGAGGCTGTGGCTCAGTGGATGGTGTACTGGACTTCGAATCTGGGGATACCACGTTCGAGTCCCACTGCAGTCAGCATAGTTCTGTCCCTGGGCAAGACACTTCACCCCAAATAGCTCCTAGGGATTGTCCACATTACCGAATGAAATCGCTTTGGATAAAAGGGTCTAACAAATGTAATGTATTCTCGATGGAAAAAATGGCAGCTTTTCGAGGATAAAAATGCAGAATTAACCGGTGAATGCTTGAAAGGCGTTGACAAAGAGGAAGTGATTTAATTTGTTTTTAATCTATTGCTTCATTAAAAAAGAACAGCTGAGCAACAATTTGCAAAGTCTTGGAAAAGGGATTTATATTTTCTATGAATATCATTAAAAAATATGTCTTAACTACCTGCTGTCTTTCTACCAGAAGGGTTGAATACACCTGATTATAATACCTAGCTTCTTAATTTAGCTTCCGAGTTATTTGTTATTTGTGACACTTTGGTGCGGCCGTTTTTCATTTTCACAGATGTTGTCTTTAATACGCTTTGAATTCAGTCGGGGTAGCTCTTTGTTTTGATTAAATTGTGAATTCACAAGATATTATTAGATTTTATAACTCCAACATTTAGCTGATTTATCAACTAGTCTTTTGACAACAGGAATTTGGATTCAACAAACAAGTCATACGAAAACTATTCCTTTGTTTAAGCGTCTCAAATGTTAGGATATGCTTCTTCTCTTATTCGTCAGATTTGGAGGATAGTTGAATTTGATTAGTGGGACCAAAGCACCAATATGATGATATCACGGTGGGATTTTAAGTTTTATATTTTCGCCCGCTATACCCATCGTGAAGAAATATATATTCCGGTGGGGAGCAAGCCAAGCACTTTAGGAGACATGAATACAGAGACAATCTCTTGATTTAACTTGCGCTGAGCTTCTGTCTTGTAACTGGTCACGAAATGCCACATTTGTTTGACTTTAAAACAAAGTGCTGAAATTGAGTGTGCTCTTCTTGTGCCAACACCTACTTTTTAGCAATTAACCTTCACATCCTTGTTACATATATACAGTATAGAAACCCCTGCTGTTATTTACCTCCAATGTGCTCAGATTAACGCTGCTTGTGTCAGTAGGAGATTGGCTGAGAGGAAACAGGTATTAACAGTGAAAGAAACAACCAAGAAACAGAGACACAGAGAGACGACGACGACAAATAATTGAGGGAGACAGAGAGAGAATCGTTGATGCTGAAATGGATGGAGAGTGTGTTGGAGAGCAGAGGTTATCTTTGTCTCCGTTGTAAATGTTCCTGTTCCCGATCGCAGCGTTCTGAGAGAGATCTGCACCGCCTTCATACATTTAGTGCAGAGAACAGCCAGATATGTGAGGGTATTTATAGTGCTGCTGTATCTAACAATGAGAAAGAGAGGACAAGACATCTGTACGGTTAGATATACTGAATGATTACACAAAAAACCAACCCACTGCAGAGATCAGAGGTCGGCACTGAGACAGTAGTGCTGGAGCGACGCGTCGACAACGTCGACGCATCGACTTCAAAATATCGTCGACGACATATTTCCGCGTCGACGCGTCGCTACACACACGTGGGTGTGTAAACAAAGCAACAAGCCGTTCGCAATCGCACAATGGAGACTGAAACGGCTGCCACCTCCTCCTCACAGGATTGCGCACGAAGCCCTCAAACGAAAACATCTCGCCCTAGGTCTTCAAAAGCATGGGAATATTTTAAAGTTAGTTCAAAACGCAAAGATATTGTCCTTTGCAGTCTTTGCCAAATGGAGTTGGCATATCACACAAGCACAACGGCTATGTTGGAACATTTAAAGCGGCAGCTAGCTGTGGTGGCTACCATTAGCAGCTAGCATTTGCTCTCCGATTTTTACATAAAAATGGAATTATGGATTATAAATTCAATCATTTTTTTATACATAGACGTTAAAAACCTATGGATTAACCGATTCAGCCGCGTGTTTTCTCATTTTAATGCCATTGAACACGTCTTTTGATCAGATTGACAGCTACGGTGGTGAGACGATCTCCCTAGAAGCTCTGTAAAGATACGTGTTGTGATGACTGTATTTGCTTCCCCTGTCGCGAGTCCGGATCACTCAGTGATGATACTATAAATCTACATAATCTGTGGAGTCTCAGCTTTAATCGGATATCTTGTATGTGCAGCTATGATAAATAATAAGGGTACTTTTATCTTGAGTTCTGTGCCAACGTCCGTTAGCATTTTTCGCTCATGGGTCATTTAGATGCTTCTTATGAGACTTGTGTTTTGTTTTGGGTAAACATGGTTTGTATCGTCAGTTAGCTGAGATTATTTCCGTTAATCTGGTATAACACATTAATAGTTTGTTAAATATTAAGATCCCCTGAGACACAGTATTGTGAAAAAAAAATGTACATTACGTTTTTTTTACATTACGTTTTTTATGAATTGAACAACAGCAAAATAATCGTTAGATTAGTCGACTAATCGATCAAATAATCTCCCGATTAATCGTTTTCGAAATAATCGTTTCCCCCCAGCACTATGAGACAGATTTACTAACGACATGTAATGCTGCTAACAGAGATACAGCCAGACAGAGCAGCATCCATCTTGTATCGTGTGAGATGTTAACAAGAATGTGGCGTTGACACACAACAGAACAACAGAAACTAGATGTTTTTCTTCAGGCGACTGAGATTTATGAAAAACAAATGTTTAAAGCAGTCTGTGTTTCCCTTCTTTCAAACTTCAATATCCTTTTTACAAATCTTGGTAACTTCATCACTGTGCTTTTTAAACAGAAAACAGTCTAATATACGACAAGCAGACTTAAATTTCTCTCTAGGCTTCAATTTGTCCAAAAACAAAACAAAAACTATGAATAAAAGCAACACGAGTCTTACATGTTTCAACTTACAATGAAAAGTGGAACAACGAAAGCATTACATATTCAGTTTCCACAGAACAAGAAACACAAGGCATATCAAAATATTCCGAGCTGAATGATTTTATGCAAGCTTGGACTGTTTTGAATCTTGTTTTGTATATTTTGTTAAAGTGTGGTTGCAGCTTAGAGTTTGCAACCGTCCCTTCAGGAATGACAGAGGTCAAATTGAAGTCAGTGCAATTTATAGGGAGCAGGGGCAAAACAAAACTAAGGGCACCAGCCTGCTTAAAGTTCTCAGACATGTATGGCAGGATATATTTCAGCATATATAAAAACACAAATGAGCCAAAACACATGCAAATGAAGAAATATTTGCACCACCTTGACAACACATGCATTGCATTTTGAAAACATTCACAAACTGTAATAAACTGGGTTTAGTAAAAAACAAAACGCTGTAATAAGTTTAAAACACAACGGAAACAGGACACTAAATAAAGCACCCCGGAGCGCTTGTTGACGTCAAATAAGACTATTCTGCGAGAATCAAATTTGTATTAAGCAACTCAAATTAATAATTTGTGGTTTAAATAATGTCGCCTTCAAGTGAAGATCATGTAGCCTACTGTATGGCTTGTCAATTGATATACAATAGTAGAGACTATGGCTGAACACTAGTAGCTTTGCACTGTTCAAGCTAACCTATCAATGTACCAAATGTATTTTCTATGTGTCTTTCTGAAAAACAGTTCAAATTAAATAAGGCAAATCATACACCCAACAAGGCTTGAAACAGCTTTTTAATGATGTTACACTCATGCATCTTCATGTTCGCTTAGGCAAGATGACCCATATCATTACATTACTCAGCATAAGGGACACTGTGTGTTTGCTCATAAGTATGAACTGTCCCATGTTGTTTAACACTCTGTATTCTAACTTGTGGCCCAAAGCGGTGTTTCTTCCAGCTGAGCGGCTTCTGTCAGTCTGCGGGCAGGTCAGCGAGGCTCGGGGATCGTTGGGCCTCGGGGCGTCCCGGCGCAAACACCAATATCACGCTTCACAACCCTGTCAATAGTCCCCCGCAGAAAACAGCCCCGCTCAGCCCGTAAACGCTCCCAGAACAACAAAGGACAGAAATGCATTCACCCCGCTGCCCAACGAGGTCAAATCCAGCGAGGAGAAATCAGCTGTCGTTTGTCTGGAGGGAAATGAGAGAGTCAGCAAGTCAGCAAGACAGCCTGTTAGCTAGTCATGCAGTCAGTCAGTCAAGGAGTCACAGATTGTAGCGCGGTTTATTGAATTCATGTCACAAACTGTAGCAACCCACTGTCCTTCATGGCATTAGTCAGCAGTGATTTGCTGGTTCTGCTTATCTCACTATCAGTCACGCTAAATGACGTTTAATTGGCCCCTGCTTGAACATAGTTTGCAGAAAGCAAATTTGAGACACAATGCAACTATATTCCACACCTTACTGTTCAGTAAAGTATGGTGGTGTATATAGATTTACCAGTATAGTTTCATATTACTCTGCCTCTTTGTCCTTCTCTTCCCGTGCACCTGATGCACACATTTACAACATTTATTTAATTTAGTGTTGTTAACCGGTTGCACAAAACAAGGTTGAAAACTCAGCTCACACTGTCCCGCTCCTCCCAGCAGCGAGCCTCGCAACGTCCCGCCGAGTGTGCGTGTGTGTGAGGAAGTCCACGGATTGGTCCAAACGTAATGGCTCCGCGGACGTAACGTCACTATACCCGAAATACGTCACTAATACCCAAGAAGAAAACAATGGAAAAAGAGAAATCTCCAAAGAGGCGTTCTGGGGCAGCAAAGACGGATCTTTTCTGTGTTAGAGATTTACTCGCTACAGGGTGTACTTTAAGGGTTTTTGACTGCAGACCGTTTACATGCATAAAAAGCTACATAACACACAAGGGGACGGGTAATAGGTAATAACCAGAAAAGCATGACATGGGACCTTTGAAATGCATTTATATGTCTACATTTAAACACATCTGATAGAGCCATCTACAGTAAATGCTACAGGATGCAAATGATTGTACTAAACACGACACAATCGTAGTTACTCGATCAATATAAGTGAATCAAAGGAACACAGTAATTTCCCTTAAAGGAATGGTATGCTCATGACACTCATTTTTAAATAATTATCATCCGATAAAACAGACCAGTCTATGCCAGTCTCTTTTTTTTTCCGATTGACATTATGTTGTCATCGGATTGACATCCGATGACATTATCAGTGATTTTAAACTGATTATATACCGAAAGTAACATCAACACTGTGGGCGCCGCCATTTTCCGGACGTGACGTCATCCATGCGTTTGGTTTTCGAAGACACGTTGATCTCCATGTTATTTACTGTAGTTTCTCTCTTCAAATATGCCTCACTGTATCGCGAGATATTGCCACGATTCTGATAGGAACAATCCACGAAATGCTCGGTTCCATCTGTTGCCAAAAGGTAAGCGTAAGAAGTACATTCGGAGGCAGTGGCTAGCGAAATGTGGCCGGCCCGAACCGAGAGATTTAGAGGCTCATGTATGCAGCGAACATTTCAAATTTCCGGACGACTACTCTGAGAGTATGATAAAACATAACATGGGATTTATGGAACAACCATTACTTAATGGAGATGCAGTACCATCGGTCTTTCTGGTGTCATCACCGACCAGGACACCAGTTCGGCCAGTTGAGAAATCGCCCTCTGCAAGTGTGAAGCGACGGAGGAGCAGAAGTAGTGCTCGGAGTAAGAATAAGGTATGTTATAGTGCATTTCCATTGCAGCGGCTAGCCCCGTTTTAACGTCCTTTAGCGTTCAGGCCAGGACAGTTTTTGGTGGCCTTTCCATATGGCGTAGTACCGGCTAGTGTGTATTTCCCCCCAGTTTTTCCGGCCCCATAAAATCGTGATTCTATGGCCAGGGACAACGAAGCTGAGTATGCTAAACTAGAGAGGGAATCGCTAGCAAGGGTGGTACTACATGCATACATATAGTATCTTATATCATCTTCCTATTATACACACATGCATTTCCAAACATTTGGACTACCTATGTTGCAAATGTATTATCTTTTCAATTTACACACGGCATCTATTGCACGTCTGTCCGTCCTGGGAGAGGGATCCCTCCTCTGTTGCTCTCCCTGAGGTTTCTCCCATGTTCCCTTTAAACTGTGGGTTTTCTCCGGAAGTGTTTTCCTTGTACGATGTGAGGGTCTGAGGACAGAGGGTCTAAGGACAGAGGGTGTCGTATTGTCATACTGATATGTATGGCTGAATTCCCCCATCCAATCTCTTCACATTGGTCAAAACTTCTTCCTCTGCTGACGAGTCCGAACTCAAATACTGCCATGTTTCCGTGTGTTGACAAACTGAACGCATGGATGACGTCACGACCATCACGTGACTACTGAAAATGGCAAAAATGGCGGCGGCCAGGCGAATATACAGGTGTTGATAAAAAAGAGCTATAAAATCATTATTTACCGGGGAATATCGCTGATTTCTTCAGGGTATGGTTTAAACATAATGTTTCACTAAATACTGAAGTTTGGAATAATTATCTAATGAGTGGACCATTCCTTTAAGGCAAGGCAAGGCAAGGCAAAAAGTAAAAGATAATAAAAGAAACATTAATAAGAAAAACAAAAAATGAAAGACATTAAGAAAATGGCATTTCAAATCAATCATTAAAAAGAAAAGATAATAAAATAAACATTAAAAGAAAAAATACATGGATAAAATTTACAGTGCAGTTTAAGATGTGAATAGTTCAATTATAAGCAGCAACAAAAAGAAAAGTCTTTCAGCCTGGATTTAAAAGTAGTCAGAGTTGCAGCGGACCTGCAGGTTTCTGGGAGTTTGTTCCAGATGTTTGGAGCATAATAACTGAACGCTGCTTCTCCATGTTTAGTTCTGACTCTGGGGACAGAAAGCTGACCAGTCCCTGAAGACCTGAGAGATCTGGATGGTTCATAGTTCAGCAGGAGGTCAGAAATGTATTTTGGGCCTAAACCATTCAAAGCTTTATAAACCAGCAACAGTATTTAGAAATCTATTCTTTGACACACAGGAAGCCAGTGTAAAGACTTCAGAACAGGAGTGATGTGAACCACTTTCTTAGTGTTAGTGAGGACTCGAGCAGCAGCGTTCTGAATCAGCTGCAGCTTCCTAATAGATTTGTTAGTGAGACCTGTGAAGAGACCATTGCCGTAGTCCAGTCTACTGAAGATAAAAGCATGGACAAGTTTTTCCAAATCCTGCTGTGACATTAGTCTTTTAATCCTAGATATATTCTTTAGGTGATAGTAGGCTGATTTAGTAACTGTTTTAATGTGACTGTTTGTGAAGCTGACAATTGAGCGGCCTGACCAAGCAAGGAGGCAGAGGCAGAACGTCCAAGATAGAAACCCGGTGTGGGAATTTATTACAGCATGAACACAATGACACACACAGCCTTAATCCTGCTGTTGTTTCCTTGAGCACAGCACAGCCTGCAGCCACAAGGATTTCACTACCTGCCTCTCTAACAGCAAAACCCCAGAGCCTAAATGCCCAACCCAATCAACCCAACAGGACACAGGTGAGGGGGGAGGAGACAACACAGGGCACCAGGTGCACACAATCAACGACAGACATGGGGAAAGGGAACACTTTTCAACAACAAAAAACTAAACAACCCGTAACGGAGGCCGAGATCTATGAGCCCAGAGATCAACTCCGTGACACTGTTGAAACTCAGGTCAGAGTCCATGACTACACCTAGATTTCTGGCTTTATCTGTTGTTTTGAACATTGCAGACTGAAGCTCAGCGCTAACTTTTAAACGTTCTGCCTTGGCTCCAAAGACCATTACTTCAGTTTTATCTTTGTTTAATTGGAGAAAGTTCTGACACATCCAGTCATTGATTTGTTCAATGCACTTACTCAGTGTTTGAATTGGAGCATAGTCTCCTGGTGAAATTGTTACGTAAATGTGTGTGTCATCTGCATAGCTATGGTAACTTATTTTGTTGTTTTTCATTATCTGAGCCAGTGGTAGCATGTAGATGTTAAAGAGAAGAGGCCCCAAGATGGAGCCTTGAGGAATCCCACATGTCATATTTGTCAACTCAGATGTGTAGTTACCTATAGAAACAAAGTTATTTCTATCCTTTAAGTAGGATTCAAACCAATTTAGAACTGTTTTCGAACGTCCCACCCAGTTTTCTAGTCGGTCGAGTAATATGTTGTGGTCAACAGTGTCAAACGCAGCACTGAGATCTAATAATACTAACACTGAAGTTCTGCCACTGTCTGTGTTTAAGTGGATGTCATTGAAGACCTTTACAAGAGCAGTCTCAGTGCGGTTTGGACGAAAGCCTGACTGGAACACATCGAAACAACTATTTAAATGCAAGAAATTACTCAACTGTTGAAAAACAACTTTTTCAATGATCTTACCTAGAAATGGCAGTTTGATATGGGCCTGTATTGATCATTACTGAGCATCTAGATTATTCTTTTTTAAGAGCGGTTTAATGACTGCAGTTTACAGGGCCTGTGGAAAAATACCTGAGTGAAGAGATTTGCTTACTATATGAAGTAGATCTGAGGCCATGCAACAAAAAACATCTTTGAAACATCCTGTTGGAATAATATCAAGGCAGCAGGAGGAGGATTTCAGAAGTTGAATAATGTCCTCTAGGTTTTTTATCATTAATCTGATGGAATTGTGTCATTAACCCGAGTTTAGTCAAATATTTTAGGTTAGGGAATGAGTTACTGCTCCACTCCCCTGACTCCCTCATCTAGCGGATCATCTGTTATGAAAGTACATTAAAGCATGCAAACACGTCACAGTAAAGTCAACATAACGAACCAGAACATTTGCATAATAGAGCCCCTTTAATTACAGCACCCTAACTGAAATTCACAAATTAATGATTCTTACATTAACTTTCATTATGTTTTAAGGCATGGGTATTTAAAAGGTAGAGGATCAGAGTCTTGTATGGATGTTTTATTCCCATTATTCATGAGGAGATATAATCCAAGGTATCTGTTTGGAGGTCAGCTGTACCAGAAAGAAAACAACAATTTCTTCTGGTCAATAATGCAAAACAAACTGAAGTCGATAATAGTAACGAAGCCACGTCTGAAGGAGGTGGTTGTATAGTGTTTCAGTGAGAGGGATGAGGGTGAAGTTATGCTTCCATTTTTACGATGGCGGCACAATAAAGAAGACATCTGGGTGCTGTGCAGAGACTCCTTGTAAACAAATCTGAAACATCTCTTGTGTTGGATTTCATAGATTTATTGGCCTAAACATACGCGGGTGTGGTTCAGGTGCCTTTATAGCAGGGGTATCAAACTCAATTTCATCACGGGCCACATCAGCATTATGGTTGCACTCAGAGGGCTGGTTGTAACTTTAAGACTATATAAAAATTCATATATAAATATTTGATATATATAAAATAATGTACATTATTGCCTCTGCATTGGAGTATTATCGGATAGGGTAATAACTTCATAATTAACTACGTCTGAAATCAGAAGTCTAGGGCAAATAACTGCAAGTCTCTTCAGTGCGCATGTCACAACATTATTTAAAAAGAAAGATCAAATTCTGGGGGGGGGGAAGTCACAAGAAAAAGGTGACATTTGAAGGAAAAAAAGTAACATTTTGAAGAAAAAAAGTCAAATTCTAAGAAAAAAGTCAAATGAGAGATGCATTGTGGGACATGTAGTTTATGGGCAACGTGCTTCTGTAAATCGGCATGTATATATCGACATATTATATTATTTGCAAGCTCTTGTGGGGCCGCATGAAATGAAGTCACGGGCCGGATTTGGCCCCCGGGCCTTGAGTTTGACACCCCTGCTTTACAGTACATGTGAAGGAGCTTCTCTGCACATACTTCACATGCTAAGAACACATTTAGAACATATAAGCGTTTGTTGTGCCACATTCATCAAACCAGCTACAGTATGAGAAAACTCTGAAGGCTGCGATGTTTGACTCAAACTGCAAAATAAAACTGCCTCCGCCTGCACGTAGACAACACATCAGACGATTTTCCGGGGTGTGTTACTACGGGTCCCGTATCCGTATCCAGTGATAATCTTTCATTCGTATTCAAGGCTCTCTTGGAAGCAATGTGCTATCAAAGAGAGAAGAGAAATGTGTCGGCAGCCAAAACTAACAATTTTCCGCCAGAAGCAGAATCACGTGTTTTTATTAATTGTGGATGGAAAGTAAATTATCTATACAATTATGTGTTACCATAACGTTTAAAACATCCCAGCTTTTGAACAAACTATGAGTCTTGTTCAGTTGTTGTTCCAAAGCCAAACTCCCTAAAACGCAGCTTGCAGCAGGTGTTGTGAATATAAAGTAGAATCGGAGTGCATTATATATGGCCAGCTTCATTTGGTGTGCAAAATTAAAATGAGTTATACAAAACGAGGCCTGGCAGGGGGCTGCAGAGGGGCTGGAATACAGCTGCGGAGCAAAATGACAAAGTCGAGGCTAACAATTTATCAAAGTGTCAAATCAACGTTTGTTCTTCATTTAAACAAGTGTTATTGACTTTGTAAATGCATATACATTAATCCTGCAGAATCCTGTGGTGAACTCCATATTAAAGCAATCATAACCTTGATGGTACATATTTAGTTTCTTTTCACTTTTTTCTCACAAGATTGCAAGGAATGGGATTGTAAACATTTTTGATGATTCTTTGTCTGTTACTTTAGATGAAAATAAGGAGGCACTCCCCACGCCCCTCTGATACCCCTTTCACACCAACGCGGTTCCAGGGCCGGTTCGGAGCTGGAGCTTGAAAAGCACCGTTTTTTCCTGTTCACACCGCAGCGGAGCCGCCTCTAAGCTCCGGAATCCGGTTTGTTTCAAGCACCAAAAAGTTGTTGGTCTCGAAAGCAAGCACCGCATACGTCACGCTTACGTCGGATCTGGGTTGTGTTCAAATAACACGCGCCAACATCAACATGATCAGTGGAAATAACATTGAGAATCAGTTTTAATGTTATACCATAGTAATTAATGCTGCAAAGCTGGGTATTTTGAGCTTGGCGCATGCAGAGGCTAACAACAGCTAGCTCTAACGCCATCGAATAGGACGTATATTTACCTTCTTTCTCCCACGGAATCGTCGTTGAAGTTGATGATGATTGTAAAGAACTTTTGAATGTAGCATGTAACGACTGTAAAGTTGGTAGTAAAGTCGTCCCATTTCTTCCATTTCGTTTCGACAGAGCAAAACCAAAACGAGTAGCACTTCAATACAATCTGCCATTGTTGTTGTTGTTGTTGTCGATGTGGGGGGTTCCCGCGCGGTTTGGCTTTATGAAGCAGGCACACAAACGGTTACGTCATGACGTAACCGATGACTTAGCACCAGTCGGACTCTGAGCGGTGTGAACAGAGCGGGAGCTAAACCGAAGAACCGGTTCCGAACCAGAAAATCTCTAGCACGGAGCTTGAACGGGAAAAGCCTTGATGTGAAAGGGGTATGAGAGATGTTTGGTTAAAAAGAACACAATGGTGCTCTAGGAGGAGATTCAGGTGATAAGTTACCTTGGTTGGTGATTGGCTAATGGTTCCACAAGCCAAAACATTGTTATGACATAAAGTGGGGGACACATGTTGATGTGGAAGAGACATGAAGAAGAGGGGACACATGTTGATGTAGAAGAGACATGAAGAAGAGGGGACACATGTTGATGTAGAAGAGACATGAAGAAGAGGGGACACATGTTGATGTAGGAGAGACGTGAAGAAGAGGGGACACATGTTGATGTAGAAGAGACATGAAGAAGAGGGGACACATGTTGATGTAGAAGAGACATGAAGAAGAGGGGACACATGTTGATGTAGAAGAGACATGAAGAAGAGGGGACACATGTTGGTGTAGAAGAGACATGGAGAAGAGGGGACACATGTTGATGTAGAAGAGACATGAAGAAGAGGGGACACATGTTGATGTAGAAGAGACATGAAGAAGAGGGGACACATGTTGGTGTAGAAGAGACATGGAGAAGAGGGGACACATGTTGATGTAGAAGAGACATGAAGAAGAGGGGACACATGTTGATGTAGAAGAGACATGGAGAAGAGGGGACACATGTTGATGTAGAAGAGACATGAAGAAGAGGGGACACATGTTGATGTAGAAGAGACATGGAGAAGAGGGGACACATGTTGATGTAGAAGAGACATGAAGAAGAGGGGACACATGTTGATGTAGAAGAGACATGAAGAAGAGGGGACACATGCTGATGTAGAAGAGACATGAAGAAGTGGATTTTGCATAATAAAAAAAAATGTAAATGACCACCACCCGGGTGCATAGCATCTGCCTTAAATAAAATACTTTGGATTTGAACTTCTATGCATATATGTGTTTCGAGTTACCCTTTACATCTCCATCTCTGAGACAAACAGATGCATAATGCACAATTTTAACGGGAGATTTGGTTGTAAATGTTTTATAATAATAATAATCCGTATATTTATTATAGCGCTTTCTCAAGGACTCTCAAGCGCTTATAAAAGGGACAAGCTTTTATGAAACATTTCAAACTAAATCTCCAGTTGCAGAATGACTCATTGCTCCATATCTCTGTTCCCTTCCTCTCACGAGCCTCATTCACATGCCGCCCGACTCTGCTGCTGTAAAGCCGCTCTGACATCCCGCAGCAGCGTGGTAAGTCATTATGACAGATAAAACAAGCACAGTGATCCAGGAGCTGTAATATTAACCGTGATAATGCTGATAAAGACTGCGGGGTAATCGCTTTCTTCGCCCTGCAGAACTGAGATATTTACTCAGTATTGTATGTGAAAACCCAATTTGGACGGAGAAATTACTTCTCTCACCTTCCTATTGTGCCGCGGTTTTCAAATGACATATGACTGTGGAGTGATTGTGTGAGATGAAAAAAAACACACACAACATCAGTCTTCTCTTATACGTCCTTTTGTTTAATCACAAAAGCTGGCGGTGGTAAAATACAAAATTAAACTCAAAGTTTCTGAAAGTCTGTTTTCTTAGGATACAGACTGGGATACTTTTTGCGATTTCTTTGTGATTTCTCTCATTTTAGTTACATTTTTAATTAGTTTGTAGGGTCATTATTTTAATGCTTTCAAATCACAACTAAAAACACATTGTTGGATTTCAATCGAACTTTGACAAAGAGTTAAAGGTACGTTAAGTTAAGTACGTTTTGAGAAACCGTCTCGAGATACACTTTTTGTTATATTTCATGGAATGCTCTTAACATCCCAATAGCAATGAATATCTGAAGTGCTTTCACAAAAAATCCATAAAAAAACGTCATCTGTGGAAGCCGTGGCGCTGTAAAAAGTACAACAATCATCTGAGCCGGCCCGGCTAAAATAACTGGATGGCCTACCTGCCTGTCAGCCTTCCATCGGGGCACAAACTTGCCTATTTGGTCATGTGCGCGTTCGTGTGTGTTGGAGGAGGGGCTCTGTGAGGAAGTGGCAGAATTTTTCCAGTTGTGTATTTTCAAATTCTGGCGCACTCGAGCTGGTTTCTACAAAATGACCTACCCCACCTTTAAGGTACTTGAAATGATAACATAAAGATCGTCTTAAACATGTAATGAAATGAATATCCCTAGTTATCTTATGTGCTTCCTCACCGGTTTACAGTTATGTTTTGAACCATTTGAAACCACCTCAAGAACTTCAGATCCTGCATCTCTAAATAAGGAAGGACATCATTTACTTACCACCAGTGTTTCGCCGCACTAGAAAGTTGAAGCTTCAGATTAAATGACAATATTTATTTTAAGCATTTTCAGATCGGACTCCCTATTGGTAGATGAACACTCCATCCAGGGCCGCCCCTGACCAACATGAGGCCCCACGCAAAGTCATATGATGAGGCCCTCTGTTTCGCGAGTGCCACACTAATTGCGCCGCATAAGCGCATAGGTGCACAGGTGCACCACATTTTCAGCTCAGATGAGGCCCCCTCCGCAAGGTGAGGCCCCCTCCGCAAGGTGAGGCCCCAAGCAGTCTGCATGATCGGCCTGTAGGGAGGGACGGCCCTGACACCATCACTCGGCTGCTAACCTGCCTCTCATCAGTTCATCAGCCCAGTCTATCGTTTAGTCTCTGACTATCTTAGCCTTTTTATTTTCTGTATTGGATTCAATTTCACAGCAATGCTTAATTCTGCATTTTGTACAGGTCTTAAAAGAGACATTTTAATTTCACTCAGTTATTTTAATTGCTGTATCTTCTCTGTGGGGCACCTTTTATTTGATTTGCATTGACTGAGTCACACAGTGCTTTCTTCTGTGACTTTTAAACGGGACATATTCTGCTAGTTTTCTGGTTCATATTTGTATTTTGTTCCTCTACTGCGACATATTTCTATGTTCATAAAAGCTCTTTATTTTTCTCATGATGCCTGTGCAGCACCTCTTTTCACCCTCTGTCTGAAACCAGAGCCCAGTCTGCTCTGATTGGTCCGCTTAGAGATGTCCTGCTCCTTTTTTGACATCACATACAATGTGTTGGAGTGCTAGCCAATAGAGGTGCAAGTGTTACATAGTGATGTCAATGTGTTTGTGAAGTAAACAAAGGAGTCCAATGGAGGTGTTTCAAGTGGGGGTAGGGCTACCTCTGAAGGGAACACACAGGGATGTTTGCCTTTGCAGACCATTAGCATGCACTTAAACCTAAATAGCACACTACTAGAAAGGGAAAAACCTCAATAAGCTGAAAGGGCCTCTTTAAATGCTGCATTTCATTACACATGCTTCACTTGGTGGACGGTGGTGGCAAAGTCCATAGGGACATGGCTTGGCAACTGGAAGGTCACCAGTTCAAGTCCTGGCAAGACCAAGTGCTACCGAGGTGTCCCTGAGCAAGGCACCGTTCCCCACACTGCTCCCCGGGCCGCCGTTCAAAATGGCAGCACACTGCTCCTAACACTAGGATGGGTCAAATGCAGAGAAACCATTTCCCCACGAGGCGGGTTTAATAAAAGTCCATCTCTCATTGAGCTGATGCTTTTGTGCAGTGATAACACATTACACGATGACAACAGACTGAGAGCAGCAGCGCGGAGACTGATGGGACCTGAATGTTTTAGCATCTGTAGCTCGCAGTCGGTTTTTTTGTTGACACATTTCGTCAGAGCAAAGGGTCTTCAAGTCCCTTTCAATAGCTTTACAGTAACTGGAGTTGTGAACACAGTAAAAGCTTCTCTCTCTCTCTCCCTCCCTCTCTCTCTCTCTCTCCCTCCTCTCCCTCCCTCTCCCTCTCCCTCCCTCTCCCTGTGTCTCTCCTCCTCTCCCTTCTCCCCCCTCACTCTGCAGAGTGCAGCCAAACAGAGACGAGCCTCCCTTGCTCTTGCTGTCCTCGCTGTGGAGCCAGGCGCATGTTGTTCAGCGCTGCAAACACAGAACAGGCATCTGGAAAGTGTGCCTGTGTGGAGGGAGAGTGGAGTACAGAGCAGCATCCTTCCTCTTCATCATGGATCTCTGGAGTAAAACAGTCTGGGGAATAATTACGCAGGTCACCCTGATAGTCTTCAGCTTTCACGGGGAAACACAAGGAGGTGAGTTCAGTGATACTTTATTTTCGGTCACAGAAGAGATCAGATGTGTGGTTGCTGTTTTCATTCATCTCAAATGTCTGAACAAGTATAAGTTACAAATATCGTTACAAATAGTTAGGTATCTCTCTTGCAAACACGTTGTTAGTTGTGCGTGTTGTTAATCAAAGTCTTTTTGACAGGCGTCTGATCTTTGAGATTTTTCACACACACAGCAATATGTTCCCATCGATTTTTCTTTTCATACATGTTATGCTTGCACGGCTCTTCAGTGGCACAGTGTGGGTCGTGTGCAGGAGGTGAATGAGAAACACTTTCCTCTCACTCCGCACATTGCCCGTGAGCAAGGCACTCAACCCTCACCTGCTGTGGAGCTGCGAAGGCTGCAGAAGTTAGTAGCACTTTGAAGTGTTCCTGCAAGAGTGTGAATGTGAAAACGTTTTATTTTAAGTATTCATAATATACTCTCAGAGGCTAATGTTAGGGATTCATTTGTTCTGTTATCGTTAGTTCTAATCTAATTGATTTCGTGGTGGGATGTTTCATTGGCACTCGGGAAACCTGTTTGTTGTCAATGCAGTTTAAAAAACGAAGATTTTCTCTCCTTTTCTGAGTTTAATCGTTTCACACTTGTGTGTTTTCTCCTGAGGTATGGTGATTTGACAAGCAAGCTGTCAAACCTGAGTAACAAGTTTATTGGTAAATTGTGATTTTGGAAAAAATACTCATAATGCCCGAGTCACAGAATCTCACGGCATCATTTTTGCAACAATCTGGCACCCTGATTATACACTGTTGCTTTGACAGAAATGACACAGAAGCTGTTTGCATGTGCCGAACTCTGACATAATGGTGACAACCCTGCACACACACTCCATAAAGTGTGTGTGAGAAGCTAAATGTCAACAGGCCTGAGCAAATAATGTTTCATCAGAGGAAATAAAATGCCATTAAGGAGTACAGTGTGGGTGTAGTGGGCACGGATACATGATGGATATTACAAAGTCAGGTTTATATATCCCTTGAGGTACAACAGCTGTTTGAGAGAGACACGCTGACACAATGGGCTTTGAAAGAGTACAATAAAATATTTATCTTTCATGAACATTGAGGCGTGTGGCGCAGTGGGTTGAGCGTTGGTGTTCGTATCAGGGGGGCACAGGTTCAAACCCCACTGCAGTCAGCATGTCGTTGTGTCCCTGGGCAAGACACTTCACCCCAAATTGCTCCTGTGGGGATTGCCCACAGTATTGAGTCGCTTTGGATAAAAGCGTCTAACAAGTGACATGTAACGTATCATGCGTATTAACTATACGTTAAAGTAAGTAAAACATATTTAAAATAACTACAGAAATTCACTCACCATATTAGCATGATGGTGGTGTCCATTGTGCCATGTGCAGATGATGTGTATCATAACTCTTATCCCTAATATACTCATCCCTAATAGCACTATACACGAGAGAGGAATGGTTATCGTGCTATTGGAGTAACAAATATAACAGAATACATTTCACATTTGGTCAACATTTTATATTTTTGTATATTTATTTTGTGTATTTTTGTAATTGTTTTATTTTATTACATTTTTTTTTATTTTAATATATATGATTTCATATTATATTTGTATTTCTTATATTTTATTAGTTTTTTGTGTCTGTCGTCGATATTCTGGAGTTTTTAGTATAATTTATTTTAAATGTACGTCTTGGTTTATCAACTTCTGCCTTGAGAATAAAAAGCTGAAACCTCAACCAAAAAAAAATGTCACCGTCTCTCTCAAATGTATAAGCACTGCTTCAAACCACTGCTCTGCCCTCTTTGAGAGCAAACACAGAGTACATCATCCAATTTATATTCTCTGATGGCAGACCTCTCTCCACACTTTATTTGACTTTGTGTTCGTGTTCTTCCACCGCCACAGGCAAGGTCTGACTCAAGCTATTTGTCAGAGTGAACAAAGGAGGTAAAAGCGTCATGAGGGCGGACGTTTCTGTTCCTGCAGCCGTGCACGGTGACCCTGCTCTGAAGCAGCAGAAGATTTAGGAGGCCGTGGGTAGAGAGACAACTCTGTGACATGAAGTTTGAGCCTCGAGAGGCCGACAAGTCTCTCATGAGCACAACTGCGTCCTTTATAAAGAAGTGAATGGTCCAACAGAGAGCACTACGGCTCAACCCAAGTTCCCATCAGCAGAAACACGTGGGTTTGCTATCCTGGCTCCAAGATGGTGGAATGAGCTCCCATTGACATCAGGACAGCAGATAGCTTACACACCTTCCGGCGCAGACTGAAAACTCATCTCTTTCGACTCCACTTCGAGCGATAGAATGACTAACAAAGCACTTATATACTAACAAAGGGCTGGCTTATCTAAAGCCAGTTGAGTAGCACTTGAAATGTTTGTCTCTATGAAACCTGATGTACTTAGATGATTCTGTTTTCTTCAAGTTTGTATTTTGTTGGTCGAACGCACTTATTGTAAGTCGCTTTGGATAAAAGCGTCAGCTAAATGCAATGTATTGTAACATATGCTCATTGATGGCTAGTGACAAATATCTCTGGGATATACAATCAGCGTAGGTTTAGTCGACTGATATTGGACGGGTGTTCACCTCACAATCAACGTCCAATCCATTGCCAATACAGGATGTGTTGTGCCCATGTGTGTGTCTGGCTTTCATGCAGGAGACTGGAGATGTCGTCCTATAGCAGACATTCAAAGCTTTTGTAAGACATTCAATTTGGATAAATGTTGGCGCTGGACTGTGTTGGAAAGTAAGTAATTTATTAAAGTTGTCTGGACCTGCTGACGTGCAACTGTGCACCATTTCCCAGCTGCCTGAAGAGCAACCAATCTGACCCAAGACCTGTGACGATGACACATTGCGTTTGAGTAAATCGTGTAAATCCAATTTGAACCATGCAGGTTATGTTAAAGCTTTGTAAAGTGATGTATCGTACAAACTTTAATGCGACTCCACACTACTGAGGCTAATTCATTCCTGATGCAGTCCCACCTATCATCAAACTGTGTAGGTCGGATGATGCCGTATGCATTGCCACATGTCATATCTACAGAGTTGGACATATTTGTCTTTACTGGGTTGATATAAGTACCAAATATTATACAATTACTTAAAGGTGGGGTAGGTAAGTTTCAGAAACCGGCTCGAGATACACTTTTTGTTATATTCCATGGAATGCTCTTAACATCCCGATAGCAATGAATATCTGAAGTGCTTTGACAACAAATCCATAAAAAATACGGTAGGCCATCCAATCCGTTTAGCCGGGCCGGATAAACGGATTGGATGGCCTACCTGCCTGTCAGCCTTCCATCGGGGCACAAACTTATCTCGTGCCCTCATTGGTCATGTGCGCGTTCGTGTGTGTTGGAGGAGGGGCTCTGTGAGGAAGTGGCAGATTTTCTCCGGTTGTGTATTTTCAAATTCTTGCGATCTCGGGCCGGTTTCTCAAACTTACCTACCCCACCTTACACATTTAGGAACCAAGGCAACTAAGCAAAAAGCTAATTTGGATACACATTGCAGGTGGAGAAGTTAAATTGTGTTTAAAACCATAACTCAACACCTACTGTAGCAAATCACATGATTGATGTCAGTCAGCAACACTTACCGTAAGATAGAAATTCTACCTTAAAGAACATATTCCTCATTCCACGCAGACTCTGGGAGAGTTAGAGAGCTAAGAGGCTAATTGCTGGCTGAGGAAGGAGACGTCTGTAACCTTTCACTGCAGATGAGAAGTAGAAACAGTAACTGCAAGTCATTTATACAAACCTGTTCCATTATGTTGCCTAGCAATCCATTACTGGAGTGAATGCTACAGTTCAGAAATCACTTATCCTCACTTGCTATTTGCAACTGCAGCTGAGGTGCTAATTATATCATGCCATATTTGTTTCTATTCTTTCATTATTAGTATACCTTTTTCAAATTCAAGTAATACATATAAAGTGTACCATTTGAAGATGTTTATTCCGCTAGAACATATTTACTTGAATTCAAATAAGAGCAAATTGCTTTTTATTCAATAGTGTTTGACTGCCTTCAGGTTCATTCTGCGCGTGTAGCAGAGCTCAGTTTAACGTTCAGTGATGGGATTTACTTGAAATCTTCTTGCCCAGAAAGGAAATGAGATGCTGCATAAAAAAAACGAACAAACACACACTTATTTCCTGCAATTACCTGCACAATGCTCCCTGAAATGCATAAGCAATGAGCAGAAACACCCCTCACTGACATTCAGAGAGTGCTTCTGAGTGCACTCCTCCCGTGTCTGATCGAGACAATTCCCTCTCAACTTTAGACTCTAAAACAGAGGACACTTTTCATTTCTCTCTGTTTCTTCAAGTCCTCTGTGGGATTTCAGTCACTGGAGTGTGTTCTCATGTCAGATAACGCCGCTGTGATACCAACCTGAGCACATGTGTGTCCTCGAGGGTGTGCATGTTGGTGTGTGTGTCCTGAGATAAGGAGCTAATGGCCATGTGTGAACATCAGGACAGGCGTGTAAGGGAATACTAAGCAACGACGCAGTAGTGTGTGTCTGTGTGGCTATAAATGTGGTTAGTAGTGTGTCTGTGTGCACATGTGGTTTCAGATAAGGAAGGACTCACAGTCTCCAAGAAGAGAGTGCTCACGCCAAAGCTAGTGTTTCAGTCCAGAGAAGAGGCAGAGGAAGTGTTGTCGTCTCTCATGTCACTTTGTAGAGGCTTCTTAGATTTGGGAGCTGGTGGCTGGTGATGGATGCTGAGCTGTAGACGCTGGGGTGTTCGGTTACTCAGCCCTAAGCTAAATGATAGGTATTTCTGTATTTGTGATGCTCATTCTAAAAGAGTGTTGTGCTGTCATTTGCTGAGAAGTTTCACCTTGACCAAAATGTATTCTGTGAATGGGAAATATGAGGATTGTTGCTTTAACACATAAACGAAATGACTCATTGGACGCCCAACCATGCTTTTTGGTAACATTATATTGTCATCGTCGTACGTCGGGGTAAACCTGTATCTGTCAGGCAGGAATCCAGATATATTAACCCAGCTACAAAAAGTGAAGCGATGAAACTGAAGCCTGCAGGCTATAAATCTTAGTTTGGGACCTATTGATGTTTGCTGGAGGCCAGTCCCTCTGGTGCTCTGGCTCCGTAAACATCATCACTCTTCAAAGGGTCCTGTCTTCATCATGGTTTCAGACTCCACTCAGGTTGCGGTTCTCTGACACTCTGCTTCCCTGGGGGTCGTAGTTTAGACAGCATACAAGCAACACTGTCTGTAGGTGCAGGTCCAGGTGTTAGTAGAGTATTAGCAGCTTCAGCTTTACCTTAAAAGCATCTTCTTTATTCAATTATTCTTGAGTAAGCTGGGGTGGAAGCTGGGGTGGAAGCTGGGGTGGAAGCTGGGTGGAAGCTGGGTGGAAGCTGGGGTGGAAGCTGGGGTGGAAGCTGGGGTGGAAGCTGGGGTGGAAGTTGGGGTGGAAGCTGGGGTGGAAGCTGGGGTGGAGCTGGGGTGGAAGCTGGGGTGGTAGCTGAGGTGGAGCTGGGGTGGAAGCTGGGGTGGAAGCTGGGGTGGAAGCTGGGGTGGTAGCTGAGGTGGAGCTGGGGTGGAAGCTGAGGTGGAAGCTGAGGGAGAAGCTGGGGTGGAAGCTGGGTGGAAGCTGGGGTGGTAGCTGGGGTGGAAGCTGGGGTGGAGCTGGGGTGGAGCTGGGGTGGATGCTGGGGTGGAAGCTGGGGTGGAAGCTGGGGTGGAAGCTGGGGTGGTAGCTGGGGTGGAAGCTGGGGTGGAGCTGGGATGGAAGCTGGGGTGGAAGCTGGGGTGGAAGCTGGAGTGGAAGTTGGAGTGGAAGTGGGGTGTTAGCTGGGGTGGAAGCTGGGGTGGAAGCTGGGGTGGAAGCTGGGGTGGAAGCTGGGTGGAAGCTGGGTGGAAGCTGGGGTGGAAGCTGGGGTGGAGCTGGGGTGGAAGCTGGGGTGGAAGCTGGGGTGGAAGCTGGGGGTGGAAGCTGGGGTGGAAGCTGGGGTGGAAGCTGGAGTGGAAGTTGGGCTGGAAGCTGGAGTGGAAGCTGGAGTGGAAGTGGGGTGTTAGCTGGGGTGTTAGCTGGGGTGTTAGCTGGGGTGGAAGCTGGGGTGTAGCTGGAGTGGAAGCTGGGTGGTAGCTGGAGTGGAAGTGGGGTGTTAGCTGGGGTGTTAGCTGGGGTGGAAGCTGGGGTGGAAGCTGGAGTGGAAGCTGGGGTGGAAGCTGGGGTGGAAGCTGGGGTGGAAGCTGGGGGTGGAAGCTGGGGTGGAAGCTGGGGTGGAAGCTGGGGTGGAAGCTGGAGTGGAAGCTGGGGTGGAAGCTGGGGTGGAAGCTGGAGTGGAAGCTGGGGTGGAAGCTGGGGTGGAAGCTGGGGTGGAAGCTGGGGTGAAAGCTGGGGTGGAAGCTGGGGGTGGAAGCTGGGGGTGGAAGCTGGGGTGGAAGTTGGGCTGGAAGCTGGAGTGGAAGCTGGGCTGGTGGTGGGGCAGACGAGCAGCAGCAACATGAAACACAGCAGCAGGAACATGAACGCAGCAGTAGCAAGTGAACACAGCAGCAGCAGCTAGCGAGGCAGAGGCAGGAAGACCTGACAGCTTCAATAGAGCGGCATGTTTAGGAGAATGTGTTTAGTTGGTTGTCAGAGGGACGAGGTGCGTCACGAGTTAATGTATCATTGGTGCTCGAGTTGACTGCCTGAACTAGCTCGCAGGCTTCGCCCCATTTCATGCATTTGCCTTTTAGCCTAGGGGGGAAGGTCTAGGTAGGGCTGCTCCAAGATTCCTCTATCTTTTTTTGGCAGATCCTCCTTTATAATTAATTCTATTATAAATAAAATGTAATGTGTTTTTATTTGTAATCAGAAGCTCAGGTTTGGTGTTTAAATTACAAGCTGAAGGGTTTTATGTTGCCTTGTGGCTGTAACTGGAGAGGGAGAACAGAGTTGACACCGATCAAGGGTATAATGTCGGTGACGAAGATAAAGAAGGCCATGGAGATGATGAAGACGATTATGATGATAAAGTGGATCAAGATAAATGAAAATAAGTTAATGAAGAAAGATTAGAGTCATGGAGAAGATATTGATGATGATAGAAATAAAAATAAGATGATGATAAAGAAGATTATATTGTGATCAGAACAAGACAAACATGATGGCAATAATAAGGAATAAAACATAACGAAGGACAAAATATAGACGAGGATGAATGAAACGTAACACACAAATACAGCTGACATTCTTCCCTAGTCCTAACACATTTTTATTTTATTACCTTGCTTGTGAACATGTGTAAGAGTTGTTGCTGTTGTGCTTGCAGTACACTTGTGAAACATCAATGAATCATTGTCATTTCTAACCCTGTCCTTAACCCTTAAAAATCACTTAACTTTTCACTTAACCTTGTATATCTTTAGTGTAAAAGAGTCCTTGGCATAATTTAAGCGAAGATCTACTGGAGCTGTCTCCGTATTCCTTCAGAGTTATCCACGATCGGATCCCTCCAACACTCCTCGCTGCCATGAGAGGTAATTAGATCAGATGCTGTGTCTTTATTAATTTGCGTAACAGAAGTGTTATTGGTGTCAGAGGCGGCGGCGGCGGCTGACATTGAACACCGCAGGACGCAGCTGAGTCGAAGGCGACCTTTAAGATGCCACGGAGATAACGTTTAATGAGCAAGTTAATGAGATGAAAGATGTAGCGCAGAAAGAGGAGTGAACACCTGCAGTTCCTCCAGAGTTGCTGAAGAAATCTCTCTCCTTACTTCAGTTTTATGCTAGCTTAGGTAAGTGTTAGTTATTCAGAACAGCCACCATGTAGGTGTCAGGGTTTGGGCAGGATGTTGGACACAAAAGAAGTAAAAAGAGGAGGGCAGGTATATATATTACACAAAGTGAGCTTTTATTCATCACAATCTGATATACAAAAGCAGGCTATCACAAAACAGGGGGACCAGGCCATGTGGAATAAACAAAGAATAAACTGAACATGCACAGAGCAGGCAGGAATGGCATGAGGAACACGAGTAGGAACATTGACACGAACACAGGGAATCAGGAACCAGACGGGGACAAAGGCATCGGACTGACTTAACAGAGAGTCATATAGTGTATAGCAGTGGCGAACCGTGTCTATCACAACTGGACCTTCTGTAGAGACACACACCCCCCGCCCCCGGCGTTATAATGTCCGTCTTTTACTCTAGATCAGGGGTGTCAAACTCAAGGCCCGGGGGCCAAATGCGGCCCGCAACTTCATTTTATGTGGCCCCACAAGAGCTTGCAAAAAATATAGTAATGTTTATTATACGGTTACATGCTACTTTACAGAAGCATGTTGCCCATGAACTACATGTCCCACAATGTATCTCAAATTAGACTTTTTTCTCAGAATTAGATTTTTTTTTAAGTTACTTTTTATTTCAAAATGTCATTTCTTTTTAAATCATTGTAACATTATCACTGAAGAGACTTGCAATTATTTGCCCTAGACTTCTTCTTTCAGACGTAGTTAATTATGAAGTTATTACCCTATCTGATAATAATCCAATGCAGAGGCAATAATGTAATATAATACATTATTTTATATATTAAATATTTATATATGTATTTTTATATAGTCTTAAAGTTACAACTGGCCCTTTGAGTGCAACCATAATGCTGATTTGGCCCGTGATGAAATTGAGTTTGACACCCCTGATCTAGATTCTCTGTCTCGAGCCAGTTAACTAGTGGGCCTTCTAGAGCACCCTGGAACCGAGGGAAACTCTGAAAGAACACGCCCATTGGCTACAAATCAATATATGATTGGTTGATCAAACCGTCAGTCCAAACGTACGCTCTCATTCAGTGCAACGGCCAAGGCATTCGATCAAGGATGTAGAATACCTTGGTTGAAGGATATTCTACCCAGAGACCCAGAACAAGATCTGATTGGTTGCTTTCTTTTCTAACACAAAACCACTGAAATGCGTAGTGCATGCTCCGAGAAGGACAAACAAATCAATGTGACACTGTAATATTACAGATCAACAACACAGATACGATTTTCATTTATTCATTTTATTTATATAATTAAATCGATTGTTTTATCCGAGTGTTCCAGTGTATTCTCTGAATACCTTGAAGGCCCTGACGGTTCGCCACTGCTGTATAGAGATGGGACCAATCAATTTAACACAACAAAGCCGGAGTGGGCAGGTAAGGACACAAGGACCTGAGCTAACACATAAGGATGCTAATGAGAGAGGTCCTGAGATGGAGCTTTGAGGAACTCCACACTTCATATTTGTCCGCTCAAATGTGTAATCATCTATGGCCACAAGATGATCCCTGTCCTTCAAAGTAGCTTAAAAAAGAGCAGGATAACAAGTGTGTCTTCATTTCTTATCATTATAAATAAATACAAACTTTTGAACATGAAAGCATGTAACATTTCTCAGTAGAGGCACAACATGTGAACCTGAAAATTAGCACTAAATCCTCTTTAAAGTCTCTGGGTGTAAAACAGCAGCAGCAGGATGATGTTTGGGAGACCATTGTTTCAGCACCCCTGTTCTGAAATGTGTTTGTGAAACCGAACGCCTGCCAACTCCTGTCAAGAACTGCTGATCAGTAGCACACTGTTCCACCTGTGAAATACGGCTTCAGGAATCAATAAGACGAAACATTAGAGGGAGATCGTCAGAGCTCAAGTATTCAACAGGTGATTATGTTTTAACGTTTCTTCGGGGGCAGAGGGCGTAACACAAATACAGAATGAAGTATGACTGCAGCAGTAGTGATGGCAGTGAGATGAAGAAGATATGTGTGTCACTGACCTGCACCACACACACACACACACACACCACACACGCACACACACATACCATGTATACATCACTTCAGGGGACATTACGTTGACTTACATGCATTTCCTGGAGACTTATCCTAACCTTAACCATAACCAACACATGACTAACCCTTACCCTTAACCTTACCCTTACCCTTAACCTAACCAAGTCTTCAACCTAAAATTAATGATTCCCCTCATGGGGACCTCCAATTTGTCCCCATAAGGGAAGCCAGTCCCCACACGTGACTATGTAAACAGATTTAGGTCCCCACAAGTATAGTAATGCTAGACCACACATACCCACACACCACACACACACACACACACACACACACACACACATGCCATGTATCACTTCAGGGGACATTACATTGACTTTCATGCATTTCCTGGAGACGTATCCTAACCTTAACCATAACCAACTCTTCACCCTAAAATGAATGATTCCCCCCATGAGACACATACACACACACACACACACACACACACACACACACACACACACACCACACACACACACACACACACACACACACACTGTCCGACTGGCCTCAATATCATGGATAACGAAGTGAAGTCCCTTCTGTATAAAAGTTATTTTGCAGTGTGTTAGTAATGTGTTGGCCTCTGGTTTCTGTGGCTCAGGTTTCTTTATGGTGAACATAGTTGTATCTTCTCTGATTTGGTTCAATTGAAAAGCCTGAGGATGTTTTTGCTCAAATGACGAAAATTAAAATATTTATGCAATGAGAGCCATTTTCTGTGACAGTAAAGAGTCATGTTCTTGTTCATGTCATTAAGTAGTAGCTGCCAGCTATTTTGAAGACGTATGCTGTTTGATTCAATATTCAAACGAGTCTAACTTCTTTTTTAAATTATGAATATGGAACATGGACTAACATTAAGCTCTTCCTCTAGTGCACTTAGGATTTTGTGGTGATTTGTCCCCTTTATTCATGCATCACTCAGCTTCAAATGCGTCATTCAAGAGATAAACTCAGTTCAATCGGGAGAGACGGTTTTGATGTAAGAATACATATTTATTGCCAGGGATACACAATGAATGTAATGGAGTTTTGGCGATTAGGCCCCATTGTGCAGGAGAATCATTCGGGAGGGGAGAACCGATCGGATGAAACCCCCCGGGGTCTAGACACTGGTGGTGGTGAATGGATGGTTGGGGTCGGTCTGAAGGGGAGGGGCTTAGCTACACCCTGGTGGTGGTGAATGGATGGTTGGGGTCAGTCTGAAGGGGAGGGGCTTAGCTAGACCCTGGTGGTGGTGAATGGATGGTTGGGGTCGGTCTGAAGGGGAGTGGCGTAGCTTGACCCTGGTGGTGGTGAATGGATGGTTGGGGTCGGTCTGGAGGGGAGGGGCTTAGCTACACCCTGGTGGTGGTGAATGGATGGTTGGGGTCAGTCTGAAGGGGATGGGCTTAGCTACACCCTGGTGGTGGTGAGTGGATGGTTGGGGTCGGTCTGGAGGGGAGGGGCTTAGCTACACCCTGGTGGTGGTGAATGGATGGTTGGAGTCAGTCTGAAGGGGAGGGGCTTAGCTACACCCTGGTGGTGGTGAATGGATGGTTGGGGTCGGTCTGAAGGGGAGGGGCTTAGCTAGACCCTGGTGGTGGTGAATGGATGGTTGGGGTCGGTCTGAAGGGGAGGGGCTTAGCTACACCCTGGATTCAGAGGGACAGGAGGTGAAGAGGGCGGGGAGGAGGGTTGCATCGACTCACCTGAAATGACAGCTGTCAGAGGGGAGAGCAGATTTAAAAGGTTTAGCGGAGTGCTATGATAGGCTTGTGAGAATAGAGCGAAGTGATAGGTTAGCTGGGGAGTGACGCCCCCGATCACTTATTGAGAGGAGAGAGAGTAACATGGAAATAGTGAATAAAGAGTAAGGAAGGCCTTCCTGGTTGAACTTGCGCTGAGCTTCATTGGTGTTTTCCAAGCCAGTTCAGCAATTACAGTCTAATTTTCCATTCAGATTCTGTAACCTTCTGTAACTCTGCAGCTGTGGGGGTTTCAGTTTTCTGTCTTTGTAGATGCGATGAAAGTTAAACCTGCCCAACTCAGAGTAAAAAAGGATTTGCTGAAGAGTTGAGCTCTTTCGTTTTCCAAGATAGTAATCATTGGTGTTAAATCCTGTGGTATCTTGGTATATTCAAAAAGCTCTTTATGTTTCTCATACTGTGCTGCAGCACCTCTTTTCACCCTCTGTCTGAAACCAGAGCCCAGTCTGCTCTGATTGGTTAGCTGGCCGGCTCTGTTGTGATTGGTCAACAGCTTAGAGATGTCCCGCCCCTTAGCCTATCACCTACATTGTGTTGGAGCGCTAGCCAATAGAATCACGAGTGTAGTATGTTTTGTGTTATGCATGTATTGTTCACATTTATATTTAGTGTTTCTTTTTGTCTTTGTTTTGTTATAACGCCTTGTGTGGAATGCTTTGGCAACACTAGGTTCAAAATGTGGTCTTGCCAATAAAGCCCTTATGTATTGTATTGTGTTACATAGTGATGTCACTATCTCCCGGAAGTAAACAAAGGAGTCCAATCGAGGCGTTTCAGGCGTATATAACACACTGCAGGAAAGGGAAAACCCCAAAAAGCACAATAGGGCCTCTTTAAATTGTAGCGCTGCTCCAATAGAGGAGACGTTTCTTTGTGATGATGGGAGCACCAGACTTGTCTTGTGCTTTCCAAGGTACTATTTATATTTTCCGTGCCCTTGTCCCAAATTAGTTGTTGGTGAGCCAGTGAGCACACTTAGGACATGCATCAGTGAACACAAGAGCAGCCCCAACAGGAAGGACAACTGCTGTTTCTGACAATTTCCTGCATGGACACTTTCTCAACCTTCAAATTCAACAATATATGCAGAGGGTCAGGCCCTCCCAGCAGGGGGGCGGACAACAAACACTTTCTGTTCAGAGCAGACACCCAGTGGACTTAATCTGTGTTTGTTTTTCTGCATGTTATGAACTTAAGTTATCCAACTTTGCATGGATTGCTTTATGTGATTGGTACAATGGAACGTTTTCAGATTTGCCCGTCAGATTATTAATATATATATTGTTTAAATAGTTTGATTTTATCAATGCACTTTTGTTAGATAATGCAGTTTTGTCAGTTTACCTTTTATCCGTATGGGAGGCTGTGGCACAGTGGGTAGTGTGCTGGACTTTGAATCGGGAATAGCGAGTTCGAGTCCCACTGCAGTCAGCATGTCGTTGTGGGACACTTCACCCCAAATTGCGCCTGTGGGGATTGTCTACAGTACTGATTGTATGTAAGTCGCTTTGGATAAAAGCGTCTAACATATGACATGTAATGTAATCCGTTTTGCAAGTAGCACCCAAATGTCGATGCAATTGAATACACTAACCTTGTATCGTGGTGTTATGTTAAATGTTTGTTTTGCTTGTATCATGTCTTCACTTTTGTCCTTGTTTGATGTTGCAAATGGAGCTGCTGTGATGCAAGTAAAGTTTCTGACTTTATCTGACAATAAATTATTATCGTACTGTTTCATACATGATAACGGCAACTACTAACTGAACTTAACAGCACCTCAATAGTAGTGGATTACGCTCTACTGTAAGTGATCCTACTTGTACACACACTCTATACTGTATATATATTTTGCACAAATATATTGACTGACATTTTTTGGATGGATAAGCTTCAGAAGGCAAGAGTCACATCGGTGTACAGATTTCTGCTTCATGGCTCCCATGAAGCTGGAAGCATTGTTTTGCCGCCTGCAGGCAGAGGATGTGCTCATTCCCACAGCTCAGAATCAGTTTGACAGACAGGATCTTTGCTCGGGCCAGCAAGGCGTGTAGGGAGGCAGCCAGACAGGTCAGAGCAGAAAACACCAGACCGGTCTGATGAAGTGCAGTGCCACAATTCACACTCACTCAAGTCAAAATAGCTTACGGACATTTCAAAAAGGTTAGTGAGATTGCTGCGGAAAACTTTCAAATCCTGCTCCTCAATTTTTAATTAAAGTTTAGTACTCGAACCCACATACTCAAGTCCCTCGGCTGCCCCTATAGTAGTTAAAAAGGAATACATTTAATTGAACAGAAAACGTACATATTTCACTGGCATTGATAATGTTTTTTTAGGAGTGAGAGAAAACATGTCATGGCAGTTGAAATTAGAGATCCTAATTCTTTTTAAGATGTTTAATGATTATTATTATTATGACTGAAATACTTTATTTTTTTCTGAGCAATAGTGCTGACCAAAACTGAGTGCTTTACTAAAAGGGTCTTGATGCACTCAGAATGTCACTTTGTATAAAAAATGACTTCTAAATCTCTGACATGTAAATCGTGATGTAACTATAGATTGCATGCACTATTTATGCTGCTCTCGCTTCTCTCCTTTTACCCTTATATAGCATCTCAAATTAAATGAGTGCAGGAAAAAAAGCATGCATTTCATTACAGTTTCAGATTTCCAAACAGAAAAAGTATATTATTCACATTATTAAAACAAATGCACATATTTAATTGGAAGCAGCGGCCTTGACTCTCCTTGGTCAAACTATGGATTGAGGTGCAGGTTTGCAAAAAAGACCATTTATTTTGAGGATTATGGTTCATGTTTGAGGCCAAAAGCAGGCCTTTGTGTATACTGTGCTCGGAGATGCATGAATACTGTATTGTGAGAGATGCACAGTGAGATGCGCTGAACTGTGAATGACCAGGACTCTGTACTGTATATCTATTGATGAAGTGGAAGAATATGCTCTCAGCTTGATTCAACCCCATCTCTTGTTGATATTTCAGGAACATGGCAAAGTGGATGCTATGGATGTAGAGAGGGATGGATGAAAGGATACTGGTGAGGCGATAAATAATGATCAGACACGTGTCAGGCGTGTATTGAGAGTCCTGAGAGCTTTATAGTGCTCTCAAACTCACAGAGCTTTCATTGTGAGAGCTGACAGAGTGAGGAAAACTGATGATTCACAATACCTCTGTTTAAGCCAAGGGGCCGTGGAGCTAAAACTCTTTCAGCAGGCATTATATCCAGTCCTCTGTGTCCATGTCTGTGTCAAAAGTTCAACACACTTTTCGGTGTGTCTGAAAACACCGTAAGTCAGAGAATAACCTCACCAAAAGTGCAGTCAGTTTCACGAACAACTGAATAATTTCTGTTCAACTCTGTTCTGTGTTTTTAAAGATAAACATGGAAGTCAAGTAAAGCTAAACAAGCTAGGCTAAGCTAAAGCTGGCAGTTGATGATCTACTGAGACAGTGCCTGTGTAACCTAACATAACAATCTATTAGCATTCTACTTAATTCTCTGGAGTGCTTAGCTATCTTATCTTACCAATAGGGATGTTATTAGAGCTGTATTAAGCTTAGTTGTTCCAATGCAGAGCTAAAGAGAGTTCAGAGCTAATGCTACTGCTAAAGCTAGCAAGAGGAAAAAGCAGATTTATACATTGATTTTTCATTTGCTAGTAGGTTTGATGTTTGATGAGATGAACGCACATCTAGGTTCGGAAACAAACCAAAATTAAGAAGAGATCCTTACATATGGGGAGTTGTTTTGTGCTCTGAGTGCAGATGTTTTATATTCAGTGAGCTGGTGAGAGTCCCGTATTTTAATGAAACGGTTGATTTGCGGTGAAACTGCAGTAAGACATTACCGCTCTAAGAAAAGACATCTCACATTGTTTCCATTGTATAGGACTGTCAAATAAAGAGTGCACCACTTTGTTAGACTCTGATCGATACTGTGGTGATCAGTTTGACATTTTAAGTGTTTCATTGTGTGACTTGACTGCTGATTGAGGTGCAGATTGATGGCTTTCAGTGGGAAATGCACCACGTTATTACGCTTATATATTTCTTCAGAGGCTCAGGGTGAAGAGTCTCTTTGTTTTATCCTGTGAGGCTGATCAATAATAGCATTTCTCTCCAGTCTCTATATACGGCAGTCACCTCTAATATGAGGGTAATACAACATTTGGTACCACTTTACAATAAGACTACCCTAATAAAGGATTAATAAAGGGTTTATAATTAGGTTATGAATTAGGTTGTACACTTTTTATCATTAAGAACCATTTATAAACCAGTTCTAAGATAGTTTTCATATCAACACAGGCTCACTATTTGGCAAGATGACAAAGCCTTATATTGGCACTAGCTTACTTTGTCTTCTTCATCAGCCAGCATCATTAGGCGCATTCACACCGCAGTACTTTTCCCACAAAGGTTCATGAGAAAGTACAGATTGCGTTCACACCGGAATAAGTCCCTGAGGGAGGATTAGTCAAATGAAGCCGCTGACGTCACTTCTTCTTCTTCTTCTGCTTTGGGTTTACTGGCAGGCCGCAAACAACTTCACGGCGTATACTGCCGCCAAAAGTCCCCGGCCGGAAGTCCCCAGAGTTGGGGACTAGCTTCAGTAGAAGCTGCTGGGAGTCCCAGCAGCTTCTACTGAAGCCTTCCGAGTAAATCGCCAGAACGCCTCATCATCTCCACCGCTCCCATGTTTTATTTTGTGTTGCCATAAGTTAGTCTCTTTGCGTTTCTGCGCTGGGCTAATGCTAATAATGCTAATGCGAGGATAATAAAATGGCGGCTTCACAAAACTTTTTGGGAGTTTGACTGGGCGTGGTTTGCAATCCGCCCAGCCAATCAGACATAGGAACCTTTTTCTCCCACGAAAGTCCCTGCTCTCTAGCAGGGACGGAAAAGGGGGTGAAAAGGTTCTCATTAACTAATTTGAGTTCCGGCTCTTTTTGGTGTGAACGCAACATTTCGGAACTAAAGTGGGAAAAGTACTGCGGTGTGAACGCGCCTCTTGGTATCTGTTGTTCACTGAGTTGATTCGCCCCCCTTCCATCTTGTTTTTTCTTTGCATCTCTTATGACCATTTATGAATGAGTCACATTTATAACTGCCAAAAGGGAGCCTTGAAAAGTGTAAAACACATTCCCATGTATTCATGAGTTACTACCATTTCAAATGAGGCTTAGCAGTACAGACAAATGTGGGCTCACTATTTGGCAAGCAACCGGTCACAGTCGCCCTGTTTATCTCATGTCTTATTAAGGATTTATAAAGTGTTCACAACCTAATTAATGAAAGAATTACAAACTGTTCGTAAACCCTTTATAAGAGTAGTCTTATTGTAAAGTGGTACCCAACATTTGAAGCGTGTCCATAGAGGCTTCTGCTTATTTCTTTCTAAAGATTTTGAATAAAAAGGACACACAGGCCTACTAAGTGTCTATTTTAAAGATGACTGCCCTACTTAAACCACTAAATGAATTGAGTTTGTCCAGGCCAGCTCTCCTCAAAGCTATTTGGAGTCAATCATGTATACAAGAGAGAGTAATATCTAGTATTTTGAACTTTTCACAGGATTGTCTTCACTACTGCGCAGTGTTTCGAGAAGAGGTTTGTGCTCAAGATTGATCTCCACTTGCTGATGATGTGTCAGACGATGTTGTGCTTCCCTGGTTTTAGTCGAGTCAGAAGAAGAAATTTGTTTCATATTTTGGAAGTCAGCAGCATTTTGTATCCACCACAAGACATTCCATAATTCCTCTACTTTGGTAGTCGTCTCCTCTGAGTCATTAGCCACTTTCCAATTGTGCAATTTGCCCCTCAAGCTTTGACATTATTTCTGAGTCTATAATAATGTATCATTGGTACAGCGATAGAGATAGAAAATATGTTTTCTATTCTTGTGACATTATTGCTGCTGCTATACTTTTAGTATTAATTAAAGAGGCCTTATTATGCGTTTTGGTTGTATTTCGTTTCCTGTTGTCACGATCTTAGTTTTGTCTGTCTTGTCATGAGTGTTATTTAGCAATTCTGTTCTCCCTGTGTCTTGTCTTCCTTCCTGTGTTTTCCCTCCTGTGTCTGATTGTCTGATTGTGTTCACCTGTTGTGTTTCTGCCTCCGCTGCCCAGCTGTGTCTTGTCCTGTGATTACCCTTCTTTGTATTTAGTCTTCTCTTCCCTTGTGTTTCATGTCGGTTCATTGTCTTTCCTGTCTCCCTCCATGTTGGTCACGGTCAGTTTTTGTTTACCTCGTGCTTCCTCTTTATTTCATGTCATGTTTTTAAGTAAAGCTCGCCTTTTGTTCCTTGAACCTTTTGCCTTTTTTGTATTCTGCATTTGGGTCCTACCTTTTTCCACGAATCCTGACACCTGTAGTGTGTTATATAGGTTTTTGTAAATGTAAATGGTCTGCAAAGGCTAAAATCCCAAAGCTTCCTCCAGAGGGAATCTCTCGCACATTGTACGTGATAGGCTAAGAGGCGGGACATCTTTAAGCGGTTGACCAATCACAACAGAGCCAACCAGCTAACCAATCCGAGCAGACTGGGCTCTGGTTTCAGACAGAGGGTGAAAAGAGGTGCTGCAGCACAGGCAGTATGAGACAAATACAGAGCTTTTTGAACATTAAAGCATGGAGACATGTCGCAGTTCATGTCAGGTTTGCAATGCACAATGATGGAACATATACCTCAGACTTATTGTGACAGATTGTTCTTCCAACGTGCAGACAGTTCACGACGATAAACAAAAGCCGGATAAATTCAAAGCCCCATGAAAGAGAGACCAAAGTCAAACCATCTCTGTAAGTTCCCTCAACAGGCAGGAATCCAATATCAAAGCAGCGAGGCCAAGTCTGATTAAATCTTGACTGAACAAAGTAAAGACAGCTCAAGATCCTTCATTAATATAATCTCCCCAAGAGATACATCTCTGCTCTCAGATATGCTCCTCTCAGCGATAGAGGAAACATCCATTAACAGATAAAGGATCCTGCATATAAATGCTCATTAATGTGTATAGAGAAATATTCAAAGAAAAACTGAATCTTGTTGTGTCTTTGAGTCCGTGAAACCGGGTAAATGTGTTGTTTTTTACACGATCTATATCCATCAGAGTGCATATGGTATGGTAAGCCACCTCAGAGGCCAATGTGTCTAATGAATGCCTCTGTCAGTCAAAAAGCAGTTAACACAAGGTTGATATAAGGCTTACTAATTGGAGATTAAGTTAAATAAAACTTGTGAAAGGCGTTCTTACTGTGAACAGACTGAAAGGACCTCAACGATCAGTGGTATGTTTCCTTAGACTTCTGTAGTTATTCTAAACCATGTGTCTCCTCTGTTGTGTTTCACAGAGGTGTGTCACAGTCCTCTCGTATCCAATCTGCTGCCATCGTTCTTCAGAAGCTCCTCACAGTTATCGGGCAGCCATGGGCCGGGCTTTGCTAAACTGAACCGGAGAGAAGGTGAGTGACAGTGTCGACCATCATCTTTGCTGATATTTTCCGTTTTTAGTCTGTGGTGGCACTCTGTTCTCACCGTTCGACTAAGAAATATTGAACAATTTGTTTGATTGCATGCATCCGTCTTACGCTGCAGAACGAAATCTAGAATGTGTAATCTACTGACGTTTTGTGGCCAAAAGCAATAATGGTCAGGAAATAGAGCAGGATTGTAAACAGATAAAAACAGAAGCTAGCAATGCTAACAAGCTAATAACAGCATTCCAATCTACTTATTTGCTTTGTTGTTGTTGTTGTTGTTGTTGTTGTTGTTGTTGTTGCTGTGCTATATTTAAGATAAGATGGAGCTTTATTGTCTCCCTTAGGAGAAATGTGTCTTGGGCATCGAGATAATACACATAAAACATTCAGGTCAATCAGTCATACAGAACAGAGATCACATATCACATGGCAAAGAAACAAACAAGAAACATACAGGTACAGAACTTTCCCTATTGCATTCATACAGCACTTTGGCTCGACTAAACATCGTTTATAAATGTGCTATATAAATAAAACTTGATTTGATTTATACATAAATCAAATATTGCACTTTTCCCTACTGTATTCATACACAAATCAATTGCACTTTCCCTATTGCACCTATGCATAGTGTCCGTCAAATTGCACATATCCCTAT
This sequence comes from Champsocephalus esox, assembly GCA_036324585.1. NCBI lineage: Eukaryota > Metazoa > Chordata > Actinopteri > Perciformes > Channichthyidae > Champsocephalus > Champsocephalus esox. Next base: position 32,234,898 of record CM070497.1, on the reverse strand, counting down.
TGTGTCCATACCTATTTACACATAATGCACTTCCCATATTTAACCTTCTCGATTGCACAAACTACACTGTAAACATTGCACCTCCCAACAACCCCTAACAGCATAATCATAATTGTTTCTGACTGTTCAGCAGCTTGATTGACAGCCTCAACAAGGATAACTAACTAAATGTCTTGTGAGAGTATCTGTGTCTGCTTGATGTCTTAGTGAGCAGTTGATTGCTCACAGGTTAGCTATAGAGAGGCGAAGTCCCTCCCTATCCGGGGAGCTCCATGGGACCTTATTTCGGGAAAGGTATGTATTGAAGTCAATGGAGAGTGAAAGATTATCTTTCGGTCCCGTTTGAATTGTGCCATGAATTACACACATGATGTTTGTCAATTTAAAAAATAATTTTGCAAGTCAAAAAAAAATAATTATCGTAAAACTGTGAAGTGACACTGTGAACCGCTCAATGACCTACATCTCCCGCCTCGCACCACACACCCAAGACGGCCGTCACGTTGAAACATTTCACTTATTTCTTTCAGAATGAGGCGAAAAGTATTAAACGAGGTGAAAATCACTACAAGTCTGGGCACGTTGAGAGCTGTGCATACACACACGGGGAGTTAGTCGGTTCGTTAGAGCCAGCATGCGGGACCGAGATTCTGGGATTCGTAGTCTTTCTAGTTGTGTATTTTTCATAGTCTTATATTTCAACAGTTTTACGACAAACTGTGACTTTTTTGACACGGAAATAATTTTTCAAGATTGTGTAATTCATGGCACAATTTAAAACGGGATCGAGAGATACGTTTTCTCTCTCCATTGACTTCAATACATACTTTTTTCCGAAATAAGGTCCCATGGGGTCCCCCGGAAAGCGAGGGACTTCGCCTCTCTATGAGCACATGCTCATCAATCTTGGATCTCCGTTTGTTGTGAATTAATTTAGCCCCCTCAAAAAGATCACAATGTTTTTAATCTTTTGTTCAGTTCCTCAACTTAGTGATGTTTTATTCAGCTTCACCTCACTACAGATACACAGTTCATTTGTCGAGGTTGTGGATATGCAGAAAACACAGATGGCATATGTGTTTAAAGGTTTATTTAGGTAAAGTAAGGATTTTGATGATAATATCTGACCCACCATCAAGGGACTGCATGTTGCTGCTAATAAGGAACAAGCACCCCCTCATGCTCGTACCGCAGTGCGATATTTCATTTATTCCATCTCTCGCTCGGCTATTCTCCGGAGTATACGCATATAACATTTAGCAGTTTAACATCAATAAATGATCGCTGCAATCTTGTCCTCTTTTCTCCTCACCCCGAGTTTCCACAAAAAAATAAAGTGAAAGGAAGCCCCCCTGTGTTTCTGTTTGTTTCTGATGCGTTGCAGCAGCACTGCTCGCCCCCATAATTTAGCGCCCTGCAGGACACACAACATCAAAGACACACAGACACCTGATGGGGTATGGAATAACAGATAAAGCTAAACACCAAAGTATATCTGGTGTTTTCTGCTTAGTTTTCAGGTAATTGTGTTGCAGGTGTAAATCAAACACTTCGCAAAAGGTTATTTGTCACCAGAAGGGTTGCAAAAAGTAGCAAAAACGACTTTATGTGGGGGGCTTTGAGGATACATACCTTACATGCTGAGTTCCTTCACTTTAGTTCTGGCTGTTTACTGATTCGAGTTCAATCTTTGATAACGGGAAAGGGAAGGAAAATCAGATGGTGTGGTGCCAGAAGCGCTTTAACCGAACTGATCTTATCTGCACGAAGCAAAAAGAGAGAAGCAAAGAGATGCGGAAGAAATGAAACATGACGGAAAGATAAATCATCCCTGTGTAACACTCTTCCTTTTATTGGCTCCAACACATTGTCAAGAAAGGCTGAGGGGCGGGACATCTAAGCGGTTGACAACAGAGCCGACCAGCTAACCAATCGGAGCAGACTGGACTCTGGTTTCAGACAGAGGGTGAAAAGAGGTGCTGCAGCACAGGCAGTATGAGAAAAATAAAGAGCTTTGAACATTAAAGCATGGAGACATGTAGAGGCAACACATATATATGAACCTGAAAATGTACATAATAGGGCCTGATAGACTGATTATATAAACTGCTCTGAGATGTCAAGCAACCGCAGAGCTTTCAGTGCCTAACATCTCCCCTCTCAGCTCTTGTTTTTCCTCGTCAATGATTTCTTGCTAACAATAACACCTCTCAGTTTGCAATGCCTTATTGATTTACTTGCCTGCGATTTGAATTGAATTAAACTCATCAATTCATCTAATGAGCAGTTTTGAAAGTTAACCAAAACTGCTCTAATTCCAGATTCCCAGCTGTTGGATAAATCATTGAGTAAATGAACATCCCCCGGTGGTTGTTCTCCTCCAGCTGCTGCTCCTCGTCCTCTGCAGTCACTCGGCAGTCGCCCACCGATTTGGATTAAGTAAATTGTCAGAATAAGTGAGAAATGAATTTAACTTCTGTTAGACAGCTATCATACTGAATAAATATTTCATTTCAAACCTTTATTTATACAGATCAAATCCCATTGAGAAGAAGGGAGACCTGCTCAAGTAGTTCCACATGAAACATAAAAACATAAATAGAACAACAGAAGGACATCATCCAGCATCCTTTACATAATTATCCACATAAGCAGGTACCAATAGCTTCCGATTGACTAGCATCCAACCGAGCATTCATTTCATTTACTGTGAATGTATGCAAACATGTCTGGCATATGGCTGTCTAACAGAAGTTACATTAATTTCTCACTTATTCTGACAATGTACTTAACCCCAAATAAAAGAACCCAATAAAAAGAGTTGTTAAATAATAGTGAAGTCACGTTGTAATAACAATAACTCATCTCTCTCGAGTTTTCTTTTTGAGCTTTGCCAAAAGCCACTGTGTCAAGTCTCCATCTTGTGTCCGGAGTTGTCCAATATGGCGGACCATCTCGCACATGTACAGATCGGGCAGGGGGACGGATCGGGTAGTGACAGACGCAACAGTCGGGTCCGTCTGTGTCAGTTCTTTGGTGTCAGCTTGGTGTGTCCGGGCCCATAGAGCTTTGGGGTGAATGCACATTTCAAATATTACTCTTTTGATGGTCAAAAAATACAAGATGCATATTTTCCAATTACAAACTATTTGTTTAGGCAATTTGTCGGCTGTTTTTACTGCATGTAAAATCTAAATAAAAAACACGTATTTTAATGTGTTTTCCTTTTTTTGCCTAGAGGCTTCTTGTAAAAGTATGTTGAAAAAACTGTTATCGCCCAGGGACACTTACATGTACATTACCTTGACTTAAAGCAAGACTGCACCAGGATTTTCATATGTTTCAATAAAAACCTATTGCCATTAGAATAGTTGATTAATCACATTAAAATCTCCATTGTGGCTGAAAATTAAATTAAACCGCATTCATCCACATTGCAGCTTTTTCTCCAGCACTGCCGGATGTTATTTTACAAATGTTCAAACATTATTGAAATGACCAAATATAATAATTCGGGCAGAACTGAACGCTAATTTAGTGCCACTAGGGACATACTTTATATTAGATGAGACTAAGCAGTTAAAGCACTGAAGCACTTATTCTGTTGTACCAATGTAAAGTGCAAATCCAAATAGTTGATGATTAACATCTGTATGCAAAATATGATTTTTTAAAAACTTACTGTAAATTACATACCATGAATTTCACACAGGACATCCAGCTCCAGACTGTCACAATAAGAGACATCCTGTCAGAATAAGAGACGTCCTGTCACAATAAGAGACATCCTGTCAGAATAAGAGACGTCCTGTCAGAATAAGAGACGTCCTGTCAGAATAAGAGACGTCCTGTCAGAATAAGAGACGTCCTGTCACAATAAGAGACGTCCTGTCACAATAAGAGACGTCCTGTCAGAATAAGAGACGTCCTGTCAGAATAAGAGACGTCCTGTCAGAATAAGAGACATCCTGTCAGAATAAGAGACATCCTGTCAGAATAAGAGACATCCTGTCAGAATAAGAGACGTCCTGTCACAATAAGAGACATCCTGTCAGAATAAGAGACATCCTGTCAGAATAAGAGACATCCTGTCAGAATAAGAGACGTCCTGTCAGAATAAGAGACGTCCTGTCAGAATAAGAGACGTCCTGTCAGAATAAGAGACATCCTGTCAGAATAAGAGACATCCTGTCAGAATAAGAGACGTCCTGTCAGAATAAGAGTGCATTATTGATGGCCAAAGGGTCTTTTCTTTAGCTTGTGGTGAAGCTGTCAGCACTGTTTTGCAGAATAACTTGGTTCTGCCTCTCCTGCACCAGCTGTTATCCAGACATTGAATCCAAGATATCTCAACTCAAGATATCTCAACTCTTGTAACATATTTTATTCCGGGCATACAGATACTGCATTGATACATCTCTACCTACGCAGGAGTAAGTCATGTAACTTGGGAATCAAAGTTACAATAACTGCCTCTGGACAGAATCAGATTTCTCTAATGATCATGATATCTCAGCTCAGACTGTTTGAAAGTAAAAAACTCTGACCTTCGGGTCTGATTCATCAAATGTGATTCTTAAGGAAAATGTGGGAGTTGTGTGAGGAGAGACAAAGGCCAAAGCTAGCACACCATTTTTACATCCTCTCACTCCACTGATAAGTGACGCGACTGGCAGAAAGCCCAGACTCAAATTCTTTTTGAGAACTTTTTTACAGACATCAATATATTTCTATCAACTATGGCGGTCACTACAAAGGCAGTTTGGACAAAGGCAGTTTGGACAAAGGGACGGCACTTCAAAATCATCCTGAAGTGAGCTTTTTCAAATATAGAGAGACGTTTTGAAAGAATCAAAAACACAGCCTCTCCAAAATTGGTGTCATGGGATTTTGAAAAAGTGTTTGTTCGCTTTTAGCTTCTATCTTTGTGAGGGCCATTTCTGGAAAAGTGGCAGAAGTGGTTTACAATGAGTGGCCGCCAAAGTCATGGTTGAAGTAAGGGACGGCCAATTGTCAAAGAGGCTAGGTTAAGGGTGATTGGAAATGCTAATTATCCTCAGGGAATGGCGTCAGGCGTTTATGTCAAAAAGGTCCACATAAAGGTAGAAGTACAATTGCAGGCATGTAGTAAAATCTGTCCATTTTGTGTACTGTAAGCAACATTTGGTCCAACTCAGACACACACACACACACACACACACACACACACACACACACACACACACACACACACACCATGTATACATCACTTCAGGGGACATTACATTGACTTACATGCATTTCCTAGAGACTTATCCTAACCTTAACCATAACCAACACATGCCTAACCCTAACCCTAACCCTAACCCTAAACCTAACCAAGTCTTCACCCTAAAATTAATGATCCCCCTTATGGGGACCTCCAATGTGTCCCCATAAGGGAGGTGATTCCCCACACGTGACTATGTAAACAGATATAGGTCCCCACAACTATAGTAATGCTAGTACACACACACACACACACACACACACACACATTTTTGATACTTTAATAATGTAATGTCTCCTTCGAATGGTCATCTGCCCTCATACTCAGAATATATGAAGCTCTGCCATGGACTAACATTTCCATATTGTATACGGCTGTTATCCTAAATGGCTCATCTGCTGCTAACATCATTCACAGAACAATCATTAACACAGATTAACCAAATGTTACTCTCTAAAATTAAACAACATGTTTTAAAAAAGGTTCCCTTTTAATTTTCCCTGCACTCCCAACTGAGTTTCTTAAGAAAAGTGTGCTAAGAATGTATGCAATTATCAGTTTTTCTTCCGTCCATTTTCTTTGCAAATACCCAAATATGATGTGATGTTGAAACAGAAGTCGTCTCATATTTCTGAGCATGCTGTCTGTGCACGTGTCCCTGCAGGAGCTGGAGGCTGGTCTCCTCTGAGCTCGGACAGATATCAGTGGCTGCAGGTGGACCTCGGGGAGCGGACACACATCACCGCTGTTTCCACGCAGGGTCGCTACGGCAGCTCTGATTGGCTGACGGCCTACCTGCTGATGTTCAGCGACACGGGACACAACTGGAGACAGTACCGGCAGGAAGACAGTATTGGGGTGAGTGATTTAAATACATGAAATAAAGCTGTGTTAAGCGGAATAATCTGACACTAAAGCATCAAAACACAGACATTTTGACATGTCAGTGTGTGAAAGAACATATAATTAACAATGGCTCTGTTTTATTCAAGTGTGACAGTGAGCCAATATGCACAGGGACCCTCAAACCAAATTCGGTCATCATGTGATTTATTTAAAAACCACACCTGTGTCAAAACAATAATGTTGGCAAGAATTATTTTGCATATAATTTGCCGATAATTAATGTTTTCCCCTGATGTTCATCATGCTTTATAATGTTATTTGTATCCGTGAAATAAACAAGTTTGAAAAATGTAAATTGAAGAAGTGTAGAATAACATTTCTCTGACATGACCTATACCGAATTCTCTCATTTAGAAAGTCAATATTGGCACATTAATAATAGTCTAGCTGAGCCGAAGGCAGAACAAAGCCAAGGGGAAAACATTCAGCTGAAACTCACAGCTGTAAAAAATACCGCTGGTATAAGCCGGAAAAAGACTAAGTGTATGGGTTTATATTTCCCATTACTGTAACTGAAGTTTCTGTAGTTATTTTAAATATGTTTTACCGACTTTAACGTATAGTTACTTACTACACATGATATGTCACTTGTTAGACGCTTTTATCCAAAGCGACTTACATACTCAATACTTTGGGCAATCCCCACAGGAGCAATTTTGGGTGAAGTGTCTCAGGGACACAACGACATGCTGACTGCAGTGGGGTTTGAACCTGTGCCCCCCTGATCCCAACACCAGCGCACTAGTCCACTGCGCCACAGCCTCCCCATACAAAATATGTATCACGATTTTTGTACGACAATTCATCAGAACAACAATCAAAGTGTGACGAAATGGCAAAAGTACGAGTATTTGAAGCAGTGCTGTTATATTGCAAATTATAAAATGGACTCTGGCTCAGGAGGTAGGGAAGGTATTGCAAGAATTTAAGTTAGATTCATGGCTTTTCCTGTCCACACGTCAGGGCGTAATTGGGCGCTAAACCAAACCCAAAATAGCTCCTAAAGGTTGGACATTACGGTGTGAGTGTGTGTGTGTAAATGAGAAGCAGAATTATAAAGCCTTGAAATAAAAACAATTTATAAATGCAGTCCATTTACCAGATATTCATTTGAAAGCAGCCCCTTTTAAAATTCCTAAAGCGTCATCCTGCAGACAGCACCTTGTGCAGAAAAAAACAGCTTTAAAACCAAACCGGCGCTGAAGAGACTGCTGTACCAGCCATTTGACCTTTTTCCCCTTAAAGGCCATTTCTACTGATCATAATTCCATTGTTGAGGTCTACTAGAATAGATTCATATTGTGCAATATTCCAAACTCACATTGGTGTCACAGACAGCATCTCTGTATAGTATGTGTATTCACTCTCTGTCCTAAACGGCTTGTTGGAGCTCCTGCTCCCTGTGATCCCAGTGGCCGTCTGCGAGACAGCGAAACCCAGCCCGAAACACACACACACCCGCAGCCTGGCTGGGAGTTTGTGTGTGTGCTGAGTTCCGCGGTGTCTCGCTGTCTCGCCGACCCCGCACCAGTGAGCCAGCTCACACTGTCCCGCTCCTCGCAGCAGCGAGCCTCGCAACGTCCCACCGAGTGTGTGTGTGTGAGGAAGTCCACGGATTGGTCCAAACGTAACGGCTCCGCGGACGTAATGTAACGGCTCCGTTTGGACCAATCTGCGGAGCCATTACGTTACGTCACTATACCCGAAATACGTCACGATACCAACGAAGTAAACAATGGAAAAAGAGAAATCTCCAACGAGGCGTTCTGGGGCAGCAGACAGGTCTTCTCTGTGTTAGAGTTTTACTCGCTGCAGGGTGCACTTTGAGGGTTTGTGACTTTCATTATGATGATTTATGTTTATCAGATGGACTATAAAAATATCACGGACAAAACACACACTGGAGCAGCGCACTTATTTAGAAAAACTCTGCCACAAAATAAACGGAAAAATAAAAACCCTCTCGATAAAATCTGAAGGAATTAGCATTTCCTCTACTCGTAAATGTCTCACCTAGGGGCTCTTTCTCACTCGCTTTGTTAATCACATTACACGGTAGTAGGTAGAAGCAGTCCAGCATTACCTTAAAGCTCGTAGTATAGACATATAACCCCCCCCCCTTCCTCAAGAGTGATGCTGCGAGGAACTGCTTCAATTTAAAATGGATGAGCCTCTCACAGTGAGGGTAAAACTAATGTCAGTCTAACACTTCTTCACAGATAGAAAGGAAATGCTTCTCGCGGCTTAACAGCTTGTTGATTTCACACTCAGCATACATCAGGATAAATCCACAGCATGTCTCCAAAGCCCCTCCAAAGCTCTGCATATTAGTCAGCCCGGTTTATTGTGGCTTTCGGGGAACAGCGACGCTTCATCAGTCACAATTCCTCTAGGACCTCGCTCTCCTTTAAGAGGCCGACTCTTTGTGAGGCTGAGTAACTCCTCTTGTTCTTTCTTCATCCTCTCTTCTCTTCACCTCCATTGCAGAGGTGCAAGAGCTGTGGGAATACACACTCTCCAGAGAATAAAGCAAGGTGTTAATGGAGGGACATTATATTATGTCCCTGTAGCTCAGGTGAAGAATATATTTTCATCTCATAATGATGCTTATTAAAAGAATGTATGTGTGGAGAAGTGATAAAAGCTATGAGCAGGCAGCAGGTGATAATTAAAAGTGCAGTAGACAGTGACGCTTTGGAGGGTGAGGAATTGGAAGTGGGATCCTTTTAAACTTGAACCTTGACTGTCATTAAAATGTTTTTTTATTAGTGATTTTTTACAATGTTGTTGTTTTAAACATTTTGAACAGCACCATCATTTTAAGCTGGATTTACACAATCAAAGTTAATTGAACTTTGTTTAATAATCTTTTATAAGTCCTTCTTTAAGTGTTTAAATGTTAATTCAACTGAGTTAAGTCATCTAAAGTTATCAAGTTGAAACTTTTCACACACACACACTCACACGCACGCACACGCACGCACACACACACACACACACACACCTTTTAAATGTATCTTTTATTTTGATGAGTTCTGTCAAGTTTTGTAGTGAAAACCATTTTAGACTCTCTGACATTATACAGGCAAGAGATACACATAAAAGATCAAACGGATTTAATATTGTGTTGTGCCACCTTGTAATGGCTTTGTGTTTTCCAACATAAATCTTCCTCATCCCTCTTCCTTTAACCCATTTCATCAGAGATTGTGTGGGAGATTCTCTCCCTTCTTTATTTTCTCTCTGACTCTCAGACCTTCACCCTCTGTTACTCCCCCTTGCTTCCTCTCTAATCAAACTCCCTTTGGAGGATTTTCTTCCTCCGCTCAGGTCAGATTTCAAAAGCCAGTGTCTAAATGAGCTCCCACTGGCTCTTTCTCAGCAGGAAACAGTCATTTGTGGACGTTGGTTTCTGCTGTTTAGTCAGTGAAACTCAAACTCACACGATATGGTTCAGATGATGAGAATATACACCCATTACTCAGCATTTCAAGATACATTGTTGGAAATGTTAGAAATTAAAATCAATGTTTTGATCGCATAAAGTAGCTTAAACATACCGTCAGTTTAAATGCTGTTTTATACTGAAACAACAGAAGTTCTTGTGCACAACCAGTTGTTAAGCTTTTATTCTGAAAATCCTTCATCTCCGGTTAGCATTTAGCATGTGGCTAATATACCATTTACTATAGAGGTGAATTTAGTAGCGATATGACACGGAGTGTTGCACACCGAAAACCTACTGATTTTAACACTACGACTATAGACGTCGAGATATTATTATTGCTGAATATTAAATTAAGGTACAGTTTATTTGAATACGTTATTGTTTACAGACGTGGGTAGCATGTGACAACATCCGGAACGAGCGGAAACCAAACTGCCAAGTATTTCCTGTATTTTTTTGTAGTATTGATTACAGCGTTTAGAATGTGTTAAATGAAAAGTCATGAAAGAGTTAAGGAGGAGAAAATGCGTGTTTAGATATATATTGGATATACAATGTCTGTATCCTCTGATATGCGTAACAACGGACATTAAATGCGTGGAGGGCCAGCCCCCAGCAGCGCCAACCGGCCCACAGGGAGCAGCCAGCAGAGGATATATATATAACAGCTGGAAAGGTGGAGCGGTCTCTTCCCTTCGCTCACGAGAGCCAGAACACGGCTGTTTTTCTGACTGAACAATATTCTGCTTGTAAACATACCCGCGCCTTTATTTTTAATTAAAGTACCAATTTTGAACCATCTCAGAGACTCCATTTAGTCTCCTTTTTTAAAGCTTCTCTCCTGGACGCGAGAATAATGAACAAAATATGCAGATGCACTTGAGTTCTGACATTATCTGACAGACACACATTCAAACTAAAGGAACCAGCCTGTTTGGAAAATGTAACAAGTAGAAAGTACAGGTATTTGTGTTCAAAATGTAAGAAGTCAAAGTAAATAGTCGTCAGGAAAATAAGTAGTGGAGTAAAGTACTGATACCAGAAAAATGTGCTTAAGTACAGTAACGAAGTATTTGTACTCCACTACTTCCCACCTCTGGCAATATCCATGTCCTTCTGACAGTAACAACCAGAGGGAGAAATATTACGGATATCTTTGTGGTCAAAAGATGGACAGATGCATGCCTAGAAAGAAAGAAAAAGAGTTAACTTGCTGCTGTTTATTTTTGCAGGCTTTCCCAGGGAACAGTAATGCAGACAGTGTGGTGCAACATAAGCTCCAGCAGCCGGTTATCGGCCGCTACGTCCGCCTGATCCCGCTGGACTGGAACCCCAACGGACGCATTGGACTCAGACTGGAGACCTTCGGATGTCCTTACAGTCAGTCTGGGCTTTCTGTTTCAAATCCTTACAGTACAGCATAAACTGACAAGATTAGAGTAGAGTGGAAACCAACAAAAGCTTCACTATTCCACTTCAAATTCTAGACACTTTTTAGCATGCTAATAGCTTACCAATGATCCTCTTCATCTATATATTTGTTAGTTCAAATGTAAAGTCTTGAATGACCTGCCCTTTTAGGATGATATCAAGCTTCATTGTGTTCGTGTATCTCACTGACAATTTAAACGTCACCAGGATAACCTAGTTCAAGTCGAGCATGGGTAACCGTTATAAATCAGGGCAATCCAATAACAATGACATAGATAATATTATATTGAAAAATGATCATCCAAAACTTCTTAGCAATGTTTGTGTTGGTTTTTCATTTTCCTAAATAATCTGTCAAGAAAAATGTGGGATTCAAATTGTAGTTACTATTTGAATAGTATAAGCATACAAAACAGGATCAGTTCACTAACAAAAGTTAAGGGAACAATCCACGAGTAAGAGTCATCCAAATGTGTTAAAAATAATAAAATGAAATATAACATGTACATAAGTATTCACACCCTTTGCTTTGACTGGAGTCCACCTGTACAGTAGTACATTCAATTGATTGGACATGCCTTGGAAAGGACCTGTCTATGAGGTCCCACAGTTGGCATATCAGAGCACAAACCATCAACAACTTCTTTGCAATGTATGTGTTGGTTTTTCTTTTTCCTAAAGAATCTGTCAAGACACATTTGAGATTCAAAGTGTAAATTACAGATGTGCATATATATTTAATTCAAACACACCTCATATGTGTACTTTATACACACACCACTGACTGGAGATGAAGCTGATGTTAAGCAGGCAGCAGATCAGATAGAGTATATAATCGAAAGGAGTAAAATACAGTGAGCCTGTTGCACCTGCAGGATGTGAGTTAAAAATGAGAAAGAAAAAACGGAGCGAGTTTTGTATAAGATGCTCGGGCAGACAGCTGCTGCTCCGACAGCTCTGGACCTCTTCATGGGTCTGCTGTCTGCCAGAGGAAACTTCATTACAGGCAGAAGTAATCTGTCTGAAAGAAGTCAAGCCGGTGGGAAAAGTTAATCAGTTCTTCTTGGCCCCCATACAACTGGATTTCCACACACTTGTCATGCAAATCCATCATCGCAGTTCGATAAAAAATGTAATCCTGTTCAACTCTGTGGACAAAAGAAGTGTAAAATAAGAAAACTCCAAAAGTAAATTATGACATTTGTAAACCAGACAACAACAATTGAAAATAAATAGGATTAAAGACACACGAGGGGCTAACATGGCTCAATACACGATTCATTGTTAGGAAATATTTCTTTGGTCACCCTGGTTGGTTAAGAAGACCAGTTGATGCAAATGGATGTATTTCAGTGATGCTTTCGACACGATAGGCGGGAGATTTGTAGCACATCGAGGCTCAAAGCCATGATAGGCAAGGTTAGTGTATCATTTTCATAAGAGTTATATAAGATTTTTCCCTGGTCTATAATCTGCTTCTCATATTCAGACACTATTAGCTCTGAAACAACAGAATTGTGTTCAGAGCTCAATCACTCAGCCCACTTTCTTATAACTCTGGCAGTTAGTTCACGGCTCGGAGCAGAAACGAGAAAATCCACAATGTTAAAAGCTATGATCGACAGTAGACCCACACTTGAGAACCAAATAATAACAAACCGAAATCCTGCTCGAAGTATAGAAGTTGACATTGAGTGTTTTCAGAACTATTGAATAATAAAGTTGAAGCATACAAAACAGAATCAGCTCACTAAGACAAGTCAAGGGAGCAATCCACAAGAAAGAGATGTCCGACTACCATAGAACAAAAAGTGATTATAATTATACGTGCAAGTGTAAATCTTATGTACATACAGTGCACTTTCAAAGTCAACTTTATCAAAGTCAACTTTATTGTCAATCTTTCAGTTTGTGTGTACAGACAGAGAGATCGAAATACCGTTTTCCACAATCCCATATGTGTATACAAATATGTATAAAATGTGTATATTCTCTCATTATTTAGACATTTCCCACAGTCCCAATACTCAAATCAGTTGTACTCTTTATTTCATGTTCAGTTTGCGTGATAATATCCAAAAGTCCCCAAATATAATGTGTGTTTTTTCAGACTCTGACGTGGTGAGCTTTGACGGCCGCAGCAGTCTCCTCTACAGGCTGATCCCCAGGCCGAGGCAGGCGACCAGAGAAAGCGTCTCTCTGATCTTTAAAGCTCTGAGTAACTCGGGGACTCTGCTTCACGCTGAGGGACGGAGCGAACACAGCCTCAGTCTGCAGCTTCAGAAAGGAAGACTCCTCCTGACGCTGCGGAGAGGTACGACTCCGAAACCCTCTTACTCACAATGTCACGATCGCTAAAAGTCATTATGAGATTTAAAACCGGTTCTTTGTTGACAGGGAGTTTCCGATTGGTGCTGTTATATTTCATTATACACGCTACTATACTATACTGTTTTAAAGACTTTCCAGATGATGCAAACATCCATGGTAACTTTATATAAGAAGCCATAACACCTACAGACTGTAATTAATGATTTATCATCAAGCATGTCACTTTATTTACTGCTTGTGATAACATGCATATTGTTCATATCTCTCGCTCTGATTAGCCTGCAGTTGTGTGCGTGGAAACATCAGTAATCTATGAGGTGGTTGAACCTTGCTGGGCGTTTTTTGACCACTAGTTTCTATTATTTTGCTGTTGCCCTAAGTGTGCGGTGAATTTTAATTGTTACCGTCAAATTGGAAACAAACAAGTATTATCGCATCGTACAGTATGGCGTTGCATCGCATTTTGCATTAAATAACATTGCGTTTGGCAGATACTTTTATCCAAAGTGACTTGCAATAAGAATTCCTTTGCTTAGGTTTTATTCATTATTAGGTTGATCCACTGATTCAACACTTATTAGTCTGCTACAAATGTCACGGAAAATACTAATTAAATGTCTAATTTTGTATCGTGAAAAATATTTAAAATGTAAAAAAAAAGACGAAAAATACACTATTTCTGTGAAACATGATATTTTACAAAAACATGATATTTTACAAAAAGGGAAAGAGAAGAAAGGACTAACTTTTTTCATTGAACATGAGAATTGAAATGTGTTTCTCCCATCCTGAAAATACTCAAACTCATGTTTCATGGCTCAAGCACAGCACAGGAGACCAGGAGCAGTTTTCTTAGTACAGTTATTTCCTCCATGGCACTAACTGTAACACCAGCCTCTCTTATTTCATGCCACAGACTGCCGCAGTGACGCGTCCTAAAACACGGAAGTAATCGATCATAAATCTATCGATTAGATTTATGATTCGAAAATGATAAAAGTAGGGTAGACATGTGGAGATTATCCGACTGAACAAAACGTGATCCGTCTCTTAAATGTGTGTCAACCACAGACCTTGTTTCCAGCTATTTTCCAAAATCCTTCAGAGAAATTGTATTGCTTTTTTGTCAAAAAAATTGTTCACCCCTTTTAAATCTTAGAGTAATCCCCGAGAGTAATTTGCATCTTTACCTGCTTTACTGTATATCCTCATCAGTGTTGGCAGTGGCCATCACCACAACAACATTTTGAGAATTGTGTTCCCTCTGTGTATCCCGAACATCACTTGAAAAAATATGCTTAGTCACTTTTTGCATCGCACTGTCAAAACAGTTTTAATTAATACAACAGCTTATTCAAATGTATGACATTTCTCCTAAAAGGTACATTTCCCCCTCTTCACTGTACCTTCGTTGTGTTGGAGTTTAGTTCTCTCGCTTCCTGACTCATTATTTAGAGCAGTTCTTTTCTGTCACTGGATTATTTAGTAAGCGTAAATACACCGCGATCAATTTCCTCTGATTTCTTGCCTCCAGGCTGAGCTTTAGTGCGAATGAGGAAGGTTTCAAACAGGAAGACAAGCTAAAACTTGGTGTTTTTATTCTAAGTAAAAGCTCTCCAGATATAAATTATGTACACAGAGTCGTTTCACTGCAGCTTGCTGACATTGCATTCATTTCATTTCAAACCTTAGGTGTATCCCATTGAGATCATTGATCTCTTTTTCAAGGGAGACCTGCTCTAGTAGGTTCCACATGAAACATAAAAACATAAACAGAACAACAAAAGGACATCATACAGCATCATTACAGGGATTACAATTTACAATAACTATCCACATGAGCAGGTACCAACAGCTTCCGATTGAGTAGCATCCAACCGAGCTTTAAAAACATTTAGTGGCACCAGATTGCTCAGTTTCCATTTAATGTGCAGACTATTCCAAGACAGAGGAGCTGCATCTAAAAGCTGTCTTCCCTGAGACAGTCCTAGCAGTTGGCACATTTAATAAAACCACAGCATCGATCTCAGGCAGTAGCCACTTACAATTCTCCGTGAGATCAGGGAGCAGATATAAGATGGAAGTTTCCTTAACATGGCTTTGTATATAAAAATGTACCAGTGACTGAGCCTCCGTACAGTTAGCGAAGGCAAACCAGCCCTTGCACACAGGGTGCAGTAGAGCATGAATTTCAAGATGCAACACTAATTGCCTTGTTATGTTCACATTTTGCACCCTTTGGTAATGTTTCAGGGTTTAAAAAACATACAGAACTAACTTCAACATGCACAATTCCTTATATACAGTATATTGTCTTTAACTCATTCCACAACAATATATGAAATATATGATTAGTTTTTGAAAATACTCTTTGCTAGATCAAATTTAACAATGGAAAAAGTGTCCATCGTTTTTTGTGTTAAAAATGTAATTTATGTTAAAAAAATAATACACTGTAATAAAAACTAAGTTTACATTTTGCTCATGCTTTTCTAGGACAAATGTAAATGAAACATTTTTTCATTAATGTTTATTATTTTCAATCTGTCATATAATAATCAAAGCCCTGAAGGAAATAAAGCAATGTATCAGCAATTGGAATACAAGAACCACATCCAGAAAGTATGTGGCTGTGAAATATAGGGAATGAAACATCCATATACATGACATAGAACAGATATAAACACAAAGCAAATAAAAACAATTAACAGTCACTATTCAGAAAATACAGTATATCCGAAAACGATATTGATGAAGTGACAGAACATCATGTGAGTCAATGGGCAGGTCCGTTTAGGAAACACATGATGTGCAGAACTTCGTCGTGTGTATAGCACAGATGTACTTATTGCAGTTGCTGCATGTAGTCTGTGTCTTGGAGTCCTTTGAGGGTCCACAGACCTCACAGCTGGCTGTGGGGGTCTTCTTGCGGCTGGCTGTGGGGGTCTTCCAGCAGCTGGCTGTGGGGGTCTTCCAGCAGCTGGCTGTGAGGGTCTTCCAGCAGCTGGCTGTGGGGGTCTTCTTGCGGCTAGCTGTGGGGGTCTTCCAGCAGCTGGCTGTGAGGGTCTTCCAGCAGCTGGCTGTGGGGGTCTTCTTGCGGCTGGCTGTGGGGTCTTCAGCAGCTGCTGTGAGGGTCTTCCAGCAGCTGGCTGTGAGGGTCTTCCAGCAGCTGGCTGTGAGGGTCTTCCAGCAGCTGGCTGTGGGGGTCTTCCAGCAGCTGGCTCTGAGTCAAGTTCATCTTCCAATTTGCTGTCAAATTCTGAGTGTACCTCCACATTATCCTCATCTTCAGAAATGTCTTCCTGTCCCACTTCACCGTGTTCCTCTGATGCATTCCACTCACTCTCATCATCATTAGCTCCAAGGCTCTGAGCAGAACATCTTTTGGCCATTTTGCTGGTAGATAATTGTAGTTCTGCACTACACTGTGAGGTTATGTCTCTGTTTAGTCCCTCCTCCGGCGTGCAGGTGCGAGGGGGGACAGTGCGAGAAAATGTAAAATGTTTATACATTTCTGGAAGATCTATAATGTTTATAATGTTCTAGGATAGTTTTGTGTACACACTACAAAGGGTTAAGATCAAGGGAAAACAGGGGTTAAATGGGGAATATGTTTGCACGAAGACACAGCTTGCACAGTGACACAGCTTGCACAGTGACACAGCTTGCACAGTGACACAGCTTGCACAGTGACACAGCGTGCAGTGACACAGCGTGCACAGTGACACAGCGTGCACAGTGACACAGCGTGCAGTGACACAGCGTGCACGTGACACAGCGTGCACAGTGACACAGCGTGCAGTGACACAGAACGAGTCTGCAGAGTTTATGCAGGAACTTTTGACCTGGCTCACATTTTCCCAGAGGAGCAGACGGGAGCTGCTGTGTGGCTCAGAGTTTCACGTAAAAGCTGCTGAAATCGAGAAGATTGATTTGTGGTGGTGTAACAGCAGCTTGGGCTGGAGGCTCAGTTGCTTTTGGAGGAGAATACATCATGTATTAATGGACTGAAGGCAGTAAAGGGGCAGAAATAAGTCAAAAGCACTGGTGTAGTGCGACACAAAATACAAATATGAACCTGGAATGAGCAGAATGTGTCCTCTTTAAAGGGGACCTATCGTGCAAAATGCACTCTTTTAATGTATTTTATACATACACATGTGTCCCCGGTGTGTCAGGGAACTCGCGCAGCGTCAGAAAACAAAACCCTCTCTCTTTTCCTCCGTACACAAATCTCTAAAAACGGGGAACAACGGAGCTGATCCAGATGTGCGTCCGATATGACGTAATATCTGAAATGTGGACCCACGGGCCAATCAGAAAGTTGCTATCAGAAACAATGCCCGACTGTTTTGGACGTAATATGGTCTTTGTTTACATTAGCATCGCTAACACTCAGAGCTAACCTGTGCTGGAGAGAGTATGGGTAAAAAAGCAGGAAATGAAAAAAGGAACTCACCTGAAACAGAGGGATATGAGGGATTTCTGAAATGCTGTTTGGCATTTTGAGCAAAAGATATAATAGATGTTTTTTATAGATTTGTATCTGAGACCCATAATATATGCCTAAAAATAGCATATTAGGAGACTTTTAAAACTTTTTCCGAAGGTGTTTTCTATGTTGCTTCTAAAAATTGATTTTCGAGGACACCATTGTCATGAAAATGAAATGGAAAAAATGAAAGAAGCGATTACCGTGTCTGCTTGCTTCTATCAGCAGAGGCCGTTCTCCAAAATGTGACAACCCACGGAGAATGACAGAAAGTCAAACTTTACTATGGTTTTCATGCATCTTAAGAAAGACTCACCAAAGGCAGAACAGCCGTGGAATATCAATGCAGTGGCGACTTCTTCTCAGGATTCATTTTAATGCCAGGTTTCTTTTGAAGTCTTCAAACACAAACACAAAACCTTCCTGAACTGTTTTCCTGCAGCTTTTGTTGTGAGCAGACACTCCGTCTCAAAGATAAATTAAATAAAAATGGAAATACGGAAACAATTACTGTCATCTGATAAGAGCAGTCTTTGTCTTCCAACTAAATTAGATTTAGAGTCTCTGTGGAGAGTCGTAATGCAGCAGCAGACAGCAGATGATTAGGTGATATTGCCTTGGGGAGCTGTCGGAAGTCATCTAACAACCTGCACTGTAAAGACTTTAAAGATTTCAAGGAACTTTAAGCAGCTTCTCGCATAGTTTACCTTTAAAAGTCCCTTTGAAAAGGCAGCGTGCATTCTGTGGATGCTCCCTGAAAACCAGTACATTAACCATTATTAAGTCTGGAGATTTAGGAAATGGGAAGTGTCTGCATGAGTTTTAGTTTTGGAAGTTCTTAAAAGGTAATATAACCATAATGGAGCGCACCGACACCGAGAGGCCAGGAAGTTACGAGTCCTAGTCATTGATTCTTCATCTCATTGCTTACTGGATAAAAGAAAGCTCCTTTTGGCAAGATCGTATAAAGTCCCTTGCGGCCCGTCCACACAGCGGCGTGCGTTGAAAGCTTCAGCATTCACTTTGAATGGGGTGACGTCACTTTTTGCCGAACTGCATTGTGGGAAGGGACGCGGAGCTTTGCTGGCGTGGCTCGCGGCAAAAGTTGAGCAATGTTCAACTTTTGAAGCCTCGGCGGAAGCGTCAGCCAATCGAATCATATGCCAGTACAAGCTCTAGCCAATCAAACCGCTGCTTGTGTGTCCGGGGCGGGAGATTCATGTGATTGGCTGTTGGTCGAGTTTCAGACACGCCCGCCAGCAAGCGTCAACGCACGCCGCCGTGTGGACGGGCCGTTACACACCAAGCCAATTTCGGCCGTCGATGAGCGTCGTGTCGCCCTACTCAGATTGGTGTGTCCCGCACCGTCGTGTCTTTTCGGGCGTGCCGACACCTTCAGCTAAAGGCCGTCAGCCAAAGAAATCACTCTGATTGGCTGTTCAGCTAGCGAATCAGCGCATGAGGAGCGAAACGGAAGTGAGGGACCCAAACAAGCTATTAAGAAGGCAAATCTGAGATTTCATTTCACTCCAGCTCTCGACTCAGGTTCGGGAAAGCTCCGTGAGCTTCTCGCTGTAGAGTGAAAGTGGAACGCACTATTTGTTGTTTGTTTATATCACGCAGTCTGTTCTTCTTCTCTCGGTTATCACGCAGTCTGTCTTCCGGTTGTTGCCTCTTTTGAATGATGAATACACACTACCGCCGCCTGCTGGTAAGGAGAGTTATTGCCACTCACGCACGCGCAGTTCGTACGTGCTACTTGGCCGTCGGCTGAAGTCTTTCGCGGTGTGTTCCAGTGCGACACATGGCCAAGACGCAGAGACGTGAGGCGACGTTCCATCGGGACGTGTTCTTTGGTGTCAGTTTGGTGTGTAAGGACCTTAACACTGGAAGATGAGGCGGTGCTAATATATTATCTTCCTGATTTTTAAACCCTCTAAATGTCTTGTTTCCTCAAACATCAGCACAGTTAGCAATATGATCCACGGCGTGTTGTAGGAGCAAACACAGTGGTGGTGGCTTAAAGCCCACCTCCGCTCCGCGCCGTCCGTTAGATGAGCCTGGTCGGATTAATAAGAGAAGTTCAAAACACCGGCATAAAAGTTATGACAATAATCTGATTTTAATGGTAAAAAACACAATATGAAATACAGAGTGCCCTGTGACAGAGCACTCCGGGCTCCCCGCTCCACAGCCGTGCGATACAGATATCGGGACCAGCCAGTCAGCAACAGGGGGCATCGTGCATGAATAAACAACAGTATATATATGGACATATTTGGGGCGGAGTTGTGTCGGCTCTTCCGTCCCATTTTACTCTGAAGCGAATCAGAGAGTCCGTGGGAGAGAAGTTGGGTCGGTTGCTCACTCCCCTACGTGTTCTTACTGGTTGGATTCACTTCGGGTCGGGCCCAATACAGCGAATCAGAGTTCTGGGGGAAAGTATTCTTCTGAACAGAGCGTGAGAGCCTCGGAAGTAAACGAGGACAGAGTCAATCTTTATCTTGCACCCGAGTTCACTCCTTTACTTTCCCAAGGAAGATTTCACACAAACTAATCTTTCCCAGACAATCAAACATTGTACACAGATATATTGGTGCTTGAGATTATATTGGCCCCAGAAAGAACCTTGAAAAGAATGTGTGTGTGCTGGTGGGAGGAGGTGTATGTGTGTGTAGCAGGGTATCTGATCAGTGAGTGTAGGTGAGCAAAGAATATGTGTGTGTGCTGGTGGGAGGAGGTGTATGTGTGTGTAGCAGGGTATCTGATCAGTGAGTGTAGGTGAGCAAAGAATATGTGTGTGTGCTGGTGGGAGGAGGTGTATGTGTGTGTAGCAGGGTATCTGGGTCATTGAGTGTAGGTGAGAAGGTTATATATATAGTATTACTTAAAACAGTCCAAAATAATACATGTTTACTTTAATACAGTTTAGAACAATATCTGTTTACTTTAGTGTCAAGTTCACCAAACTCTCTATGAATTAAGATTAGCTCAGTGATCAAATTCACATACATTCAAAGTTAATCTATGACAGCAGCTTTTTGTGATTTAACGATTGATACACATAAGATAAGATAAGATAAGATAAGATGAACCTTTATTAATCCCCGAGGGGAAATTCAGTTGTACAAAGCAGCAACAGGGTAAGCGTGAAAAAACAGATTCACACAGATCAATAAAATCTAAAATAAATAATAAATAACATAAAATCAAGGAAATAATAATAATAATAATAATAATAATAATAATAATAATAATAATAATATAATAATAATAATAATAATAAAAGACTATGAAAATAGGAGATAATTAAAAATAAGAGTAAAATAACTGTCATCATCTAAGTTATAAAGTGCGGAATAAGTTAAAGTGACAAGTTAACATGGGTTGTGGAAACAGTGAACACACATCCGTAAAAGGAAGTAAAGTCAAATTAAATAAAGTCAAGTACTACTGCAATGCACTCCTCATCGGGATCCCGAACAAAAGCATCCAGAAGCTCCAGTACATTCAGAACAGCGCTGCTAGGATCCTGATGATCCTTAAATCTCTACACTGGCTCCCCGTGGAACTGAGGATCGAATTCTAGGTCTCCGTCCTCACCAACCAGTGTATCCATGGATACCTCAAGGAACTCCTCACCCCTCATACCTCCTTGCGGACCACCCGCTCCAGCAACTCCATCTTCCTCAAACCCCCCAGGACTAAGCTCCGTACTCTGGGAACCTTCTGCTCGGCTGCTGTCTGTGCAACGCTGTCCGAGCACATGAGAGCACCGCAGACCGTGGAGGCCTCAAAACCCATCTGTTCGACAGAGCCTTTCCCTACACCTTTTATTTATTACCACCCTTTTATTTGATTTTTATAGTTCGTTTTTTATTGCTTTTTATTCATTCTACCGTGTTGTGTAATGTTTTTATACTGTTCATGCTCACTGCTTGGAGCACTTTGGGATTTGAAGTCAATTATGAAGTGCTTTATAAATGAAACCCATTATTATTATAGTACAGTCAAGTAAAGTCAAATCAAGTTCAGAAAAGCAAAGTAAGGTAAATATAGAGGTAAGTAAAGTAAAATAAATTGTTTTAGTAAAGACAAAGCGATGTACCAAAACTTAACCAGATGCTAAGTGCATAAACATAACTAAAGGAAATGTAAACAATGCTTTAGTTGCAACAGGCTGATATTGAACGTTATTGTGTGTCCTATGAAATGTAGCTGCTGCTGCAAGCTAGCTGTACATGAGAATATCTAGCATATACAGCTGTATGTATAGGAGACAGGGTTGCAAGGAAAGATCAGTAATGACTTAATACACTTGACTTTGACATCAACTCCCTGTTTCTCCCATTCTCACACACTACCTCCTGATGAATGGAGATGAAGTGCTCTCTGCCTCTGCGGTCTCTCCTCTGCTCAGTCTCCGTCTCACAGATCAATGATGATGGATCACTGAACACGGTTCACTCTCTATGTCTCTCTTTCTCTTCGACTCCTTTGACCACGCAGACTCCATTCAAACAATATCTAATTCATATTTAATGACCCGAGTGCCTTAAGCTCCGTCTGCTTCTCACCTCCTTCTTTCAGCTCTGCGCCCTGTCTTCACTTCGCCTTTTTTAATACACTTTTCTACCTCGATCTCTGCTACATTAGTATTCATTATGTGTTGTCACCTTCATTTTCGTGTTTTTGTATCAGTTTATCCTGACATCTAATCCCCTGCTGACAAGTTTGACACTAATTTACTAATTTGGAGACATAAAAACAGCATTAACCTCCAGTAAACTGAGATATTGTGTTCCTAGAGAGATGGGGAACCAGAGCTGTATTTCATAGGCTGTAAAAAAACAACCTGCAGATATGAGGATACAACTATTTTAATGAATAAAACATTAGGAATAAACCTCAAATATTTTAAATCAATCTGAGATTTTAAGCATCTCATTCTTGTATTTTATTTTTGTATTTTTTATTTGGCGATAACAGGACAGGTGAAGACAGATACAGTGCTTGTATGCGTGTTTAAAATATAACATGAATAATAATATTATAAACAATAATGCTTTGAACAAAATAATAATAATGCACTTAAATAAAAAAGTTTCAATTGAAGTTACCTCTCCTTTTCATCCACCCTCTTCATCTCACTCTTCGTCTTCCTCCTGCTCTCCAGGCAGGAGCTCCTCCCCTGACAGCCAGCACGTGGTGTCTGTGGGCAGCCTGCTGGACGACCAGCACTGGCACCAGGTCACCGTGGAGCACCACAGCACCCACCTCAACCTCACCGTGGACAAGAACACTCTGTGGGTGCAGATCCCACCAAGACTCACCCGCTGGGACCATGATCAGGTGAGGGACGCGCGCACGCACACACACACACACACACACACACACACACGCACACACACTCACTAACTGTTGGGAAAATACTGAATGTACTCTTCCAATATCAGAGTCCACATGACAACAAAGGCATCCCAACTGTAGCTGTGAACATGAGAAAGTCAGAACTTTAAGAAAAAGTCAGAATTTTGAGAGAAAGACAGAATTTTGAGAGAAAGACAGAATTTTGAGAGAAAGACAGAGTGAGACGCAGCTTTCTGGCTTTGAGCTGATATGTGGTTTCACTTGTTGAATTATTTGTGAGAAGCAACAACAAACACACACACACACACACACACACACACACACACACACACACACACACACACACACACACACACACACACACACTCTGTCAGTACTAAAACCAGAGTCACCCTGCAGCGACCAGCGGGAGAATCTACAAGAAGACGACATGCAGGGACGAGTTGCTGGAATCACTCACAGATCATAAATCTGAGCCGCAGTGGAACAACGGACTCACGCGTTATCAGCTCCGACTAACAGGCTCGTTCTCTTACCTTCAAAGTAAGACTAGCTTTCTCAGCTTTGAGCTCCAGAGCCTCATGCAAGTCAGAATGTTAAGAAAAAGTCAGAATTTTGAGAAAAAGTCAGAATTTTGAGATTGTGATCAGTATTTTGTACATGACGGCAGGATGTATGATTGATTACCTACAGTAGGCTACCGGTATGCCTGTATCTTGTGACTGTGTAACTCCCTCTCTTGTGAGCATGTGAAGGAACTAGTTGTATCAAATGCTCTGTATGCGACGACTACTCCCATTCTTGAGAGGATAATAAATACATGTATCCTGATATTGAAGCTCAAGCCGGTGACGAGTGATACGTTTCAACATTCACACCTGCTTGAGTTGTATTGACTTATTCGTCTTTATGCTCACGTTTCCTCCGCACAGATGAGTGTGGGAGCAGACCAGGCTCTCGGCTCTCAGAGGTCGATCAACAGACATTTCCACGGCTGTTTGGAAAACCTGGAGTACAACGGTGTGAACCTGATAGACCTCGCCAAACAGAGAGACCAGCGGGTCACTCTGAAGGTAAAAAGTCTGAGTGTGAAATCCTGGAGACACCAACAATTAGGCTGTAAGCTGTACAACAAAAGCCACGAGGCGGTAAACATGGGAAGAAAACACTTGGTCGTGCACAGAGAACCCAAAAACAAAATCGTCTGTACATTTATTCCTCCACGAACCAGGCAAAGATAAAGTTCATTCCAATCCCAGTAACTGTGAGTGCAAGTGGAAGTGTGATGGATACTGCGGTCAACAGAAAACGTCACTTCCTCACTAAACGTATTGATTCATCAGTTCATTGTTCATATTAATAATGTGAATCTGCGACGGAAGCTGTAAAATGAATGTAGTGGAATAATAAGTTCAACTTTTACCAAGAAAATGTATTAGATTACAAGTAGGAAGTAGGATAATGAGGAAATACTGAAGTAAAATATCTCAAAACGGCACTTAAGTGCAGTACTTGAGTAATTGCCCTTGGTTACTTTCTACCACTGACAATGGGGCGGAAGACAAGATGCCCAAATGCTCCCAGTCCCTTATTATTTATTTCTCTTTCTGTCCTCCTCTCTGACCTTGGGTTAAATTCAGCTTAATCTCTTGGTGCTTATTCAGAGCTATTGTCATTATGTTAAGACTCACATGCTTTTAAGGACTCTTGCTGATGAGATCTCTGCATCAGGGCGCCGCCACGCAGCTCTGGAAATTAATTCAAATTCATGCGTTACCGAGTTTTCCCTTTTTTCTGTATTCATTTATTTCTCTCTCCACTCCACATATCTCAGGGCAACGTGACCTTCTCCTGTGATGAACCCGTTTTTGTTGCGATGACGTTCACCAGTCCCCAAAGCTTCCTCTGGTTACCGAGCATGAGTGAACGGTCTTCATCGAGCATGACGGTGGGGTTTCAGTTTCGGACGTGGAACGAGGAGGGGCTGCTGCTGACCTTTGACCTCCCGAAGCAAGGAGGGGCGGTCTGGCTCTACCTGAGTAAGACCCGGCTTCATCTACAGATCCACAAATCTGGGAGAGCGCCACTGGAGCTCAGTGCAGGTCAGTTTGAAAATCCTCCTCATCCAACCCTAATTCTCAGCCTTAAAGAGGACATATTAAGCACATTTTCAGGTGTATATCAGTATGTAGTGTCTCTACTTTAAAGAGTCCTCTCCTGCTGATGTTCAGGTGTATATCAGTATGTAGTGTCTCTACTTTAAAGAGTCCTCTCCTGCTGATGTTCAGGTGTATATCAGTATGTAGTGTCCTTACTTTAAAGAGTCCTCTCCTGCTGATGTTCAGGTGTATATCAGTATGTAGTGTCTCTACTTTAAAGAGTCCTCTCCTGCTGATGTTCAGGTGTATATTAGTATGTAGTGTCTCTACTTTAAAGAGTCCTCTCCTGCTGATGTTCAGGTGTACATCAGTATGTAGTGTCTCTACTTTAAAGAGTCCTCTCCTGCTGATGTTCAGGTGTATATCAGTATGTAGTGTCCTTACTTTAAAGAGTCCTCTCCTGCTGATGTTCAGGTGTATATCAGTATGTAGTGTCTCTACTGTAAAGAGTCCTCTCCTGCTGATGTTCAGGTGTATATCAGTATGTAGTGTCTCTACTTTAAAGAGTCCTCTCCTGCTGATGTTCAGGTGTATATCAGTATGTAGTGCCTCTACTTTAAAGAGTCCTCTCCTGCTGATGTTCAGGTGTATATCAGTATGTAGTGTCTCTACTTTAAAGAGTCCTCTCCTGCTGATGTTCAGGTGTATATCAGTATGTAGTGTCTCTACTTTAAAGAGTCCTCTCCTGCTGATGCTCAGTTGTATATCAGTATGTAGTGTCTCTACTTTAAAGAGTCCTCTCCTGCTGATGTTCAGGTGTATATCAGTATGTAGTGTCTCTACTTTAAAGAGTCCTGTCCTGCTGATCTTCAGGTGTATATCAGTATGTAGTGTCTCTACTTTAAAGAGTCCTCTCCTGCTGATGTTCAGGTGTATATCAGTATGTAGTGTCTCTACTTTAAAGAGTCCTCTCCTGCTGATGTTCAGGTGTATATCAGTATGTACTGTAGTGTCTCTACTTTAAAGAGTCCTCTCCTGCTGATGTTCAGGTGTATATCAGTATGTAGTGTCTCTACTTTAAAGAGTCCTCTCCTGCTGATGTTCAGGTGTACATCAGTATGTAGTGTCTCTACTTTAAAGAGTCCTCTCCTGCTGATGTTCAGGTGTATATCAGTATGTAGTGTCTCTACTTTAAAGAGTCCTCTCCTGCTGATGTCCAGGTGTATATCAGTATGTAGTGTCTCTACTTTAAAGAGTCCTCTCTTGCTGATGTTCAGGTGTATATCAGTATGTAGTGTCTCTACTTTAAAGAGTCCTCTCCTGCTGATGTTCAGGTGTATATCAGTATGTAGTGTCTCTACTTTAAAGAGTCCTGTCCTGCTGATCTTCAGGTGTATATCAGTATGTAGTGTCTCTGCTTTAAAGAGTCCTCTCCTGCTGATGTTCAGGTGTATATCAGTATGTAGTGTCTCTACTTTAAAGAGTCCTCTCCTGCTGATGTTCAGGTGTATATCAGTATGTACTGTAGTGTCTCTACTTTAAAGAGTCCTCTCCTGCTGATCTTCAGGTGTATATCAGTATGTAGTGTCTCTACTTTAAAGAGTCCTCTCCTGCTGATGTTCAGGTGTACATCAGTATGTAGTGTCTCTACTTTAAAGAGTCCTCTCCTGCTGATGTTCAGGTGTATATCAGTGTGTAGTGTCTCTACTTTAAAGAGTGCTCTCCTGCTGATGTTCAGGTGTATATCAGTATGTAGTGTCTCTACTTTAAAGAGTCCTCTCCTGCTGATGTTCAGGTGTATATCAGTATGTAGTGTCTCTACTTTAAAGAGTCCTCTCCTGCTGATGTTCAGGTGTATATCAGTATGTAGTGTCTCTACTTTAAAGAGTCCTCTCCTGCTGATGTTCAGGTGTATATCAGTATGTAGTGTCTCTACTTTAAAGAGTCCTCTCCTGCTGATGTTCAGGTGTATATCAGTATGTAGTGTCTCTACTTTAAAGAGTCCTCTCCTGCTGATGCTCAGGTGTATATCAGTATGTAGTGTCTCTACTTTAAAGAGTCCTCTCCTGCTGATGTTCAGGTGTATATCAGTATGTAGTGTCTCTACTTTAAAGAGTCCTCTCCTGCTGATGTTCAGGTGTATATCAGTATGTAGTGTCTCTACTTTAAAGAGTCCTCTCTTGCTGATCTTCAGGTGTATATCAGTATGTAGTGTCTCTACTTTAAAGAGTCCTCTCCTGCTGATGTTCAGGTGTATATCAGTATGTAGTGTCTCTACATGTCTCCATGCTTTAATGTTCAAATAGCTCTTTATTTTTCTCATACTGCCTGTGCTGCAACACCTCTTTTCACCCTCTGTCTGAAACCAGAGCCCAGTCTGCTCTGATTGGTCAACCACTTAAATGCCCCGCCCCTTAGCCTATCACGTACAATGTGTTGGAGTGCTAGCCAATAGGAGAGCGAGTATTACATAGTGATGTCAAGAGTCCAATGAAGCAAATGTCTGCCCTGTCCTTTAGTTTAGTTGTATGTGAAAAAGATAAGCTGTCACTGACATTTCAGTATAGAGTTATTGGTACAACAGCATCACACAAAAAGAAATGCGCACATATTTCAACTCGTAGAAACTATTTAAATATAATGTCAATGTCAATCCTGAGGCCTGAAGAACAGAGGAATCCATTCAGCCATCTTTCTGTAGGGTGATTAAGCCAATTACTGAATCCTCCAGGTTTTACAACATTGATTCGTAGCTAAACTCCACCTCTGACCTCCCTGAGGCCCAAGGCAATCACGGGAAATCTCCTCGCAGAGATCGATAAATTAATGACTGAAATTATAATCCTAACCTCCAGGAAATAAAGACCAGACAGTTGTATATCTGTATCTTTGTGGACAGTATATTTATGTTATTATTATTGTATGTATGAATGCTGTGTGTCTTTGTCTTTTCTGAATGTTTTGATGGCACCTTAAAAGGAGTAGCTTTACTCTTCTCGTTGTACTTGTATAACGGCAATAAATGCTTATATTCTATTATCTTCTATTCCAGTGCTTCTCAAGCTTTTTTCAGGAATGTACCCCCTTTGAAACATTTTCTCAGCCAAGTACCCCCTAACCGATCCCGAACATTTTTGATCGAAAAAGCCTATATGAATAATTACAATATAGTGATGTTCCCTCAGTGTGCGATGTATTAACTCCTTCGTGGTATGCATTACAACAAACTAAGGATACTTTCATTTTATGCATGGAAAAATAACATTACACTTTTATAAAACAGATTTTTCAGTTTTTCAATTTAAGTAATATGTTATTGTGAAAAACTATAAAATACAATACACAGATTTGACATGTTTATATGAGGACCCCCTTGGTGGTTCTAGGAATGTTTTATATAAAATTGTGTTTTCTATTTAACTTATTTTACTAAGATTATTTTTTTAATTCACCTTTTTTTTATTTTTTAAATCTCACGTACCCCCTGCAGTACCCCAACGTACCCCCAGGGGTCCGCGTACCCCCATTTGAGAATCACTGTTCTATTCTGTATTTCTGTGTACTCAGGATCAGCTCTGGATGATGGTCAGTGGCACTCTGTGGAGCTGACCTCCAGACGAGGACATCTCTCCGTCTCTGTGGACGGGGGGGAAGGAGACACCGCCAACGCCAGCCCCCCGTTTCCTGTTTCCACTGACGGTCAACTCTTCTTTGGTGGTAAGAGAGTCAGACGTTCTTATCATCTGAAATAATTTCAGAAGACTTTTAAACTTCAGAGAAGAGTGAAGAACAAGTTTACGCTGAAATGCATTATCTCCCCTTGTAATGTTTATTATATTTTCTCTTCATTAAACCTTTGTTTTAGAGTGATACAATTAACCGTTTAGTTAGAATTAGCTTAGTTTAGATTTAAGGGAATTGTTTTAGGTGTTTTGAAGTGTGTCAATTCTGTGTATAATACATAAACTATATTTTCCATTTCTACAGTAGATGTATGAGTGAAATATATTTTAGTTTAGTATCTGGGTTCCAATTCTCAAGATTTGTATAATATGCATTTTCTAAATAATCATAATGTGTTGATTTATTTCTTGACTGGGTTTATTGCACATTTCATTACATCTTTAGATTTTACAAGACGTTTGTCCGTCGTTTTTTGTCATACCTTAGTTACCACCTGTATTTTTAAACTGCATTGAATTGAATTGTAAGTTTTCTGACGTTGTTCCCTCTTCTGGGTCAGGTTGTCCTCCTGAGGGGAGCAGTGATCAGTGTGTGAACCCCTTCAAGGCTTTCCAGGGCTGCATGCGTCTCCTGACTGTCGACACCCAGCCTGTGGACCTAAAAAAGGTGCAGCAAAGGCTGATGGGGAACTACAGTCACCTGCAGATCGACATGTGCGGCATCATCGACAGGTCAGACCATCCGTTTTTCAGGAAAAGTTGACATAAAAGCAAACGTTGCAGTACATTGGTTCTTACATTGATGTGTCCATCTTAGGCACTTTGTATAATATGTACTACCAAATAGTTTGTGTCAAAAGGCCTGTTCAGTTCCTAATCTCCCCCCTGAAGGCTCTGTGACTGGTTTCCTGTGAAATTGGGTTGCTCATGGATTATTAGACAGCAGAGGACTGGAAACAGAGAGATTATGGCGGCAGTGTCCCAGTCTCAATGTTTTCTCGCTAAGAAAACAATTCAGTTTCTGTTCTGACTATAAAGCTTCAGACAGAGAGAGACGCAGCTTTCTGTCTTTGAGCTGAAATGTGGTTTCACTAGTTATTTGTGAGAAGCAACAACAAACACACACACACACACACACACACACACACACACAGACACACATACACACTCTGTCAGTACTAAAACCAGAGTCACCCTGCAGCGACCAGCGGGAGAATCTACAAGAAGACGACATGCAGGGACGAGTTGCTGGAATCACTCACAGATCATAACTCTGAGCCGCAGTGGAACAACGGACTCACGCGTTATCAGCTCCGACAAACAGGCTCGTTCTCTTACCTTCAAAGTAAGACTAGCTTTCTCAGCTTTGAGCTCCAGAGCCTCATGCTGAAAATGTCTCATGTTAGTTGTCAGGTCCGTGTTGTTTACGCTGGGGATGCCGGAGACATGTCCGCCTCACTTTTTATAAGCATAATTTGTTTTAAAACACACACACACACACACCAATATTAGGAGATGGTTGGCTCTTTGTCTCAGTGTGGGATTGAGTTGGAGACAAATTGTTTCGACGTTAGTGTCAGTAAAAATAGATTATTGGGAGGTTTAAAAATAACAGCTTTCTTTCTGCTACTGCTGTTCAGATACTGTTGCCAGATGATCATCATCATTCTCGGCCCCCTCCTCTTCATCATCTACATCCTCCATCTTGGTCAGATTCTCCGCCAATACAACCTGGGCTTTCACTGTTACGCTGACGACACACAGATTTACCTCAGCACCAAATCCCCCCCACAACTCCTCCGTGAGTCTGAGTCCCTCACCCTGTTCCAGTCCCGCCTCAAAACCCACCTCTTCAACTCTGTATCCATAAGCCCCGCCCCCCTCTCAACCAACTTCCTCCTGACTGCTTTTGTTTTTGTTTTTGTTTTGTTTGTCTACCCTCCCTCCCAAATGTAAAGCGTCTTTGGGTTCAAGAAAAGCGCTATAGAAATATAATGTATTATTATTATCGTGATACACTTCTTGCTGATTGTTGATTGACTCCATTGCACTTGGAGGCCAACTTTAACTTTGGGTAAACCCATTTTAAAGTCATATAACTTACTTTTAGCACTATTGAGCGGGAGTCTCCTGAACTCAAGTCAGAAACACCAAATGTCTGAATGAGTTATATTAAATTAGATGAACTCGGTGTCGCAGGGTTGGTCTGTCTCGTAATTTTTGTATTTTGTAAGTTTATTTGAAATAACTAGGTTAGCTACATTAGCTAGCTTACAGCAGTTCTGCAATAATAGGGATGGAATCATAAGATAAGATAAGATAGAACTTTAGTGATCCCAATTTGGGAAATGTTTGTGTTGCAGCAGCATAAAAAGACATGGCATCGTACAATAAAAATTAAAAGACAAGAAATAAACAAGAAAGTAGAAAATATACATGTTGAATTTACAAATGTACAATAACAAGATATTTATATATTGCTTTAGCAAGGTATGATATATATATATATATATATATATATTATAAGTATGTGACAGATGGAATATTAAACTGAATATATAAATGTAAAATGTACAGTGTGATTTTATTCCAAGAGAAACTATGGAGCAGACTTCTGAGGTGATTTGTTATAGAGATTTGATCACATTGTTAAAATAAGCCGGTAAAACATATATTCGGTACGGCCAACTTTATAGCTTTGTAGCTACTTTGTGTGCTTTGGGTTCGTGTGTCACTTTTCCTGTTCCTGTTGTCTTGTTGAAGACGTTTCATCGTTTGCATGTGTTTTGGCTCGTTTGTCTTTTGATATGTGAATCGATTCTTTTTTTTAAAACTGTATCTCATGTCTTTGAGGGAAAATGTTTATGCTGTTGTAGCATGTTTGAACCTGTTGGCCACCGTCAAAGTCTCAGTTATAGTTCAAGTACCTCAAAATTACAATATACCGTACTTTTCGGACTATAAAGCGCACCTGCATATGAGCCGCAGCAGCTAAATGGTCAGTCTGTCTTGCTCTCGTTCTGTCTCTCGGTTCCACTTTGACTTTGGCGCGCGACCTGTCTCACTCTTTTCCGGCCTCCAGCTTTTCCTGCTGGAGCCCGCCGCTTAAAGGTGGCGGGCGCGAACCGGTCCTAGAGCCCATAGGGTTAAAGGTGGTTAATTTTACCTGTGAAATCCATAGATTTAGGAGGTTCCCTAGTGGCCGTTAGTGGTACAAAAAAAATGGGGGAAAAAGTCGCGGCTTATAGTCCGAAAAGTACGGTACTCGAGCATAACATGCTGTTAAAACTATACAGACATGAATCTTGAGAATGTAAACTCTGGTGAACCAAGACACATTATTGTTCAATACAAAAATCTATTTTATTGGCAGAATCAATATTATTGACGTGTTTTTCAGCCTCTCGTATGTCTTAATTGCCGAAAATGTATCTTCAAGCTATACTGTGTCAGTTTATTATTTGGTGAGTGTGAGCAATAGCACATTTTTCTCAGAAACATGACATTAGAGCTTTTTATAAATCACTACAGCTCACTGGAATACACCAGTTAACCTCTGAGCAGCTCTATTTGCAATAAATGCCATCTTGAAAAATCGATTGACATTTCTCCAACCCCTCACCTGAAAGCTGCATTTTCTTCTGAAAGCACTCATCGTACGCACACTGAACTTACCTTGAGACTTTGGAAAAATACACTTATTTTGAAGAAGTGCGCGTGTGCAGATAAGGAGACAACAATGGTATATATTTAATTTAGTGGAGTAAATACTTAATCACGCAGCTCCATGTTTACTTTCAGTTAAAAATAAATTGCTGCAAAAAAAACAACCTCTATCTGACAAGTCCGCTGAGTCAGGCTTTTTCTAACTGTGAATGTCCCACTGACTTAAAGATTAAAAACACAAGCTGCTCCCACTCTCTCTCTCTCTCTTTCAGTCTCGCTGCATTCACATTTTCCTGACCTCATTTCTTGTTAGAAATATGTTTACAGTGGCCGCTGAGCTCCATTCATGCCAACCTTCATCCCCTTTGTAGGCGTCGCTGCTTCCACCTTCGATCCGTCTCTCAACCTTAATTCCTCTTCCTGGATTTCTCTCTCTCTCCACAGTGTCTCCACCACGTTGTTCTATTTGTCACGGTCTGTCTGTGTTGTGTTCTGTCTGTCTCTGTGTGAAGCTGACCGTTGAGCGGCCCAGACCAAGCAAGGAGGCAGAGGCAGAACGTCCACAAATATAACCCGACGTGGGCCTTTATTAAAATCATGGGCACAAAGTTCACCGCCTCAATCCTGCGGTTCTCCTTTCACACGTCCTGCAGCCACAAGGATCTCACACACACACACACACACACACACACACACACACACACACACCCAGCCTCTCAACAGACAGAGAAACTGTCATCGTTGGATTGTTGTTTGTCTTGACTGTTCACTGGGAAGAGTTCTGTTCTTACCTTAGCCTTGAAATAAAGGTATTTTCTGTTTCTGCGTTTGGGTCCTGCCTGCTTCACGCAACCCTGACACTATTTCCTCTTTCTGTTTCTTATGTCGTAACCCTTTGTTATTCCTTTGGTTTCCTTTCTTTGCTTTCCGCCCACAGCGCAGTCCTGACACAAGGCCGACTCTGAGAAAGATAACAGCAGCAGCTCAAGCGTGTTCCACTTTCTGTATTTTAGATGCCGCAGTTCATGCTCAATGTTATGTGAAGTTGGAGGACAGACACGTATTTACAATCTAATAAATCACTGCAGTTCTCACAACCAGCTAGATCTTATTTTGCACACTTGACTAGTACCAAGTGCACCAAAGTATATTTTCACAGCGCAGTAGGGAAGCTGGTTTAGTCATAGATGTATAACAAGAACTGGACAGCTTTAAATGTGGGGCCTCGTCTATGAAAGTAGCGCATAAAAGCCACAATTCCCTTACTTTAGGTACAAAAATACCATGGTCATCCAGGAGTCCATTGAGCGGTCGAATTTGCGTACGAGGGTTCACAGAAATTGTAGTACCCTCGTTTTGCCACTCGAACATTTGCTTCAACGTCAGGCACACTACCTGGGGGATTCGATAAAGTCAAGACCGATGCTAAGGTGCTGTTTGAGGGTTTTTATAACTGCCTGTTGGGCTGCTCAATTAATCGTATTTTAATCGCAATTACGATGTTTGGCTTGCAACGATTATGAAAACAACATAATCGAAATAAAACGATTTTATTGGTTGTTCAGTTGAATTATACTTAAAGTTCAGGATTATCAACTGTTACAAACAGACTTTTGAAAAAAATTATTCAATAAATGGATGTTTTCAAAGTGAATGGATAATTGTTTTTAATAATCGTGATATCAATTATTGACCCAAAACATCGAGATTATGATTTTTGCCATAATCCCACTAGCTGTTGGATGGTTTATAACTTCCACTTCCAACCTCTCTACTTGTTGGTTTGAAAAGGCACTAAAAGTAGTAGACACAAACTATGGAACCCTCTCCCCTTCACATCTGACAGTCTGACTCAATCACCACATTCAAGTCCCCCCCAAACCCACCTGTTCAGATCAGCCTCCTCACTGTAGTGCTTCCTTTCATCTGCTTCCCCTGAATAACCTGTCCCTATCATTTGTGTCCACTTTAATTGTCTTCTCCATTATGGTTCGTTTGTGTTTGAATCCGTGTCCTTGGGTGACATGAAAGGCGGCTTAAATAAAATGTATTATTATTCGATTATTACGCATCGCGCAAACAGAGTAAAAGTGGGGTAGTGGATGCTGGACCTTAACGTGTGTCTCCGTGTGTCTCTCAGGTGTTCTCTGAGTCACTGTGAGCATGGAGGCGGCTGCAGTCAGTCCTGGAGCTCCTTCCACTGTAACTGCTCCGACACGGGGTACAGCGGAGCCACCTGTCACAGCTGTAAGCTCAACGCTCTGTGTGTGTGTGTGTGTGTGTGTGTGTGTGTGTGTGTGTGTGTGTGTGTGTGTGTGTGTGTGTGCGAGTGCGAGTGCGAGTGCGAGTGCGAGTGCGTGCGTGCGTGCGTGCGTGCGTGCGTGCGTGCGTGCGTGCGTGCGTGGGTGTGTGTCCACATGTTTCCTGTAATGAGACAAAATGCTGCTTTAAGACAAGTCCCTGCAGACGTTGTTTTAGAAGGTCAGGCTGAAATCTGGTCAGAAAAAAAGGAGGAAGCTAAATATATAATAAAAATGAGGGGACTAATTAAAAATAACATTTTATTTCCCTCTGCTGTAAAAGAGATGTTTTATGATATAAGATCCAATATGTGTGTAGTGCCATCTACTTAGGATAATAGTTATGTAGTGCAGTGCAATGCCTGTTTTGGGAGGAAAGCTTTGACTGTCTTTGAGAAATACTTCCGAAAGACAGTTCTCCAACAAAAGACAGCGAACACGAATGACTGTGTTCTTTATGATGCTGATGATAATGCCGCGTGTCTCTCCCAGCGATACACGAGCAGTCCTGTGAGGCGTACAAACACAGAGGAAACACGTCGGGGTTGTATTACATTGATGTTGACGGCAGCGGGCCCATCAGACCACAGCTGATATACTGCAACATGACAGGTATACAGTACACACACACACACACACACTCTCTTTGTACAGTCTCTTTCATTCCCCATTATATTAGTCTGTATTTCTTGCCTGTATTGACATGTCTAATCATAAAATGTATTTATATAGCATCTTTCAGACTGTAAAAAGTAGCTTTCTCATAAAATCAGAACACATAAAGTGTAATAAACACACACAGGTAATAAAATGAACTACTACCAGCAAACTATATTGTACTATAAAATGCAAAAGGATGGGATGAAATACATACAAGACAGATGTTGCAGCCTTGCCCTCTAACGGCATTTAAATGTCCCACATAAACGGAAAAAAACCATGAAATAAATGCATTTTTTTAATTTCCTTTCTTCTGCGCCTCCCTCCTCCAGAGGACCAGACGTGGACGGTGGTCCAACACAACAACACGGATCTGACGAGGGTCCGACCCTCTCCGGGGACAAATCAGCACTCGGCTCACTTTGAATACACGGCTGAAGAGGAGCAGCTGACCGCCATCATCAGCCAATCAGAGCACTGCGAACAGGAAGTGATCTACCTCTGCAGGAAGTCCCGCCTCCTCAACACACCAGGTAGAAATGTGGAGTATCATTTCATAATAACAATTACTTTATTTGAAAAGCACTTCTCAAGCTTTACACGTTTAAAGATTAATACGATATACTAAATTAGGAATATGAACACATATAACAATGATAATGATAAAGATACATTTTACTTATCAAGTGCTTTTAGGAAGGTAGTCAAGACTTTACATGTGCAGGTTTAAACATATACCGTACCAAGCAGCACGGATGGGACCAGCAGTAAAGGGCTGCGTAGTTCATTGTCCAGACAAAAGGAAGACATTAAAGTGTGTTTGTGTTGCAGACGGCCCTCTGCTCAGCTGGTGGGTGGGGGGTCCGGGGGGAGGACAGGTGCAGACGTATTGGGGCGGAGCTCCAGCAGGAAGTCAGCAGTGTGGCTGTGGTCTGCAGCAGAACTGTGTGGACCCCAAACACTACTGCAACTGTGACGCTGGACGCACTCACTGGTACTGTACGCTCATGTCTCTTCTACATCAACATGTGTCCCCTCTTCTTCATGTCTCTTCTACATCAGCATGTGTCCCCTCTTCTCCATGTCTCTTCTACATCAACATGTGTCCCCTCTTCTTCATGTCTCTTCTACATCAACATGTGTCCCCTCTTCTCCATGTCTCTTCTACATCAACATGTGTCCCCTCTTCTTCATGTCTCTTCTACATCACCATGTGTCCCCTCTTCTCCATGTCTCTTCTACATCAACATGTGTCCCCTCTTCTTCATGTCTCTTCTACATCACCATGTGTCCCCTCTTCTCCATGTCTCTTCTACATCACCATGTGTCCCCTCTTCTCCATGTCTCTTCTACATCAACATGTGTCCCCTCTTCTTCATGTCTCTTCTACATCACCATGTGTCCCCTCTTCTCCATGTCTCTTCTACATCACCATGTGTCCCCTCTTCTCCATGTCTCTTCTACATCAACATGTGTCCCCTCTTCTTCATGTTTCTTCTACATCAACATGTGTCCCCTCTGCTTCATGTCTCTTCTACATCAACATGTGTCCCCTCTGCTTCATGTCTCTTCTACATCAACATGTGTCCCCTCTTCTTCACGTCTCTTCTTCATCAACATGTGTCCCCTCTTATCCATGTCTCCTCTACATCAACATGTGTCCCCTCTTCTTCATGTCTCTTCTACATCAACATGTGTCCCCTCTTCTTCATGTCTCTTCTACATCAGCACGTGTCCCCTCTTCTTCATGTCTCTTCTACATCAGCACGTGTCCCCTCTTCTTCATGTCTCTTCTACATCAACATGTGTCCCCTCTTCTTCATGTCTCTTCTACATCAACATGTGTCCCCTCTTCTCCATGTCTCTTCTACATCAGCACGTGTCCCCTCTTCTTCATGTCTCTTCTCCATCAACATGTGTCCCCTCTTCTTCATGTCTCTTCTACATCAACATGTGTCCCCTCTGCTTCATGTCCCTTCTACATCAACATGTGTCCCCTCTTCTTCATGTCTCTTCTACATCAACATGTGTCCCCTCTTCTTCATGTCTCTTCTACATCAACATGTGTCCCCTCTTCTTCATGTCTCTTCTACATCAACATGTGTCCCCTCTGTGGAAAGAGACTCTGAAAGTTTCAGGAACAAAGATTCTCTCTCTTTTTGATCCATTTCTATAAAAACCTGTCTGAAAATGAGCTGATCAGATTTTGGCCACTTTATGATGTCATCACGATGTGTTGTCTTGTGTAACCATTAGCCAATCAGCAACCAAGGTAACCCCCCCCCCTTATCACCTGAATCTCCTCCTTGAGCACCATTGTGTTATTTTTAACCAAATATCTCTCAGAGGGGCGTGGGGAGGGGCTCCTTACTTTCATCTAAAGCAGGGGGGTCAAACTCAATTTCATCGCGGGCCACATCAGCATTATGGTTGCACTCAAAGGGCCGGTTGTAACTATAAGACAATATAAAAATACATATATAAATATTTAATATATATAAATAATGTATTATATTACATTATTGCCTCTGCTTTAGATTATTATCGGATAGGATAAAAACTTCATAAATAACTACGTCTAGGGCAAATAATTGCAAGTCTCTTCAGTGAGAATGTCACAAAATGATTTTAAAAGAAAAGCCACATTCTGGAGGAAAACAAAAAAGTGAGATTTTGGGGGAAAACGTGACATTTTTAAAAAAGAGTAACATTTTCTAATTCTGAGAAAAAGGCAAATTCTAAGAAAAAAGGCATATAAAAAAAATAATTTAATTCTGAGAAAAATGTCTAATTTCAGATGCATTGTGGGACATGTAGTTTATGGGCAACATCCTGTAAAGCGGCATGTAACCATAATAAACTGATTATATTCTTTGCAAGCTATTGTGGGCCACATCAAATGAAGTGGCGGGCCGGATTTGGCCCCCGGGCCTTGAGTTTGACACCCCTGATCTAAAGTAACAGAATCAGCACTTTGGAAACAGGGCTGAAACAGAGGCCTATAATATATTGATGAAAAACAGTATCATAGGCGACCACCTTTAAAGCCAGTAAGAAAAATAAAGAAAAAGTTGGGATAATTTTCTCCAATGTTTCATCTGCGAAAACATGTTTGAAAAGTTCATTAGGGGATTTTCTTGATTTGTTTTGTTTTGTGCTTAAAGGCAGCAGCACGGTAATGTTACGTACCTTTCTCACACACACAATAACTTTGCGTTAGGGCTTGCAGAAGTGAAAAACTCACCTGGAAGGAACATACATTATTTTAGTTTTAATAGCATGGACTTTTTTATCTCCTGGCAAGATCAACCATGTCCCCCCTGCTTCACAGACGGAACATATATTTGTAATGAATGAAGATTATCCGGGCAAAGCCTTTTTCTTTCACTTGCCTTTGAAGTTCATGGCTACAAAATCAAATTGACCGTAAAGCATGTTTACCATACTCTGAAAACACTTAAAATATAAGTTATCCTATAATAAGGTCGTGATTCAAGGTTCTTTATTTTGTCATACGAACATAGCGTATAGTTATGCCGATGAAAATCTTAGGTCACAGGCTTCTCCAACTTATTCTTATTTCTTCACTTTCAAGTCTTGGTTTCCTTTATATACAGCTTCTTCCTCCCCTCTCGTCTCCTCCCCACCTCACAGGGCGAATGACTCGGGGCTGCTGACCCATAAGGAGACCCTCCCGGTCCGCTCTCTGGTTCTTGGAGACGTCCACAGACCGGGCTCAGAGAGCGCCTTCAGGGTCGGGCCCCTGCGCTGCCACGGGGACAGTAAGTCAATATTTTTCTTTTTGCAACCATAAGACCTGGATCAGGCGTCCAACGTTTTTTCACCCAGGGCCACATACAGAAAAATATACGAAGGGTGGGCCACTCCCTAAGTTCAGTTATAAGTTAGCAAAATCAATCAAATGTAGGTAACTGATGCTCGTGAGTGTTGGCAGCTCATCCCTTAAAACAGAAGCTCAGATTGATTATCATAAGGACAAAGATGAAGGGTGTATTTCAAGCTTGTTATGTAAATAAGTCATTGGGCTTTTCTCTTATCAACTCAGACATGTTAGAAAATGTTTCCAACTTTAATTGACTGAATATATTTGAAAAGTTATCTTATTAACACATGAATACTACTGTGTAATATATGTTTATATTTATATTTAAGTTGCACAATATAAGACAAGCACAAGTTAGATTTGAGGGCCATATTCCATTTTCTTTTTGGACTTTGCTGAGGGCTTCAAAATGGTCCGCGGGCCGTAGTTTGGACACCCCTGACCTGGATGATGCTTATAGCTTTCCATTTATCCTCAGAAAATGTCTGGAATGCTGCGTTTTTCGACAAGGAGACATCGTACCTCCACTTTCCCACATTCCACGGAGAGCTGAGTGCAGACGTCTCCTTCCTGTTTAAAACCATCTCGTCCTCCGGAGTCTTCCTGGAAAACTTGGGCATCAAAGACTTCATCCGGATCGAACTCAGCTGTAAGTAAAACCCGTCCGGTTAGAAGTCTAATCCGCACTTTGCTCAGATGTGAGCAGGAGGGATCGACCCGGGAGTTAAGGTTTCACCTGGATTGAACTCGGCTCGAGGTGACCGTCTCAGAACTCCTCAACCCTAAAAATAATAACAAGTTTCAGCCAAGAGCGCCTCTGGGAAATCACCGCGGTGCCATTGTTCTAGTCCACTGCAACACATTTCCTTTATGCCCACCGTGGTTGATAGTTATATTATCGCTGTAGTGCATTTCTGTTGAAGTCATCTGGCTGTAATATTATATGGTCGATCACATAGTGTGTGATGTGCTTTATGACAACAGCCCTTAATATGTTATGTGTTAGCCAAAGAAAATACTCGTCTGTAGACAGGTCCCTCTTTATGATACCTCGATGACACCTATACACAAATACATATACTCATATTTCCACATAAGAAACTAGCTTCTGCAGGAAATCGGATTTAAGGCTGCAGCCAGCCATCAGATGTCTCTCTTGGAAGTTGCCATGTTTGTTAGTAATAAGTGAAGCTGCAGAATTTGGACTGACAAAGAAAGGACACCCTTTGCCTTGACACTAAAGCCTTTACTTATTATTTTCAAATATCTGATTCTTTCTAATGATTTATTTTAGTGTTGGCTTCAGTTTTGCCAATTTATGATGAAACACAGCGACGCGTTTCATAAGTCACGAGGCTTTCACAACAAGACATGAACTATTTTCCGGCTTATGCCAATTAAAATCCCACTTTTTTGCAATGGAGATAAATAAGTTTCAATTCCCACAAATAAAAACAGAAAGTGAGAAATGTTTTTCATTTTCCAATCCACGAATAAACACCACATGAATATATGCTGTGAAAGGGCTTTGGCGAGTTAAATATGTGCAGGAATACTTATATATATCCATATTCCAATTACTTGACTGTTCTGCACTATTTCTATTATATTCAATTTTATTCGTTTTAACTTGCATTATTTTATCTGTTGTGTTGTGTTGCACTGTTGGAGGAGCCTGTACTTGTTTAATTACACTGTAGCTATGCACACATGGCAATAAAAGCCTTGAATCTTGAATGAAGTATTGACTGTCTTGCCCCTTCTCCTCAGCTTCCTCTGAGGTGGTGTTCTCCTTCGACGTGGGGAACGGTCCTCTGGAGGTCCGTGTGCAGGCCGACTCTCCGCTGAATGATAACCGGTGGCACCGCATCCGCGCCGAGCGAAACGTTAAAGAGGCGTCGCTGCGCCTCGACGAGCTGCCGGCTGCCACTCGGGAGGCGCCGGCTGACGGGCACATCCACCTGCAGCTCAACAGCCAGCTATTTATAGGTGTGTGTGTGTGTGTGTGTGTGTGTGTGTGTGGGTGTGTGTGTGTGTGTGTGTGGGTGTGGGTGTGGGTGTGTGTGTGTGGGTGTGGGTGTGTGTGTATTTACAGGAGATATTGAATGTAAGGGGCTGGGGCGAAAAAGGATGAGGGATGTTGTGTGTGCACAATCTGAATAGAAGCCCTGGATGTAACGGCACTGACAGAAATGATGCATGACATTAAATAGAGGAATGATGTGAGACAGAGGGAAGAGCATGAAGGAAGGGATGAAGGGTTGAAGGGATGATAGATTGTAAGGGATGTAGGAAAGGATAAAGGGATGACGGGTGTAGAGGGGGATACACTGATGATTGCATGTAGGGCGGAAGGGATGGGGTGATGTAGAGAAGGAGGAAGGCATCTAGTGATGGATGTATGGAAGAAGGGATGTAGGGGGTGTGAGATGAAGGAGGGGGGATGGGGATGAGCAGATGAATGCATGTAGGGCGGAAGGGATGGGGTGATGTAGAGAAGGAGGAAGGCATCTAGTGATGGATGTATGGAGATAGGATGTACGGATGGAAGAAGGGATGTAGGGGGTGTGAGATGAAGGAGGGGGGATGAAGGAGGGGGGATGGGGATGCACAGATGAATGGATGTGTCGGAGCCATGAAACCTGTATAACAATGCGCTTGTTTTTGATATAGGATGTTTGTTTGCTCGCTGTTGATTGGTTGGCTTGGGTCACATGGGTATGGCCGGCACTCATTATAATCCTGTTCACCTGCCTGAGGTGTGTGTGTGGAGGAGAGGTGACGCAGGGCCGTTGTACTTTTTGTTGGCCGCACGTTTTAAGGATTGCTTTGATCACTGATTGATAACAATGTTCATGTCCAAGGAGAATAAGTTGAACATCCCAGTTTTCATGAAACCACATTATTTTTGTTTTTGATCGCAGCAAATACTTTTTTGTAGCGTGTCACACAATATCAAACGGGCCCGGCCTCTGCCTCTCAGCGACTTCGTTTGTTTCCTGCTGTCGCTATAGGATGTAAGGGAGGGATAAACTGAAAATTGCATCTAGGCAGGAAGGGATGAAGAGATAGGGATCAAGGGAAGTAAGAAGGAAGGGATGAAGCCTGCACATCTTCCGGCGCAGACTGAAAACTCATCTCTTTCGACTCCACTTCGAGCGATAGAACTATTAACAAAGAGCTGCTAACAGAGCACTTATATACTAACAAAGGACTGGCTTTTCTACAGCCAGTTGAGTAGCACTTGAAATGCTTGGCTCTATGAAACCTCATGTACTTTTATGATTCTGTTTTCTTCAAGGTTGTGTCTTCCTGGTCGAATGCACTTGTTGTAAGTCGCTTTGGATAAAAGCGTCAGCTAAATGTGATGTAATGTAAAAGTGGTGTAAGAAGAAAGGGATGAAAATGTAGCTAACTTCATTTCGATGCAATTCAAAAGAAAACAATACGCTATTCACCATCTCTATACACAATCATGGCTATGTACACATTTCCAATAACCTCCCCTTCATTTCAGTCTTCAATGAAACCATATTTCTTTCTCTGCCTTCCTTTCAATTTCTCTCCATGACTCTGTACCTTTTCTTTCACCCACACACACCCACACACACACACACACACACACACACACACACACACACACCCACACACACACACACAGAAATATTACTCTGTACTGCATGGCTTTTTGTATTGACCCCAAGGGAAGCCGGCAGCCTCCTGAAGTAAACAGATAGTGACGGAAACGTTAAGCCTTCAGCAATACTCCTCACTAAAGCTCCTATCTTAGTTCGCTCTGTACAGGAAGCAGCTGCCTGCTCATTGATCCACGTTGAAACGGACAGATTTAAAAAAGATCAATCAATCCAAATCCTCAGCAAAGGAACGAAACACAGACCAAGGTTATGGAACTGATACCTTTATAAACACCTAATAGACTGAGGTAAAGTCCTCAGGATGATGCTGTGAAAGTCTTGTTTTGTAGTGGTCAGTTTCCTCCCAGTGACCTTGGTGCAGAGTTTATATCGAGTCCATTAGTGGAGCAACTTTCCTGACAGCTCCTGATGAAACTCCGAGCCCTGATATGAACCTCATCAGCGCTGCGGTCCCAGAAAGCTGTTTATCTCATCATAAAGTCTCCAAGTTGCCAGTTTGGTAATTATATGGCAGCAGAGTAAACTTGGAGGACAGTTCGAGGTTGTAATGTGAGGAAACAATAACTTCTGGAGTCTAAATTAATGCGCTGGAAAGGGAAAAACATGCCAGGCAA
Source organism: Champsocephalus esox (assembly GCA_036324585.1). NCBI lineage: Eukaryota > Metazoa > Chordata > Actinopteri > Perciformes > Channichthyidae > Champsocephalus > Champsocephalus esox. The sequence continues at coordinate 32,191,150 of CM070497.1, read as the reverse complement.
GACAGGAGATTTGTCAGAAAGATTCACGGCTTGCCAGCTTTTCACATGAGCAATTGGTTTGGTGATAACAGCCAATGAAAAGCCTTGAATTGTTCACCTACCAGTTTTTGTTTCACAGCGTTTCATCAGCTCATCATTTCACAAATCCAGTTTGAAGGTGGTGACAAATCTTTGTTTATGTAGGTGTTTATTATAAAATGTGATATCAGTCACTGTCACCCGCAATTTGATTACACAAATAATACGATTTTATTTTGATTAAATAATATATGGTATGAAAAGGCTTGCTTGGCTTGCATAATCCATCATGGAGAACATCACATCTGCATTTATATTTGATTGAGATATATCAATATATGAAGGCAGTGGCTCAGTCAGTTGGGGAGCTGTAGGGTCGCCGGTTCAAGTCCCCGACCAGACCTGAGTGTGGACTGCTACTTGGAGAGGTCCCAGTTCACCTCCTGCCCTGCCGGACACCCCCCTCACTCCCATTGCTCCCCGGGCGCTGTACAATAGCTGCCCACTGCTCCTAGTACTAGACTCCTGGTACTAGCGTGGGTTAAATGCAGAGAACACATGTCACTGTGTGTGCTCTGCATGTGTGACCATTAAAGAGGGGTTCATCCCTTCCACTCTATCTATCAAGTAGTGCAGACTTTTTCAAATCAATCTGCACTTCGAAAATAGGAAATAATGAAGACTTTGTGATTAAAACTAGGTAGGAAGTTTAATATTATTCAGATACGAAGGAAACGCTGCTTGGAAAGTGTGAATTTACATTAAAAAGCACATTTTCCTTTGAACAAAGAGTCAGTAGTTATAAAAAGCATTGAGGTTTCAGGTTTGCTCCTATAATGAGCTGCTGTAGCATTAGTATGGGTTTCACATTTATCGTGTCTAAAGGTTGAAAAGTTTTCCTTCTCCTTGTCAATTAAATTCTTCCGGGAACATACAGTAAAGTGGCAGAAAATGGCCCTAAATTGTCTGAGTTAGACGGGCTATTGAACAGGAATAATTGCTCAAAATAGGCACTCGGAGCATCAGGCTTGAAATGGCGCTGTACTTCCGCACGAGACCGCACGAAAGCGCTGGAGACGCTGTAGTACATATGCCGGGCCTGTAAGTGGCGCTGTACGACCGCACGAGACCGCACGAAAGCGCTGGAGACGCTGTAGTACATATGCCGGGCCTGTAAGTGGCGCTGTACGACCGCACGAGACCGCACGAAAGCGCTGGAGACGCTGTAGTACATATGCCGGGCCTGTAAGTGGCGCCGTACTTTCGCCAAAAAATACACCAAAAGCAGCGAAGAAGACCCCCGAGCATGGTTGCCACGGTTGCCCTTCTGTTTATGCCCCTCGGTAGATTTAGCAACATGTTGTTCATGTAATTCTCCATGTCCACTTGGTTGTCGTAGAGGAGCTGTAGATTTTGTACTAACAATGTCCTCTGTCGGAAGCATAACTCAGCTCGGGAATACCGCACATCTTTTCTGTGTTAAGAATCACATGGGGTCCTTTAAAGTCAGATTCGTATTTATGTTTGAGAAATCATGACAATTATTCCTAAAGCAGCAACATATCTGTCTTTTTCTGCTTTTTTTTAGACATTCGTCCCTTTTCTAGCATCCAGATATGTTTCTTATTTCAATCATTTTTATTCTTATTTTAAGATGTCTTTGTTAGCCTAATCATCTCGCTCGCTGCACTGGCAGATTATTACACTTATTTTAAAGAGAGTGAGACATTGTTGGGGAAATACTGAATGTACTTTTCCAATATCAGAGTCCACATGATAACAAAGGTATCCCAACTGTAGCTGTGTACTTGACAGGATGTGAGATGACCTTGAAGAGCATCAGGACTGTTTTAGGCATATGATAGCTATGTGATGAACATGATGATTCAGCCTCTATGGAGAGAGACATGTGGCAAGCATGCTCATTTCTGACGGAATCGGAAGTAAACATTGAATCCCTCTCTTGGATATCAGCATGTGAAGGACACTGCTCAGGAACTAGTTGATGCTCTGTATGTGATGACTCCTTCCATCCAGAGAGGATCACAGATACATGGATCCTGAGGTTGAAGCTCAAGCCGGGGACGAGGGATATTTTTCTAACAGTCATATAAAAAGAGAAAAGGCAAGATGCAATACAGCATGCTGAAATGTTTCCTCTGCGTCTTCTCTTCAGGGGGCACAGCGTCCAGGCAGAAGGGTTTTCAGGGGTGTATTCGCTCTCTGCAGCTGAACGGGGTCACCCTGGATCTGGATCAGAGGGCGAGGATCACCCCCGGGGTCCAGGCCGGGTGTCCGGGTCACTGCAGCAGCTACGGCTCGCTCTGCAAGAACCAGGGTCGCTGTGTGGAGAGAGCGCTCAGCTTCTCCTGCGACTGCTCCTCCTCTGCCTTCACCGGAGCCTTCTGCCACACAGGTACGCCCAGAGGTGGGAAGTAGTGCAGTACAAATACTTTGTTACTGTATTTAAGTACATTGAACACAAATACCTGTACTTTCTACTTCTTACATGTTGAACTCAAATACCTGTACTTTCTACTTCTTACATGTTGAACACAAATACCTGTACTTTCTACTTCTTACATGTTGAACACAAATACCTGTACTTTCTACTTCTTACATGTTGAACTCAAATACCTGTACTTTCTACTTCTTACATGTTGAACTCAAATACCTGTACTTTCTACTTCTTACATGTTGAACTCAAATACCTGTACTTTCTACTTCTTACATGTTGAACCCAAATTTCCCTGAAAACTAATCCTGACAGATGCTTATCTTTGGAAACGTTTGGTGTGTGGCTGATGCCCAAAATCACAGCCAGAATACTGAATGTGTTACATTGCAAACAAGCTTGGGGAGTAACGGGTTAGACTTTGGGTCAGGGTGGAAATGTCACGAGAAATTAGGAACAACAGAACCATGCAGTAAAAGCTGCTTCAAAGGGTCGACATTTCATTTGAAGAAGCTTTTACAGACATGTGTTTTCACTCATTCAAATAGGTTTGGCTTACCGCCTGAATTTTCCTTTTGCCTCGACTGTTAAAAGTTGAGTTTGACTACGGTTAAAGTTTGGTTCACAGTTTTGCAGGTATCGTATCATTTGCATTTATTTTGAATGAGTAAAGCCACTCTGTCTTTGCTCTGCATCTTACAACTCAGTGATACATGTAGTGTTTGAGCAGCCGCGCTGACGACTCTAATTGCTGCTCCTCTTCCAGCAGAAAGCAGCTGACGAGAGGAATCTGATAATTAAACACTCAGAGCTGTGGTTTCCTGAAATGTCTTAGCATAAAAAAACAGCTGGTGTGCTTTTTTATAAGTGGTTGTGTTTCTGATGTGACGACTCTTTGTTCCTGTGATAACAATTAACGAGAACACTAGGTGTGTGTGAAAACACCTTGAAGGCAGCAAACTGAAACTATTCACATTTTCACAGAAAACTTATAATAGCAGTAAAATCTGTATTCGAAAAGAAAACCAATAGGGTTATACTTGACTTAATCTTTGCTTAGTGTTCCTTTTCTCTCTTTTCTGCCAAATTAAAGTAATTAAGGTTGTTTTGACTGTTTGTTGTGTTTCATCAACACTGTTTTAATGTTTTTAATGTTTGTTGAGAAGCACTTTGAATTGCCTTGTGTTGAAACTAGTTGTATCAATTAACTTTTGTTGCCTAAAGGATAGTGAAAAATCCCCCAGATGAACTGATTTAGTTTCATGTGTTTGCTATCATGGGATTAACAATGTAAAAGACTAATTTCCCCTAAAGACAGTAACCTCATCGAAGTATCGGCGTTTAAAGGGCCCTATTATGCTTTCCACCTACTTACTGTAACGCTACACCACCCTGTTATTAAACTTCCGGACATCATCTCCCTCTCTGCAGAGGTTTCAGCCAGCTTCAAGTCGGGAACATCCGTCAGCTACACCTTCAGGGAGTCGGTGTTGAACGGCAGCTCCGTTTCCTCTGACTTCTCCCCGAGAGGCGAGAACATCTCCCTGAGCTTCAGGACGAGTCAGAGTCCGGCTCTGCTCCTCTTCGTCAGCTCCTTCCACAGAGAGTACCTCGCTGTGCTGCTCAACAAGCACGGTGAGCCTCTTACCTTTATTTCACGATTGGAGCTCCGCCTTTAGGACCTGAGGTTAACGTCTGTCTCTCTGCTGAATGGAGCTGCCTTTTGCTTCCTGAGCTGTTGAATCCACCGCTTTGGTAACTTTCCGTCCGTCCGTGTGTGTGTGTGTGTGTGTGTGTGTGTGTGTGTGTGTGTGTGTGTGTGTGTGTGTGTGTGTGTGTGTGTGTGTGTGTGTGTGTGTGTGTGTGTGTGTGTGTGTGTGTGTGTGTGTGTGTGTGTGCGTGTGTGCAGACATGCTGGAGGTGCGCTACAGGCTGGACGGCAGCAGAGAGGCAGAGATCCTGAGGAGCAAAGTGAGGAACCTCAACAACGCACAGCTTCATGCCGTCAGCATCAGCAGGAGGGCAGATGCTGTCTCTCTGCAGGTAACACACACACACACACACACACTCTCTGTCAGTACTAAAACCAGAGTCACCCTGCAGCGACCAGCGGGAGAATCTACAAGAAGACGACATGCAGGGACGAGTTGCTGGAATCACTCACAGATCATAAATCTGAGCCGCGGTGGAACAACGGACTCACGCGTTATCAGCTCCGACTAACAGGCTCGTTCTCTTACCTTCAAAGTAAGACTAGCTTTCTCAGCTTTGAGCTCCAGAGCCTCATGCTGAAAATGTCTCATGTTAGTTGTCAGGTCCGTGTTGTTTACGCTGGGGATGCCGGAGACATGTCCGCCTCACTTTTGGAAATTGCCAATTCTGTACACCCCACTGTTTATAAGCATCATTTGTTAAAAATAGCTTGCAGAGGGAAATACATGAGAGCGCTTTGCAGTTCGACAGGATGCATGCTGATGATACACAGCTGGTTCTTCCACTGTGTTAGGGTCCTGTCGGTACAATTGTAAGAAGTTCAACACATCCTTAGTATGTTGCATCCTTTTGCTTTGTGGTTGTTTTTATATCACACATATAATAATAAGGAAAATCACAGAAAACAAAAAGCATCCTTTCTGCAAAAACATGGAGATTTCATCGTGAAATACTTCTGTGAAAGTTGTGTAATAACCCTTTGAAGTATTTATATTCTATTTGTAGACGCTTCTTTATAATCTCTTTTAGATCGACCAGAACACCCGAGAGGACTTCAACCTGACGTCGGATGCAGAACTGAACAGCCCCCGGTCTCTGGCGCTCGGCAGAGTGCCAGGTGAGTCTGTAGAAACCAGACGAGGCCTTCAGCTCAGAGCACTCAGACAGTCTCTCAGACCGCTGCCGCTCATCCCAGGGACAGCTGTTGTTTGTACTCATACATTTCAATACTGGAGCCTTTAAGCACTAAGATGTGATGTGATTAAAACCACACGCACAATGGATGCAACGGACTAGCTCTTAACTGAGAGAATTGCTTCAGAGAAAAAGGCAGACAGACGACTAACAGAAAAGGCTTTACAGAACAAAGATCCTTCATATTCCGACCACTCAGCCGGATGAACTGAAGTTTGTATCTATTATTCAAAATGTTCTGAATATGTTCTTTTAGAAAACATATCCCCAACTAGTTTTCAAACTGTTCGCACAGTTGTGAAGCGAGAGGAAACAAAAGCCACAACAACGTTCAGGATGTTCCCTTTAAGATGTTATTTCTTACATAATGCATCTTCTCTGGAGGAAGACGTTGCATCGTCAGTTGTTCTGAAAAGCTGAAGTGTTCTTTATTGTTGTTATTATTGTTATTATTATGTCTTTATTCAACAAGGACCGTGCATAAAATACATTAATCTCAACAAGGGAAGACATGATTTATGCTAGATTTGGCTATAATTGGATTTCCTTCTTTTCCCGGAAGTTACACTCCAAACAACAAACACTCAAAACATTACAGTTTCTCCGACAAGTAGTTTGCGCCGGCGTACGCAGTCGGGTTATCGGGTTCTATTGTCTTTTAATGCAGCGACACTTACAGTGGAGACTTCAAGTGGATTACCTGCATGTCAAGGACGGGTGGCGCAGTGGGCTGTGCATCTGATCATCAGATCAAGGGGGTGCTGGGGAACTCCGGTTCGAAACCCGTTGTGTCCTTGGGCAAGACACTTCACCCGGATGTGCTCCTGTGGGTATTGTCCACAGTGACCATTGCATGTATAAAATATGTGTAATGTGTATCTGTAAAGTGCTTTGAGCATCTGGAAAAGCGCTATAATAAATGTAAGGAATTATTATTATGTTCATTATTGTGCAAGTCAGATGTATGTAGGTAGGGGTCAATACATCGAAATAAAGTTGTGGTTGAGTAAATTAGACACTGAAGGTGCGCTGTATGTTGTAGTTGTTGTTTGTTTTGCGCTGCTATTGGGCCAAAAAACAACCGTTTAAAAGGCGGTGTATCGTTGGAATACGTTTCAGAAACACAGATGTCAGGTTCCTCCTGATTCCTGACCCGTCGTTAAAGCATGCTTCTCTCCTCTCCAGACTCTTTTGAGTTGGACCCGGAGATGTCTCGTCTCTCCTCTCTGGGTTTCACAGGCTGTCTGTCGGCCGTCCTCTTTAACTCCGTCAGCCCTCTGAAAGCCGCTCTGCTCCACCCGGACCTCGTCACCGGCCCTCTGCTCCCGAGCACATGTGGCTCCACTTCGGCCAATCCCTACGCAGCAGAAACCACACACCACCTGTCAGGTCAGAGGAGAAATGTGTGTGTTTTAGTGGTCACTTCATTCACACTTTAAAGGTCTCCTATTATACTGTTTTTCATCAATATATCACAGCTCTCAGATATATACAAAACATGTCTCTGAAGTGTGTGGCTCCAAACACGAAACGGATCATGGCAGCATTACCCATAATCCCCTCTGTTTCAGTCCTGTTTCCAAAGTGCTGATTCTCTGTCTGTTACTTTAGATGAAAATAAGGAGCCCCTCCCCACGCCCCTCTGAGAGAGATCTGGTTACAAAGAACTCAATGGAGCTCTAGAGGAGATTCAGGTGATAGGGGTTACCTTGTTGCTGATTGGCTAATGGATACACAAGACAACACATCGTTATGACATCATAAAGTGGCCAAAATCTGATCAGCTCATTTTCAGACAGGTTTTTATAGAAATGGATCAAAAAGAGAGAGAATCTTTGTTCCTGAAACTTTCAGAGTCTCTTTCCACAGAGGGGACACATGTTGATGTAGAAGAGACATGAAGAAGAGGGGACACATGTTGATGTAGAAGAGACATGAAGAAGAGGGGACACATGTTGATGTAGAAGAGACATGAAGAAGAGGGGACACATGTTGATGTAGAAGAGACATGAAGGAGAGGGGACACATGTTGATGTAGAAGAGACATGAAGAAGAGGGGACACATGGTGATGTAGAAGAGACATGAAGAAGAGGAGACACATGTTGATGTAGAAGAGACATGAAGAAGAGGGGACACATGTTGATGTAGAAGAGAGATGAAGAAGAGGGGACACATGTTGATGTAGAAGAGACATGAAGAAGAGGGGACACATGTTGATGTAGAAGAGACACGAAGAAGAGGGGACACATGTTGGTGTAGAAGAGACACGAAGAAGAGGGGACACATGTTGATGTAGAAGAGACATGAAGAAGAGGGGACACATGTTGGTGTAGAAGAGACATGAAGAAGAGGGGACACATGTTGATGTAGAAGAGACATGAAGAAGAGGGGACACATGTTGATGTAGAAGAGACATGAAGAAGAGGGGACACATGTTGATGTAGAAGAGACATGAAGAAGAGGGGACACATGCTGATGTAGAAGAGACATGAAGAAGAGGGGACACATGCTGATGTAGAAGAGACATGAGGAAGAGGGGACACATGCTGATGTAGAAGAGACATGAGGAAGAGGGGACACATGCTGATGTAGAAGAGACATGAGGAAGAGGGGACACATGCTGATGTAGAAGAGACATGAGGAAGAGGGGACACATGCTGATGTAGAAGAGACATGGAGAAGAGGATTTTGTATAATAGGTGACCTTTGAAGAGGCCCTATTATGCTATCTGGCGTTATATAGGTTTCAGTGCATGTAAAGGGTCTGCAAAGCCTAACATCCCCGTGGGAGGGAGTTTCTCTTTGTGCTTTCTTGACTCCTGTCTCTGTCCCTCCTGTCTCTGTCCCTCGTGTCTCTGTCCCTCATGTCTCTGTCCCTCCTGTCTCTGTCCCTCATGTCTCTGTCCCTCATGTCTCTGTCCCTCCTGTCTCTGTCCCTCATGTCTCTGTCCCTCATGTCTCTGTCCCTCCTGTCTCTGTCCCTCGTGTCCCTGTGCTGCAGGTCAGTCCGGATCCGTGGGAGCAGGTCAGCCTCTGGTGAACGCCATGAGGAGCGACTCGGCTCTGATTGGAGGTAGCAGCAACGTGTTTCACTCTCACACTAATGTTCATGTCACTCAGACAGAAAGCGTCCCGGTGAGAGTGGGGACGCATTTGGATGTGATGACAACAAATGTTTTCTTTAATTTGATTTATTGACTTATTATATGTTTGTTTGCTTATTTTGGGAGAAAGAAATGTCACGTATGTTACGTCAAATTAGTGAATGTAGGGTATTCAAACCTCACTCGGTTAGAAACAATACAAGTATACACAAAGCTGATTGGTGATAGTTTCTATTATCAGTTTCAATAAAAGCCTTGAGCTGTCATAACATTGTTATTTGTATTTAAGTAAATGTTAACCCGTCCTTATCAATCAACTGAGATTCAGAGTGGGAAACAATCTTTATCACGTAAAACATTGCTCTACTCTTCACCTTTTTTCTTTTTTTGTACCATATTTTATTCAATATGTTCTTAAATATATATTTTAATTGTATTTGTTTTATGATGTTCTCCTTATAGCATTGTGAAGTACCTTGAGATGACGTTGTTTTTAAAGTGTGCTATATAAATTAAATGTATTTATTAGTATTATGGTATTTATCACAAGGTGTTAAATCTCATGTTTTCACTAATTATTTTTGCTCTTTCCGCTTCGTCTTCTCAGGCGTGATCGCGGTGGTGATCTTCGTGACCGTGTCAGCGTTAGCCGTGACGGCCCGACTCGTCCACGGGCGGAAAGGGACGTGTCAGAACCAGGAAGTGAAGCCTGAGGACAGCCTGCAGGGCGGTGTGCAGAGCGAGAGCCAGAGAGAATATTACATTTAGGAGGAGCTTTGACCCCGACGGACCGACGCCTTGTCGAGCCTCAGTGCTTCACAGACTGACGCACACACTTTACACTCGTTTGGTTTTTCTCTTACTGTGGTTGTACGTTTGTAAAGACTGTAAATAGATGCACAACTACAACGTGTTTATAAAACGTCAATACTGGCAGTGAAATTGTAAATATTTAATTAATGATGTGAATCTTCAAAGTAATGGCTTTATTTAAATCGGTCGTGTTGAAATGTTTGAAACGACTTTAAAAGGAACTGTTTTTTAAAGTAAAGGAAGCAGTGTTTGTTTTTAAGTTATTTAAACACATTGGATTGCTGGATATTTAAAGTTTGTGTTTTGTAATTTTGTTTGCTTACTGTTTGAACTGTGGCAAGGCAAAATGTATCCGTTCACATTGACATTTTTTCATTTTATCTCAAAGTTTTATCATTATGTTTTCATTATTTTGTCGCTGAAAAAATGAAATAGAGGCGAAGTCCCGCCCATCAACTTCCGCCCCAAGGGACCTTATTTCGGAAAAAGTTTGTATTGAAGTCAATGGAGAGAGAAAGATTATCTTTCGATCCCGTTTGAATTGTGCCACGAATTACACATATGATGTTTGTCAATCTTAAATAATTATTTCCATGTCAAAAAAGTCACAGTTTGTCGTAAAACTGTTGAAATATAAGACTATGAAAAATACGCAACTAGAAAGACTACAAATCCCAGAGTCCCGGTCCCGCATGCTGGCTCTCACGAACCGACTAACTCCCCGTGTGTATGTACAGCTCTCAACGTGCCCAGACTTGGAGTGATTTCCACCTCGTTTAATACTTTCCGCCTCATTCTGAAAGAAAGAAGTGAAATGTTTCAACGTGACGGCCGTCTTGGTGTGTGGAGCGAGGCGGGAGATGGAGGTCATTGAGCGGTTCACACAAAACAAGTGTTACTTCACATTGACAAACATCATGTGTGTAATTCGTGGCACAATCTTTCTCTCTCCATTGACTTCAATACATAATTTTCCAAAGTAAGGTCCCATGGAGGTCCACCGGAAAGGGCGGGACTTCGCCTCTCTATGAAAAACTTAAATCTTTATTTATTGTTCTTCCTTTATATTCCTTTTGCTTGTTTTGCTGTTTGCTGTGGCTTTCCTGTGCCTCCGGCGTACAGTTTTGTTTCAAACTGGAGGTATTGCGGTGAGAAGGATGCAACTTTCTGTTACCAAGTGTTACGCCACACCCTTAGGTGGACCTATGGGGCTAACGCAATTCCACCATTGACCCAAATACAACACAGAAAGACACCTTTAAAAAATCTAATCCATAGTATTTATAACAATGTAAAATATGCACTCATAATGCACCTCACTGCAGATCTACTGGAGGGGAGGAAATCAGAAACACAACTCGTCTAAACACAGAGACAATGGAGGAAGCTTTATGCAGAGTGAACCGTTTACTGAACGGCACTTTAAGTTGAGGAAAGAGTTTGTGGTTTAGTTCCTCTCCTGGAAACACATCATCGTGGTCTGGAGGACGTGTGTAGTGTCAGAGTGTTGGAGTGACTCGCTGTGAGATTTTAACTTGTACAGATATTTTAGTAAGAAATACAAAACTGTTCAGTGAAAAATAAACGTGTGATTTTTTTTATGAGACGGACTTTTCTCTTCTTTTGAGTCGATTACAATCCTTCACCTTTATTACGGACTCAGACACCATGTTTTATAAATGCAGAGATGTTTTAGAGTTGAGACACAAGATTATAAGTTAGATCAATAGATACCTTTTAAACTCTTAGGTTGGCAAACGTTTAAATGTGTATTAATTTCTCTATTCATAGGGGCCGTATGTAGTGTCTCTACTGGGACATGTCTCCATGCTTTAATGTTCAGAAAGCTCTTTTCACCCTCTGTCTGAAACCAGAGCTGCTCTGATTTGTTAGCTGGCCGGCTCTGTTGTGATTGGTCAACCGCTTAGAGATGTCCCGCCCCTTAGCCTATCACGTACGATGTGTTTGAGCGCTAGCCAATAGAAGCGCTTGTGTTAAATAGTGATGTCACTATGTTCCGGCAGTAAACAAAGGGAACACAGGAATTGTAGCCTTTGCAGACCGTTTACATGCACCTATATAACACACTATAGGAAAGAGAAAACTCCAAAAAGTATAATAGAACCTCTTTAATGAAACTCAAACACAGCAAATTAGCCTCAGAAAATGTACATCTCTTCACGTTTGGTCCTTTACAACTTGCTGTTTGATGGCTCTTTTCTTCACCATGTGACTTCTCTGTTGTATATAACAACCGCATATAGCCTCTCTCCGGCTGAAATGATGAAAACCTCCCACTGCCTGCTGTCCTCCCCCTCACACACACACACACACACCATGTATACATCACTTCAGGGGACATTACATTGACTTACATGCATTTCCTGGAGACTAATCCTAACCTTAACCATAACCAACACATGCCTAACCCTAACCCTTACACTTAACCTTAACCCTAACCCTTACCTTTAACCTAACCCTAACCCTAACCCTAACCCTTACCCTTAACCTAACCCTTAACCAAGTCTTCACCCTAAAATTAATGATTCCCCTTATGGGGACCTCCAATTTGTCCCCATAAGGGAAGCCAGTCCCCACACGTGACTATGTAAACAGATTTAGGTCCCCACAAGTATAGTAATGCTAGACCACACACACACACATACACACACACACACACACACACATACATCAGTTCAGGGGACATTACATTGACTTAGTTGCACGTGCAGCCCACCCTAAAAATGAAACATGTTCCAATTTGGCTTTTCAGTTCTTTGAAATCATGAGTGTGAAATGCACGGATTAGCAAATGAAAGCAGAGGTGCACGGTTGTCTTTGCGTTTAAATTTTGTTTAGAAACCAGGTTCGGAATCACAAAGATATTCCCTCAGCCCTTCATCCGCTTATCTCCATTTCCCAAATACCGCGAATAAAACTTTTATAACATATTGGCACGTTCAAATGTATTTTAAATGGCTACACGGTGTTATGAAGAGGCATCATTATGCTTTTTGGGGTTCTCCCTTTCCTGTAGTCATAGGTTTCTGTGCATGTAAACGGTCGGCAAAGGCTTTAATCCCAAAGTGAGTTTCTCTTGGTCACTATGCAACCCAATCGCTCCTTTTGGCTAGCGCTTCAAAACATCGCAGAGGATGAACAGGCAGGATGTGTTGCAGCATGAGAAAAATAAAGAACATTAAAGCATGGAGGGGGACCCAAGTTCCCATCAGCAAAACACGTGGGTTTGCTATCCTGTAATGTAATGTAATGTAACGGAGACATGTCACACATATTAACCTGACAATTAGCGTGATATGTTACAAATTAAATACAAAAAGCACCTCTGCCCAAGTTTAATTTACAAATCACAAAACCACCTTTCCATATGTTGTATTGTATCACAGCAGTCATCACACCTTCGTTGTTTTACACATCTTCGGCCATGCACATATTCATTCAACCCAGATGGGAGGGTTGTGACTGACAGCTCTGCTTCCAGCTCAATCCCAATTACCACCCACACGTTGCTTTTCGCTCTGCATGTAATCAGCGATGTGATGGATGACTCTCAGCTCTCGATCCATATTTCTAGCCATGCATGAGGTGAAGGTCCGCTGGTCTCCCATGATCCTTCACTCTCAGTGGCTGAAATACACGAGTCCCGCTGTGTTTGGCCCTAGGTCGGAGCCGAGAGGCCAGAGAGCCGATGCACTGATGGATTACTCTTCACAGATCCCTGAGCTCTGCAGGACAGTGACAGATTTTAGCCAATCAAGAAAGAGAGTGTTTATTGACACCTCTGAGTGCCTGGAGGAAAACTAGCCTCAGATGTTCTGTGTTTGGTGTGGACGTCATGATCCTGTAGGAGAAACTAAGTCACTGAAAACACCGCTGTGAGATGAAAGAATCAGCCTGCTGCCATAATCAACCTCCCTTATCTTCCTCCGCTATGTTATTACATCCAGTATAACGCTGGAGGAACGTGCACACTTGACTTGAGTAAAACTAAATTGTAGGGGACTCTAAAAGTCCTGCTTTGAATGTCTCACTTAAGTATAAAAGTATTGGCATCAAAATATATTCAAGCACTAAAACCAAAAGTACTTGCAATGGCGGAAATTGCGTTGGCGTTTTTCGTTGCAGATGAAGTGGATGCAATAGAAATCCCACATGTATTGTATGGAGAATGTAATTTGATTTCATCTTGCCATTTTAAATGATGTATTCAATAAATAAGGTTAAACCAAATCATTACATTACAATAGATTTTATTTGAATGATTTGGTTTAACTTAAAGAGAAACTTTATTGTTATTGCACATATTACAGGTAGGCCTACTGAGACAACGAAATGCAGTTTAGCTTCTAACCAGGTGCAACAAGCAGTGAAGTGGAAAGTAATGTACACAATCTACAGAATAACATATAGAATTAATTGAATGATGAATAAACAGTGTGTATGAATACACTAGATATCAGCCTGTGAGCAGTATGAACAGTGTGTATGAATACACTAGATATCAGCCTGTGAGCAGTATGAACAGTGTGTATGAATACACTAGATATCAGCCTGTGAGCAGTATGAACAGTGTGTATGAATACACTAGATATCAGCCTGTGAGCAGTATGAACAGTGTGTATGAATACACTAGATATCAGCCTGTGAGCAGTATGAACAGTGTGTATGAATACACTAGATATCAGCCTGTGAGCAGTATGAACAGTGTGTATGAATACACTAGATATCAGCCTGTGAGCAGTATGAACAGTGTGTATGAATACACTAGATATCAGCCTGTGAGCAGTATGAACAGTGTGTATGAATACACTAGATATCAGCCTGTGAGCAGTATGAACAGTGTGTATGAATACACTAGATATCAGCCTGTGAGCAGTATGAACAGTGTGTATGAATACACTAGATATCAGCCTGTGAGCAGTATGAACAGTGTGTATGAATACATTAGATATCAGCCTGAGAGCAGTATGAACAGTGTGTATGAATACACTAGATATCAGCCTGTGAGCAGTATGAACAGTGTGTATGAATACACTAGATATCAGCCTGTGAGCAGTATGAACAGTGTGTATGAATACATTAGATATCAGCCTGTGAGCAGTATGAACAGTGTGTATGAATATGCTAAGATATATAAAGTATGAAAACGGTAAGCAGTATAGTACAAAATATATAGATATTCATTTCATGATGATAAACATTGTGGAACAATGATGAAAAATGGGAATGGATGTGGCGACGTAAAACTGAAACAAAACAATAACAAACTTTTGCCAGCCAATGGGAGAGCTTCATCAGCAGCACGTGGTAAAACCCACCAATGAGCGCTCAGCTCGAGATACCAGCGAGCCGTTTCCCATCAAGCATTTCGCTTCCGCAGCTCGTGGAGAGCAACTGCGCCGCCTCGCCTCGCCTCGCCTCGCTCTCAAGGCTGCGTGCGTCTTTGTCCCGCGAGATTTCAAAGTCTCATGTGGGCGAGCCTCCAGAGCAAGTCGGACAAAATGACTAACCCAGAGCCATTTAATAGAAGAGTTACGACACCGGAAGTCCAAAAACGGTTATCGTCACGTGGTTCATGGAGACGAGGGATCGTTCCCCGGAAGTTCATGGCGGGCAATGTGAATGCATTGATAACAGGAGATAGAACTACGATTTTTGGTAATTATTAGTGAATAAAGGTTTTGATTTGAAATATTTATACAACAAATCGATATGTGTATGTATTTACATCAATGTTTTCAAAAATAAAATCGAATTAGCTAATATTAAGTGATAATTTTAGGATTATTGTGAACAACTAGTTTGCATGTTAGGCTAACAGTGCCTTGGTTAAAGAGCCTGTTGCTGTTTATTTATAGCTTTGAATTCTTTCAAACCAATAGTATCTTCTTAAACTTGTATGGTAGTGAGGAGCATCACTTTCTAATGTTTATTGATACATTTAGAGGGAGGGGATCTAAAGTAATGCTTTAAAATTCAGATTGGATTCATTTCTACCATTTTCTTAAATTCATGGTAGTTTCAGTAATCCCCTGGTAACTGAGGACACAAGTTATCTAAATGACTAATGTCATCTGTATGGCTTTCAGAAAGGACAGGAGACCGACAGGTGACTATCAAAGGACTAGGAGCAGCAGCAGCAGCATGATGATGATGATGTTAAATGTGTTGTTTTAGGAACATCCATTGCAAATACATGGAATTCAATAAACATTGAATAGCATATCATGCAGTTTGTCGGTGCCTTTTCCTCCGTGTTGTCCTGGTTTGCTGTGCTGCCTCCTAGTCGCCATCATGGTTTGCTGTGCTGCCTGGGGATGCTCAAATCGCTCAGAGAAAGGAGTACGAATGTACGGCTTCCCCACTGACACAGAGCGGAGGAAAAAATGGCTGGCTCAAGTCAGCAGGAGCAATTTCACGACCAACAGCAACAAAATATGTGATGTAATTATATACAAACACTGCATTTGCAGTTTTTCACAAAACGAAAACCACACCATTGGGAAAGCTTAATGTTTTGTTTAATAAGAGTCTCAGGGTGCAGGGTGAGGGTCTCAGTGCAGGTATTCAGGCTCCATGGAATCCCCCTCTGGTTCTTGTGCTGAAAGAGGGAGTAACAGACAGGAGAAAGGGTTATACACACATATATAGCACACATATTGCCTTGGGGAGATAAGGTGTTTACTTATATAAAACAGTTGTATTAAACGTACCTTGTGTTTTCACTCTCACTTAAGTCCCTCTCCCTCCCAACAAAATCACAAGGACACAATATGGCTCTGCTAAAAACACTGACTCTTACACCCACCAAAGTTATATTTATCTAATATTTAACTCCTTCCACCCCCGCATACAATCCCGTTTAGAAGCCCCTCTTCTCTAATTCAACATGTTGGACGAAATGACAGAGAGAACGGAATGTACAATTAAAAGGCTGTTCAACGTGTGTTGCTAATTTGCTTCGGTATGCTAGCTTAATCTGTTATCTGTAAACGTTCCCTAAATCTACTAATTTAGGGATAATCCACTGACATCCTTTAATACACATGTTCATTTGAATCAGATCTACTGATAATATCCGCAATATACATCTTTAAACTTCTTCTTACCTTTAAAAGTCCGTCACGAACTGTGTATTATGCTGCAACTCCACAGCTCTGCCAGCCTTGGCGCTAACTTCCGGGGAACGATTGAGAGGCTCCACGATCCGCCATTGCTGTAAAAAAGTGGTCCATTGGAGTGAACGGAGATGTCGTAACTCTTCTATTAAATGGCTCTGGACTAACCATCATGCAACGCACTAGCAAGACGTTGATCGCAACTGCGCAGGTCTTGCTTGTCTCAAACAAGCCTAGTATCTTCTGTTGGCTGAGTCAGACAGAAAAAAAGATTCCTCACACAGAGGAAAGCTGAGTCCCCATTGTGTTTGTTTGTTTGTTTGTTTGTTTGTCTGTTTGTAGTTTGCAGCACATCTCAAAAGTATTGCAATTTTAATTAGGTTTGTTGAAGGGTTCAGGTTCGGGTCAAGAAACAAGATGGTGTTTGTTTGGTCTCTGTCTGGTGAATTTCCTTTCTTACCCCTTTTTGTGTTGTGAGGAAATGCTTATATAAACGCACCTAACTGAGTGTGTTGATATGTAGCCATGGATACAGATCTAACATATGAGACAGTAGCACTCTTACAAGATGTCCTGCGCCTTTTCCAGTTGACTTTTATGCAGATGAGATCATTTTGGGTGCAAAGGAAAACGTGTCAGCTAAAATGTTCACCAACAATTTGCTTGCTTTCTAAGGAAATGGTTCATTTACATTCACGCTCGGCAACGAGGAGAAACTAATATAAACGCTGGATTCCTCAATGATGTGTTACACAGCAGCTGATTGCTCTGATCCCCTTTTTAATTAGCTTTTAATTACCGCGGTAAACGGCACTCAGCAGGAGGAGTAACTGAGCGTGGGGCCTGTCTCTCTTTCCAGGTGAAATACTAAAAAGGAACTAGCATGCAGGCAGCTGAAGAAATCAGTTCATGGGTGTTTTGCTTAATTACATTTCTAATGTATGCATGCACATATTTTCTCACCATTTACTCCATATGCTCACAGTAGAGGTAATGAACTCATTGAATATAAATGAAGGTGTTAAATGCATTGCTGTTCTTCTCTCTCTTCCACTGATCCCCGTCTGTTTCCATCCCAGCTTTTGTAAAGACATCACCAAGTTAAAGCAGCAGCGTCCCATTAATCCCATTAATCAGCAGAGTGCTGTGTCGGGGGGGTTGGGGGGGGGGCATTAGTCTGGTGTTATGTGGTGTCAGGGAGGCTCTGGAGAAACACACTGTTTCCTCTCCGTCTGAAGCTTGTTTACCGTATCAGCAGAGGTGGAAGAAGTACTCAGACCTTGTACTTAAAGGTGGGGTAGGTAAGTCTGAGAAACCGGCTCGAGATCGCTAGAATTTGAAAATACACAACCGGAGAAAATCTGCCACTTCCTCACAGAGCCCCTCCTCCAACACACGAACGCGCACATGACCAATGAGGGCACGAGATAAGTTTGTGCCCCGATGGAAGGCTGACAGGCAGGTAGGCCATTGGTTGTGCTTTTTACAGTATTACGGCTTCTACAGATGACATTTTTTTATGGATTTGTTGTCAAAGCACTTCAGATATTCATTGCTATCGGGATGTTGAGAGCATTCCATGGAATATAACAAAAAGTGTATCTCGAGCCGGTTTCTGAAACTTACCTACCCCACCTTTAAGTAAAAGTAGAAGTACTCACATTGTAGAAAAATACTCAACAAGTGAAAGTCCTGCATTCAAAATGTTACTCAAGTAAAACCACGAAAGTATCAGCATAACAATTATAGTATCAAAAGTACTCATTATGCAGAATAATATATATAATTGTGATCATAATTATTGATGCATTCATCAAGCTGGTAAAGGTGCAGCAAATGTGGTGTAGCCTACACTGTAAGTATCTTGTGAGTTTTACTTGTGAAGACATTTCATATTTTCCGAATGAAGAGCTGGGGTTGAAACTCTGCAGGATATATTTCTTTGTTTCCTTTTCATGATTTCAGAAGAGTGTGAGGAGGAGGAGGACGCAGACAGACGGTGCAAGTGAGAGAGGAAGAGTCTGTTTGTTCTTCCTCTCCTTTGTCTACCTTGACGACTCTGATCTGTCGCCGCCTGTCTCCTCTTCCTCCCTCTATCTTCACTTTCTCTTTGTTTTCATTTCACCACGGAAAGATTCCCCGGCCCTGATTCTATTTGAATTACCTTGTTTCCTTTGTCCCGTCCATTTGTATTTCTGAGTGTGTTTATTTACCGCCATGCTCTCTTTTTGATCTCCAACAATATTCAGTCTGTATTCTCACAATGATATCATTAAATCTCATTATTTATATTTTAGCATGGTCATATGTTTAATCTGTAAAATCTACTGAGACAAACGTGTTTTGTGATATTGGGCTATTAATAAACTTTGATTTGATTTTATAAAGCATTAAGCTTATTTCTCTCTTTCTAGGTTTCAGGCGGCTTCACTTTTTGATTACATTGTGTCCCAAATGTACGCAAAACCACATTGTGTACACTAATGTGGTTTTGTTTCCTAAAGTTTTCTCAAAGAAAGTAGGGACATCTACTGGTTTATGACTCGGCAGACCAGAAACAGAGCAAAGGTCACACTTGTATACACATTATATCCATTAGACACAAGGTGGCAGCATTGGATCATTTACTTCAAATGGAATTGTAAGAGAAATACAATCACTCGAGGGCAATGAGATCATAAGACTTTTTCACACACAGTTTTGATGGATTATTGTTTTAATCTGAAAACTGTAGGTTGACAGAAGAAAATGTGCAACCATAGTGATCTACAGTCAACAACGTTTTTTTTGTTTGTTAATTCAATACATCTGATCAAAATAGATGCATTCTTTCACGTACATGGGGCGAAGCGTGCGAGGTAGTTCAGGCAGTCAACTCGAGCACCAATGATACACATGTAAATAACGCACCTCATCCCTTTTACAACCAACCAAAACAATGTGTTTTAAACATTTAAATACTTAAGTAAAGTACAAGTATCTCAAAATTGTACCCAAGTATAGTACTTGTTGAGTTTATGAACTTAGTTACACCAGTGGCTATAGAAAGACTAAGCCTTGCACAGAGGCATGAAAATACATTTTCAAAATGCTCAACAGTGCTGCCAAAATTATAAACTGACTGCTACACAATTAAAATAAATGCTTTTATATATTTCTATTAGATGTGACTCTTTAGCGTTTCTGTTATTATTGATACTGCTGCTTTAGTTGTTCTGACTGCTAAAATCATCTGTTATTCCTCATTTTAAAGCCGATATTCCGTGGGGTCGGGGGGCTCGGATCCTTGTCACCTTTTTCATACCTGATGAGTTTGCATCCCGGCTGTCTGTCTGTCCGTCTGTTTTTGTAATTTGTCTCTTCATCTGTTAAGTCCCCTTTTCTTTATTTATTTCTCTCATGAGGTGAAGTTGAATCTGTCTTCAAAGAGAAGACAGAGGCTACATACGCCAGAAACTCTCCAATTTGGCGAAGATCCTCAAAAGGAAAACGTTTATAAAAAATCTATTATCGGCCATTATGTTTTTTCATGCAATATTGTTTGTTCCGTAGTATAAATAAAAAATGTTAATACATGTTGAGTCCATGTATTATTTGTATTTGCCTCAGTCCATGATTTTTATTTGATATAGCCTACCATTGTACATTCTACAGTATCTACAGTTTAGTACACTATATGACACAAATACAAGAACATATGTAATTACCATGGTAATTGTTATGGTGTCAGGGGTAGTGGGTTATCAAGCCCTCCAACAGCCATATGAAATGTAGTACTCGTACCATAGTAGTACCATGGTATATTTACCACGGTACATGTACCACAGTATTTTTTGACAGATAGTCCCTTCCTGCCTCTGCCTCGCTCATGCTGCTGCTGCTGTCTTCACTTGCTATTGCTGCATTCATGTTGCTGCTGCTCGCCGGCCCCACCACCACCCCAGCTTCCACCTGTAGGCTCGGGGAATAGTTATCTAATCATCACTCAATGAATGTTCTTTGTAAATCTGTGGAGTGATGAGGCCCGAGCCGACGCCAAACTCAAACTATATGCTGCTTCTAGTAAACATATTAAGAAACACGTGAGTTGTCTGACTGAAATGCTCTTGTCAAAGCAACCAGTCACTTCCTTTTCCAGAGAACTCAGTCTGTGACCCGGGTTCCCTCGTCATTTATTTATTAAAATCGATATTGTACTCTCTTCTGAATGGAAACAAAGACGTATTTTTAGACATGTACTGTATGTAGGTACGAGGTTCTGATCAGCTGGCAAGAGCAGACACATTTTCACACACAGTTTTGACGGTTAATTGTAAATCTGATAACTGTAGGTTGAGAGGAGCAACTGTGCAACCAGCGAGTGATCTACAGTAGACAAGGTTATGTTTTCTTTGTCATTTCAATAAGTCTAATTGAAACGGATGCATTGTTTGTCTTTTATATACTCAGTCTTGTCATGCTGCACTGCGAACCAGTCATTTCCGATTCAGATAAACCTACAGACTGTGACCCTGTTTCCCTCACCGTTTCATATTCAATCCTTGAACAAGATAATTGGACTGTCCTCTGAAATAAAGGTATTCAAAGTCAAACAAAGGCATAGATTGACTTACTGTACATTTGAAATGGTTTTCACACGCCTGTATACATTCCTTTCCTATTTAGTCACAGCCTTTGACCTTTAAGGTTCCTGCGTGTTATGACATTATGACTCATGCTGTATTCTGAAAATGTAGAAATACCTAGAGAGCAATGAAATCATATGAGACATTTTCACATACATGCTCTTGTCAGAACTCATTATACCCTACTGTACTAGGGCATTGCGTTCCAAGAATGCAGGGTTGTTGGTTGTTCCTAGAGTCTCTCAAAGTACAATGGGAGCCAGAGCCTTTTCTTATCAAGCTCCACATTTGTGGAATCAGCTTCCAGTTTGTGTTCGGGCGGCAGACACCCTATCCGTTTTTAAGAGTGGGCTTAAGACCTTCCTTTTTGATAAAGCTTATAGTTAGGGCTGATGAGATTCAGCCCCTAGTTTTGCTGCTATAGGCTGTTATGCCCCACCCTTAAAATGGCCCTATGGGGCAAACACAATTCCACCAATGACCCAAATAGAACACGAAAGACACCTTTTAAAATCATCAAATCCATAGGGTTTATTATAACCAACACATCAAATGTTTAACTATCCATCCTCGGATGAGAGGCAGAACCACAGCAGTCCCTACACCAGAGGCCTCTCTCTTCTGCTGCTGCACTGGAGCTTTTAAGCACTTCCTTCTCCAGATGCACCTCGTCTGAACCTCGTTACAGCAATGCAGCACTCCTGGGTAGAGGAACCGAAGGGGAAAAGAAACAGGGAATACATACAGCCGTAACAAGGCTTAGACTGTCGGGGGACACCTTACGTCTTCCTTCTCTCTGTCTGTACCTGTGTACTCTCATGTTCCGAATAACCTAGCTTCCCCCAAATGTCTTTTTGGTGTCTATCTACGCCGGGATCCTGAGTCGTGGCTGATCCTCTTTCTGCGGTCCTGGGTCCTGGATCCTGGATCCTGAATCATGAGTCCTGGGTCCTGCATCATGAGTCCTAGGTCCTGAGTCCTGCCTCCTGAGTCCTGACTCCTGAGTCTTAGATCTGAGTCCTGGATTTCGAGTCGTGGCTGAACCTGTCTCTGCGGTCCTGCCTGATTCTCATCATACTACTTCCCTGATCGGGTTTTTCCTTCTTTGGGCGTGTTTCCTTGTACGATGTGAAGGTCTTAGGACAGAGGGTCTAAGGACAGAGGGTCTAAGGACAGAGGGTGTCATATTGTCATACTGATATTCTGTACAAACTGTGAAGTCCTCTGAGTCAAATGTAACATTTGTGATATTGGGCTATATAAATAAACATTGATTGATTGATTGATTGATTGATTGATTGATTGATTGATTGATTGATTGATTGATTGATTGATTGATTGTCATAGCAACCAGTCACTTCCTTTTCCAGAGGAAACCCACAGACGTTGGATGTTGGGCCTGAGTGTATATTTTAATAACAAACCCATGACTAAGGTCTGCTCAAACACTGCTACGGGACAGTTCATTAATGCTGCATGCTATTCAGTAAATTCTTCTCATGATAACTCCGCACTGCTGGCCAAGATGCACTTCCTCCTTCGCCTCTATTGCTCTTACCACTTTTTCCATAAAGCCATCCTGAGGCTGTTAGACACAGGTTTATCATTTAGTTTGTTTGCTTTATGTACACAGTTAAATCTGGAGTGTTAATGTAACACTCTGAGATAAGGACCATATGGTCAATTGACTCTTTAAATGAACACGGTCAGGAAGTGAGCGGTGTTAAATTATGTAATTGATTTGTAAATACAAATGTGCACTAATAGGAGGGCAAAAGCCTGGAAAACATTGGCTACACTGAAAAACCTGAACCGTTGACTTTAATTAAATGTATTATGTCAACAGATTTCACCTAACTTTATTAGGTTGGTTGAAGGCAATACTATTAAGTTGATCCATGTATTGTTTATATAAACAAGAGGGGCAGCAGGTGAAATGAATCAGAGAAATTGGCTGGAAAACACAGAAACAGTAAAAGCAGACAAGACACATGGACCAAATACCTTGCAAAATATAACAACACCAGGATTGGACACCTTTTACACTTCTGCTCTTGGGAAATTCCAGTGTCCAACATCGGATTGTCCTACGTATTTCCCCTTGATACAGTTTGTGTTTTTGTGTGTGTGCTCTTGAACTTGAAATGTTCTGTGGACAAGACTGGACATTTCCCTTTTTGAAAGTGAGGGAAAATAGGACTTTAATGGAAAACGGATCACACCCCCACCACGGAAAGGCAGTGTTAACGTAGTATGTTAGTCAAAAAGGCCTCATATTTAAAACCTCAATGTAATTTGTTGTAGTAAAAGTGTGTAATAACAGTAGCTGGATATTTTAGTTTCACGGTTCTAGTGTGATTCAAAACCAGTCTTGACACTCACTTCAAACTTGGTAAATATCTCTTGATTTTCTTCATTGAAATGCTGAGTGAATTTCTTGGATGAAATGCTGAGTGAATTTCTTTGTTTGCTGAGTGGAATGATTTGAGGGGGAGAGAGGGGGAAACCCCTGGTATACTCTCTCCCGGTAAGCTCTGGCCCTCAGAGCTGGGTTAGATGGCTCTCGGTAAGTGGTTTGCTGGAAGACGTTGTTAGAACATACCAGAATACATGATTTGACTTTTGCTGGAAGACGTTGTTAGAACTACCAGAATACATGATTTGATGATTTGAATGAATATGAATTAAGGTTTTAGATAACAAATATAACCCCAGCATGAGATGTTTTGTATGATTATAATGTTTTAAAAGGTAAAGACTCTGTATTGGTTTGGACCTACTTTTTCTTCAAATAAACTGATCTCACCTTTTGGATTGGGACAATAAAAGGGAAAATCTGTGCTCTCCTCTCCTGCTTCAAAGGTAAGACTGCACCCTGCCACACACGTTTAGGTAGGAACACACCACATTTACTGATATCAAAATCCTTCGGGATCCCTTAAACAGATTAAAAAGAGTCGTCTGAATAGAAACAGCAGTTAATTGAACCTGGTTCTTCGGGGAGTTCTAGAGGTGAGATCTTGCTGACGTTTGGTGGATCTGAGCCAAGCAGAAAACTTACATAGACTCAGTAACTTCGGTCAGGTCAGTTAGTAGGTGAGAGTAATTTACCGGAATAAATTATCAGGACCTCGCCGACTCTAAACCGCAACCATCTGAAGCTGCAACAAACAGGAAGGGCCTGCGTCATAATCATAACCAGAAGAGCAGGGGGTTTTCTTTAGTTGTCTTGCTCATCGTGTTGGGTTATGGCCAATGAAAAAGATTGCATCAGCTAATAGTCAGCAAAATGTCAGAACACACAATAAATCATCACGGAACAATAGTGCATTATTATTGGGTTTCATCTCTTTAGATGTTAGATGTGTTATGTTAATGTGTCCACAGACGGAGAATGTAAATCAAACGCTCACAGGAATAGACAGAATTTTAACAACACTAATTGTGCAGAATATTTATTCTTAACGTTTTATTTTATCATACAAAAGCTCTCCACTTTATTCGAGATGCCAGGGGTCAATGGTGGAGATTGTTTTGTGGTGACAGCGAGGAGGAAATATAAACAGAGCTTAGAAGTTAAAGGGCCCTGTTCTGCTCATTGTCATGCTCATATCAGTATGTAGTGTCTCTACTTTAAAGAGTCCTCTCCTGCTGATGTTCAGGTGTATATCAGTATGTAGTGTCTCTACTTTAAAGAGTCCTCTCCTGCTGATGTTCAGGTGTATATCAGTATGTAGTGTCTCTACTTTAAAGATTCCTCTCCTGCTGATGTTCAGGTGTATATCAGTATGTAGTGTCTCTACTTTAAAGAGTCCTCTCCTGCTGATGTTCAGGTGTATATCACAGTGGCGAACCGTCAGGGCCTTCAAGGTATTCAGAGAATACCCTAATAACTCAGATAAAAAAAAGACATTTATCGATTTAATTATACAAATACAATTTAATAAAATGTAAATACATTTTATAAATGAGAATCGTATCTGTGTTGTTGATCTGTAATAAACAGTGTTACTTGGTTTTGTTTGTCCTTCTCGGACCTTGCACTACGCATTTTTTAGAAAAGAAATGCAACCAATCAGATCTGTTTCTGCGTCCGTGGGTATTCTGTATCCTTGATTGAAGGCCCTGGTCGTTGAACTGAATGAGAGCGAACACTCTGATTGACAGTTTTATCAACCAATCATATATTGATTTGTAGCCAATGGGCGTATTCTTTTGGAGTTTCCCACGCTGCAGGGTATGCTAGAAGGCCCGTTAGTTCTGACAGGTGCGAGACACAGGATATACTATTGATGGGACGTAATAATTCATTTTCTGTTTTATTCAGTTTAACGTTGACATGGCAACAGGTGAAGAAGATGTTGCGGAATTATTGTCGGTTCCTTTTTCAAGACGACAATTCACTGAAAAGACGGACATTGTAAAAAAAAAGGGCGCCCAACGCCTGAAAATCTGGAGCTGAATCAAGTTGCTAAAGGCTATGTTCGCTATTTCCAGGCTAGCAACTGGGAAAGATACCCGAGGCTTACGGGCTCAGGTAGTCACAAAAGGCTCTCCCGCTGGGAGTGCTTGCTTTTTGGGACCGAAAAGGGGGCATGGAATTGGAAAGGCTACGACAATCTGAGCTGTTTAACCAAGGCTGCACAAAAACACCAAAACACAGCAGGGCATCTTAAGTGAGGACCATGGGTGAGTGAGACTACTTTTTATTTGCTGGTTAATGGTTATGCATCTCGTTGAGCTGGTTGCATTTTGTTTCCACACACTTTTTGATGAATGGTTCGTTAATGTGTGTCTTGAGTGTAGTACGCGTTGTTGTGCATTTAAATCTGACAGCGGCGGCTGCTGCTGCGGCGTGCGGGGGGGGGGCGTTTGTGTCTACAGAAGGTCCAGTTGTGATAGACACGCTTCGCCACTGGTATATCAGTATGTAGTATCTCTACTTTAAAGAGTCCTCTCCTGCTGATGTTCAGGTGTATATCAGTATGTAGTGTCTCTACTTTAAAGAGTCCTCTCCTGCTGATGTTCAGGTGTATATCAGTATGTAGTGTCTCTACTTTAAAGAGTGCTCTCCTGCTGATGTTCAGATGTATATCAGTATGTAGTGTCTCTACTTTAAAGAGTCCTCTCTGCTGATGTTCAGGTGTATATCAGTATGTAGTGTCTCTACTTTAAAGAGTCCTCTCCTGCTGATGTTCAGATGTATATCAGTATGTAGTGTCTCTACTTTAAAGAGTCCTCTCCTGCTGATGTTCAGGTGTATATCAGTATGTAGTGTCTCTACTTTAAAGAGTCCTCTCCTGCTGATGTTCAGGTGTATATCAGTATGTAGTGTCTCTACTTTAAAGAGTCCTCTCCTGCTAATGTTCAGGTGTATATCAGTATGTAGTGTCTCTACTTTAAAGAGTCCTCTCCTGCTGATATTCAGGTGTATATCAGGATGTAGTGTCTCTACTTTAAAGAGTCCTCTCCTGCTGATGTTCAGGTGTATATCAGTATGTAGTGTCTCTACTTTAAAGAGTCCTCTCCTGCTGATGTTAAGGTGTATATCAGTATGTAGTGTCTCTACTTTAAAGAGTCCTCTCCTGCTGATGTTCAGGTGTATATCAGTATGTAGTGTCTCTACTTTAAAGAGTCCTCTCCTGCTGATGTTCAGGTGTATATCAGTATGTAGTGTCTCTACTTTAAAGAGTCCTCTCCTGCTGATGTTCAGGTGTATATCAGTATGTAGTGTCTCTACTGGGACATGTCTCCATGCTTTAATGTTCAAAGAGCTCTTTATTTTTCTCATGTGCTGCAGCACCTCTTTCCAAAGAAGCACGAGTGTTATGGAGGTAGGCCTCCATGTTTTACACAGATTTATTTTCTTGTTAAGCTGAGTCATCATGATATGTGTCCCATGCACAAGCACAAAGAGTCTGGATATGAATAACTGTCATAATACACAGCCTCGCCTCGCCCTCAATGTGTTTGTTTGGACAGTTACTCAGGAAACCATTTGTGAGACAGCGTGTTGCGAGTAAATGTTGGCAAGCACCATATCTTACGATGAATCAGAGAAACCATTTGTGAGACAGCGTGTTGCGAGTAAATGTTGGCAAGCACCATATCTTACGATGAATCAGAGTACGGCAACATTCCTATACTATTATTGTATTCAGTTCAGGAGGTAGAGGACATCTGCACAGCCCCTGTGCATTCTGGGAGAGGACATTGTTGTGGTGGAGGACTACAGGTACCTGGGAGTGCACTTAGACTATCTCTCTGGCTGTCTCTCTGACCCTCTCTGACATTTTGAGCCACACAGTCTCAAATCCCGATTATCCCGAAAAACCCTGCAGCATACAGGCGTATAAAAGGAAGGGCAGCAACAAACACATTTTTCATTTTCAGTCTTAACATTGACTGTTTCCAGCAACAAAACAAAAGGGGTTATATTTGATGTACCTTTCATTTTAATGTGACACCACCATGAGGTTTTAAGGTGTACTTTTCAGTGAAATGTTTCAACGGCTATAGTGTTGCCAGGAAATGTGATACCAACATTGAAACTGTAGCCTCCAGACCGCTATAACTGCCATGCTAATTGAGTGTGTCTTTCCTGTAATGAAACAAATCACAGTGTGAAATACAGCAGATACATTAAGATCACATTTAGTTGAGCCACAAAGGGAGAATAGTCAACCGTCCCAGGAGCAGCAAAACAAAAGATAACTTATCATAAAATTACAAATCTTAATCTTACAGGTATATGAGTTAAGAGACAGCAACCCCTTTCTAATATGGTACATAACAGTAATTTAACAAGCATGAACAAGGGGAAATATAGTCTAAATATCGTAAGTATAATTAATACAGGATGTGAAATCAAATATGAAATAGAAACGATCAAGAAAGGCCACAATCTGTATTCACTTGGATATTTTTAGGTAAGCTTAGTCATGATAAATAATTGATTTCAGACGTTACGCCTGGGGGGAAGGAGCTGGGGGATGTGTGGTTTCTTATTTTTGTGAAACAGAAATATAAATAGATTTTCTGTTGATAGGATAACTCTCATATCAGCTCTAAATATGTTTAAACTCTGTTATCTTTCCATGGATCAAGAGACTGTTAGAGTCACAGATGTTTCCTCATGCTTTCTTTTTTCCCTTTGTTTACAAATAGTTGGAAGTGTTTAGCGTGGTGGAAATCCCACACTTAATCTTCTGGTAAGAAAAGAACAAAGATACAAGCTTAAACCAAAGCTGTGTTATTTAATAAAGAGTTATAGCATTTAACAGAATCAATCTATTTCCAGGAAGGATAGATAACTTGCATCACTGATGTGATACAAAGATCTGACCAAGTTACGCAGGAAAGCGAGGACTTTACAAAGGGAAGAGGATTAATTCAGCTAGGTCGTTTACATTACAGTCTTAAGAAAGGTGGGGGAAAGAAGGAGAAGTACAGCATGGTAATTACAACCCTAACATCCATATAATAATTTCCTGGTTAGGAAACTATACATATTGAATTATTATAAATTCCCATGATATTTAGATAACAATAGCAATTCTACATATTAGATATTAATATCTCTTTAGGTTTTGCCTGAAACTGTGGGTTGGTGGGAATGAGATTACTTACTTATACTTTCTCGATAAAGAGTGGAAATTGCTTGTTATGACTTAGACATGGAAATAGGCTTGACTTCTTGAAGAGTGAAAGCATTACACTGCAACAAGGCCACACACTTCCGTATCTCACACACACACACACACACACACACACACACACACACACACACACACACACACACACGTTCCACTAGTAACAAAGAAATACAAAAAAACTGCTTTGACTCATCGCCTTGTGCAGTTCTCGTTCGTCTGTTTGAACTATTTTGACCCCAGTTTTTTTCAACCAATAGGTTTACTTTGAAGGATATGCTGACCTTTCGGCCCAATTACAAACCTTCAAGTTTACATTTTTAGTTTTTGAGATGCTGATTTGAAACGGGCATTTCCTGTTTCTCCCAGAGAGAGGGGAGTTCGTCAGATAATAACACCTCTATCTACAGTAGTATGTTTTTAGTTATGTAGAATACAAAAATACTCATTCTTAAATAAAAGTGTGTTTGTATAAAAGTGATCTATGGTAATAGGAAACATCATTTGATTAGGCAGGCAGAGTTTACAGACTTACTGGATATTTAATTTCAGATTATAAGACAAACAATGTCCGGACTAGTGTTAATTTCGTTGACTAAAACTATGATGTTCGTCAACGACGTTTTTTTCCATGACGAAAACGAGACGATGACGAGACGGCACCGACGGCAGTAAACAATAACTGTAACGAAATCATCATGCAATATCGTTGACGAAAAGTGACGAGACGAAAATGTAGTTTACTAAATAAAAACTATGACAAAATCTCTCTTTACTTTCGTTGACGAAAAATGAGGAGACGAAATATTATCAAAGATAAAGGCCCTGACACACCAACCCGATTTTGGGAGTCAGAGGCCGTCAGAGGCTGTCGGGCATTCGCGGCGCCGTCAGGTTGGTGTGTCCCGCACCGTCGACCGTGACACGCCTTATTTGGACTGCCAGACCCGATGCATGACCGATTCAACATGTTGAATCGGCCATGCATCGGGTCTGGCAGTCGGACCAAATAATCACTCTGATTGGCTGTTCAGCTAGCAAATCAGTGCATGAGAAGCGAAGCGGAAGTGAGGGACGTAAACAAACGATTTAAGAAGGCACACACAGACTGCTATTCATTTTCATCTCATCATGGCGATCTGGAATGATGCAAACGAAGACCTGCTCATCACCTTGATCCAGGAGAGGCCAGCTCTGTATGATATTACAGAGAAAAGATACTCTTCTTCTTCTCTGTCTTCCGGTTGTTGGCTCTTTTGAATGACGAATACACACTACCGCCGCCTGCTGGAAAGGAGAGTTATTGCCACTCACGCACTGAAGTCGGTGCGGTGTGTTCCCGTGCGACACATGGCCAACACGCAGGAGAACACGGCCAGGCAACAGCCGACTTCAGCGTCGGCTAGTCCTCTGGTGACTGCTTGGTGTGTCAGGGCCTTAACGTTACATCTCTGATAGTCAGTTTTTCTCCCAGCAGTTCCATTTCCGGTGCTGCGTCAGAGCAGGAGCTGTGTGTATGTGCTGCGCGTAGCGGTACATTTGAATTACACCGGGCAGCGGCACAATATGAACTGTCAGGAAGACTCGGGTCATGGTCTAACTAACCTTATTTAACAGAAAATAAAATGGCAACAACAGGGCTTAGGAGCAGTGGTCGCGTTAACCGAATACCCCCCCGTCAGCGCGAGTGAGTGATACATTGTGCACTCGACGGATAATAATGGATTATGACGGAAATGTTACGATCCTGTCCGTCAAAATGACTGGCAATGAAAAAGTCTAAAGCCACCACTGCTTGGGAGAAAGAAACGATGTGATATTTGGGCCCATTTTCGCTACAATGAGGCGGAGAAAAAAAGCGAATGCATTGTTTTATCAGAAGGGAAGCAATGTGGCCAAAACACAGCTGGTACAAACACCACAAACCTGACCAGATACTCTCTGCAAAGCTGCTTTCTTAAATCATTCAACCTGTGTTTTTCATCAAGATAATCTTATTTATTTATATACTAAAATGATTGGTTTTGGCTAGACTAGTTTGACTGATATGTTCTATATAATCTGATGACTAAAAAAGACTCAACAGTTTTCATTGACAAAAAGTAGACTAAAATAATTAGTTTTCTTTGACTAAAATAAGACTAAAATGCTCAGACTTTTAGTCGACTAAATCTTGACTAAAATGTTTACCGTTTTAGTCGACTAAAATAAGACTAAAATGCTCAGACTTTTAGTCGACTAAAACTTGACTAAATCAAAACAGGATGAAGATGACTAAATATGACTTAAACTAAAAAGGAAATTTAATACAGGACTACGACTAAAACTAAATTAAACAATAGCTGACGAAATTAACACTAGTCCGGACATTATCCCTTCACAATGCAATGCAATCCAACAAGCTAAATACATAGTCCCTCTATAACACCAACACAATCAGCAGCTGGCACTTCCATTATTGAGTTACATTGCATTGTACACTCCATTAGATATTAAAGATCACTTTGCAAATGTGTGACCTAAAGTAACCTCAGCATACCTTCCAAATATGGTCATGTGTACAGTGCGTTTCCTGATGGTCGACCAACAAATCATTCAGGTCACAAACACATCACACAATCCCTCCTGTTTCTTTAATATGACAATTTAACTTTTGCCATATCTGACATTAGAGACATGTGTCGTTTTGGCTGTGCGATGCCAGTAATCACCCCACAGGATCACCAGCTCTCATTGGCAGAAACATCATCATATCAGATCTTGGGAAACACCTCTGCATTTCAGCCATGCTGTCGTGGCCTGGCTCTTGGCCAGAACAAAGAATGTGGAGAAAACAGGGCAGCTGCACGGGGAGAAGAAGGGAGCATGTCCGGTCTTTCTGCTGCATATCGAGTGAACAGATGGCGGGGCTGACGTGCCCCTGGATGACTCACCTCCTGTCACAAGACAACTTAGAAGTACAACCCCTTCACTTTTTCTACTGGCAGAGAAACACCTTCAGACAATCAAACACTAGCACAGACAAACAAAAAACTCTCATTCTTAAGTAAAGCAAGTTTTATTTGTTTTGACAACACAAGCAAATCACAAATGAGAGAGATGTTAAAGTGCTAAATGAATGTAACATACATATTTTCATAAGACAGACAGAGTTTAAAGACTTACAATGGAAACTTAAGACAAAAGAACAAACTTTAGACTGGATATAATCCTCTTACATTATAATGCACTAGCCCTTTTAGCAGTGGATGACATTACATTGTACACTTCATTGTATCCAACCCTTGTAGTGTATGAATACAGTACACACAGCTACAGTATAAATCATCTAAATATATCAGGGTTGCCAACTTTGGGTACCTAGCTGGAGTGAGATTTTGGTATCATGGGTTTGATTACACATATGCGCACGAAATGACTGCTATCGTGTCAGCAGCGGGACCTTAGCATATCGGATATATATACAATATATACAAATACACAATATTGGACACAGACTATAAAGAGCACACAGTTTCATTCACTAATGAAAGTCAAACACATGTTTGTTTCCACTGTTTTATTGTGTGCATAGGCCTGTCGCAAGTTTTCAAAACCGTTTCTAGTCTTCGGTATTCTTGTTTTGGCGTGAGAATAGTTTGGGCAGCGTGAGAGCGTGAGATTGAGAGTGAAAGCGTGTGTCACACGCCAGATGCGTGAGAGTTGGCAACCCTGATATATATCCTTATATTAAGTTTAGTATATGCTATTATATAAGTTAGATATTACCGTATTATTCGAAGGCACTATATGTAACAATTACATTTGATCATTATATCTTAGTATTGCTGAAGTGTGAACACAATTGTTACACAACTTGAAAAGAGACTCTAACCTTTGGACCTGATTTATATTATAAGGACTCAGTTGATTTACATCCTTGGTCTTGTCTATTTTGATCTCCATTGGAGCGCCAACAGAGTGCAACACTAGCTAACGAAGCAAAATACAGTTGAGTGGATAATGTCAGCTAATTTGTCGATACCCCTGGGGCTGATCTGGCGGGTACATTGGCTAGCTTGATGTTTGCATCTCACTTTACCGGCTAACGTAGGAAATCAACAACAGCCAGATCCATGCTGCTAGCTGTCTAACCTTAGCTTTCTTTCTCACTTTATTGACAGCTAAATATCATCTACGTTCATATGGTAGTTGGCCACATGGTCAACTACTTTATCAGATAATTACAAAACATCAGCCAGAGTTGTGTTGCAATGCTAAGTTGTAGTTAGGTGTTTAACCTTAGATTGCTTGTTAACTATATTGCTATAGCTACATTTGAAATCTAAAGGAATGGTTGGCTTCACGGAAAATCACTTTAACAGCTAATGTTAAACAACAACAACAACAACAACAACAACAACAACAACAGCCTAATGTATGCAGCGTAGCTAAGTTATAGCTAGCTGTTTAACTTTAGCTTGCTTGCTAACGTTATGCTGGCAAAAAGTGGATAGACCTATATCTGTTTGCTGGATGGCACATGACTTTATCAGCTAACATTACAAAACAGCCACATTTTTGCAGGGTTGTTATGTTACAGTTAAGCATTTAATCTAAGCTTACTTGTTTATTTTATCGCTAGCAGAAATCGATCCAAGTAGATAGTTGGGTGGATGGCAGATTACTGTAACAGATAATGTAACGCATAGCTAAATGATAGCTGTCCAACCTTGGCTCGCTAACTTTATTGCTTTATTGCTTTATCCTCAACGTGGAATTGTTGGTTGGCTAGTTTGCCAAATTACGTAGTTACTAGTTACTTTACTAGCTAATATGACGGCTAACGTCAACGATGGCTATCAATGTCATAGAAAAAGACTTCGGAAAGTTACATATAGTACCTTTAGGTATCATTATCAAATGATTCAAGATTGTCTTTCTATATTGAGTTGAAAACCCAAAAGTACATGTAATAATACACTGTTTTGTTTGAGACAAATTCCTCTTTTTATTCCTATTTCTACACACAATCATTTCATGAGGTTATAAGTGTGTTATTCCAACTTGTAACAACAGTTTAAATACAAATAAATAGGCTATGTAATATTTATATAATATATATAATATAATATCAACCCACTCGAATAATACTATTTATTTAAAGAGATATGTAAATATCTACATAGTGGAGCATAAGCAAAAGAGAAGACTATGGTTTGTTAAGGCTTTAGGTTGAGGTTTAATGGTTCGCTGTAATGCTACAAGACACAGAAAGCGCACGCGCTGGTGCTCCAGTACAAGTCAATAGCTTCAGTTCAACTTTACTCAAATGTTTGGTCCCTGAGGCAACTTTGTGATAGTTGGAAATAAAAAGTAAACCATTTGAATCCTTACTATTTTAATAGAGTCCTTAAATTAAATAAATACAAAACTAAATGCTACATGTAATTGGACATAAACGTTTTGTGCTTCTCTGTTGTGGCAGCAGAAATGGTCTAAGATTTATAACGAAAATGATCTGATATCAGTGCTTTTTCATAATTTATCCATAAATAACAGAACCAGCTGCACATAATCACTAATGCTATGTAACCCAAAGAAAGATAAGTAGCCGTGGGTTCTCAAAGTGCACTCACTGGTGCCCCAGAGAGTGTTCCAGCTTCCACAGCGTTGATACCACATGTGCAATTTGTATTACTAAGTATAATTGTGTATTTTTGGCATTATAAATCTTACAACTCAGTTTACAGCATAGAAATATATAGTATGTAAGCCATGTTTCTTCACACAGTTAAGGCACTGGAGTGTTGTGGTGCAGCAACCTTATCAAAACGAATTGGCCTTAAGAGATACTTTTACAAAAATGTCATATAAGAGTTAAAAACCCCTGATGTTCCTAAACTATTACACAAGCATGTTGTCGCTCCCGCTCTCAGAAGTGCACCTGCAGCATACCAACAACAAGAACAGAGCATTAGAAAACATGTCAGATTATGGCAGAGAAACACATGAAAACAAATAGATGATTTTAAATACCTGGAATTATGATCTCTGTAACAGAAGGCGAGAAGCAGCGGCACAATAACAAAGAGGGTACCAGGTACCATCAACGTCCAGTGGTGGCGGGGAGTCTCTGTCAAGAGATGAGTTGTTGTTTGACAGTTAATCCACCAACAGGCAACATCTGCTCAGTTCAAAACAATGTTTAGACCTGAATCTTATCTCTTTTTTCAGATAACTGTTATCAGATACTTGTAATGTGGTATATATTCTTGCGTCCGGTTAAAGAGTGTTGCAAATATAGCATTAACAGCCACAACAATGGAAGGCATTAAGCATTATTTAGTCTGGGGCATGGACATGTCTCGACATGTCTCGACATGTCTCGTCATGTCTCGTCTCGACATGTCTGGTTGCAATACTTGAGTTAAAGGGACCCCATTATACTTTTGGGGGGGTTCTGCTTACTATAGTGTGTACATAGGTTTGTGTGCATGTAAATGGTAAGCAAAGGCCTAAATCCCAGGTTGCTTATGAGTGATTGTTGTGTGAATGGATACTGAGTGAGAAATTACTCATCTTATTTAGAGTGCAGTTAGGTGGTGAAGTCAAATCTATTCTTTAGGCAATCTTCTGACTACATATTGTTAGAAATTAAAATCAATGTTGATATGGCGTAATTTGAATTAAATACACTATTTAATTTAAATCAGTTTTATTCTGAAAAACCTGAAGTTCACTAACTTAATACTTTTATTCTGAAAATGCTTCACTTCCGGTTAGCATTAGCATGTGGCGAAATGCTGCATTTTCAAACCATGAATCAACGGTGAAATGACATGTGATGTTGTACACTGAGCACACTGGGTTTAGCACTCATTTATTGCCGCTGAATCACGTTTATTAGGGAATGTTTAAATAACCACAGACACCAGAATGATGTAATGTAACAATAGAACAAGGCAGGAATTGCATTGGACCCGCCCCCGACGACGTCGGCCAATAGGAGAAGACCTCAGATGACAACAGGAAGAGCAAGCCAAGAATTGACCTCTTCTACCTGCTGACCCGGACTGACCGGGCGGATGAGGAGAGCGCCTCCACTCGCACATTTCATGTTGTACACCACCGCATCTTTTGTGTAATTAAATGCTGTTAACTTTTATAAGCTTCCCTTGACTCTTTTCAGTCTCTCCTGCCTTCAGGGTTCTATAATTCACGAACAATATACATATATCTTAGTTTTGTCTTTTGGTTTTCCCGATACCATTTTACATATTAACTTATCATGTTATTTTGAAGAAACAATAAAGTGTGTACCTTTTTCCTTAGCAGACTTTGTAGGGTCATTATTCATCTCCTGTTGATCACCTACACCTCGTAACAGAGGACAGGAATATTTAGAAGCAGCACAAGTGTTGCATTCAAATGTATTTTATTTATTGTAGTGCCTTACTTTTTTTCCTGCTGCAATCCGCTGTAAAAAGAAGATATTGTTATGACAGAACATTGCGGGAAATACATTTAAAGATTGAACTTTGACTAAAGCATGTTTTAAAATGTCAGTAGTTTGTGAATATACAGAAATACCCTTTAGATATGAAACAAAGCCTGACAGGTGATGAGACTTACTGGTGCAGTTTGCTGTGTTTTGTTCCGTCTATGAAAAAAGAAAAAGGTAATTAGTTCTCAGTTTAAGTACTTATGCTGAAACAGTCATAACAATACAGTGCTCCAATGTGTCATGTAAACATGATGCATCAACACATAATTCAGAGTATTTAACTCTACTTTGCATACTTAATGAGATGTGTGTGCATTTCATGGTTTTAGAGTGTAATACCTCAGAGAGGCAGGTGCCTGAGAAGTGCAGCTGGTTGTAGCAGACTTCTGAAGGAAAAGTCCACTTGCTTTGCTCCTTCATTTCATTTTCCAACTCGTCAATGTTCACATTGATCCCCTTTATATGGAAGAAAACAAAAACATGGCAGCTTTACAAACAACTTCAAAATGACTGTTCATATAAAACACACTTAACTTTGGGCACATATCTTTCCATTAAATGAATCCAGAAAAAAGATTCAAAATCTTTTATCTTCCCTCTTTTACTATGCTATGTTTATTTAAGTGGTACACTTTATTTAAAGAGGTGCTCTGTGTTATATAATAATATTATATCATATATTATGATATAATATTATAGAATTATTATTATAATCCCTATTCAGCAAAATCTAGGTGTAATGTTAAGGTGTTTAGATTAGATTAGATTGGATAGAACTTTATTAATAAGTAAAATCTGTTTGCCAGGTTGCTCCAAAATAAAGATACATCTTAATAAAAGTATGCAATATACAATAGCTCAATATACAAACTTTAACGTATTACAGTGCCCCAGTAAGGAATAGGTAGCAGCCTGGGACAGTGACAAGTCATTTGGTGACAAGTCATATTGCACATTCAAGTAAAACACAAAATCTCAAATACTAAAAACAACTAATACTAATTGCTAATTTCTCATCGTACTAAATACAATTAGGTTAAATATACAATATTAAAACAGCAAATGTTATGAGATTATGACATTAGCCTAATATTGCACATGGTGCTATAGTTTAATTATCCTTCTTGCAGAAGGAGTTATAAAGTGTGATGGCCACAGGAAGAAAAGACCTCCTGTGGTGCTCCTCGGTGCTCGCAGTCCACTGCTAATAGTGCTCTGATATGCTTCCAGAGTGGCATGGATGGGGTGAGAGTGTGTGAGTGATTGCTGGGTCGTACAGAGGGAAATATACACAGGCTGCTTCTCAGGTCGACTATTTTCATTTCCTCGCTCCTCGCTCCCCGGTCTCACCGGAAGTTGATTTGTCTGCGCCATCTTGAGTACCGTCCCATGGCTCTTATTTCTGCCGGAGGACCGAGGATCGAGGAGCGATCATGGAGGAGCGATAACCGAGGAACCACCAGACCATCCTCCGATGAAATCCTCAGATACTCACCCCGCCCCCTTACTGTGTATCGCTCACTGATTGGACGATGCAGTGCATGCACTGATCTGATACTTCTTGACATGAGAGCAGTTTCCCAGCGGAGTGAAGAAAATACATGAACCTCACGAGAGTCACTCCTCAGTTTATACCGTGTTTTGTTTCAATTAATGTATCATTTAGTTACAAATATGTGATCTTTTTTTCATGTATTTGGATCTACAACAGATGATACTAATGTTTATGTCAGTAAATGTGCACTAACAGAGGCGGGGGTGTTTGTGGAAATAACGGGGACAGAGCTGGCTGCTGCCAGACGATCAGCTGTGCAGCGTGATCACAAACGGACGTCGCTTCACGTGACGCTCCGAAGGAAAGGACGTCCCATTGCTCTTAAAGCTCATTTCCCTGCTTCTCGTGGTTTCCTTGCGTCCCTCCATGCTTCCCTGGAGGGAGGGACTAGTCGCAGGGAAACGACGCAAGTGAGGGAAGCAAGGATTTCATCTAATCGACCTGAGAAGCAGCCTCAGTATGCATGATAATGCTATTCATTAGGGGGGAAGGGAGGAGGGCATCTGCTTCTGCAGCTCAGCAGAGCTTTGAGGAAAGGGGGGGAGACAAAGAGAACTGGGGCAGCAGAGAAACAGTGTCAGGGTGACTTTGTGCACCATCGGAGTGATCATATTGCATTGTGCCATATTTCACATTGGGACACACTTGTGCACTCAAACAGCAGATGTACGTACAGAAGTACACAGGTATACCATCAATAATGGCTGCAGTATATTCAGTATGTTCAATGCGTTTTGCAGAGGGTGGTTTTAACATAGGAAACATGTCAGAAAAACAAACTCTGATTAGAGATGAGCTATCTGGGCTTGTCTTACTCACATTGGGATCGGTCCAATGGCAAATGCAGCCGGTTGCATTGTCCTTTGGGATAGTGTATTTGGTCAAACCATCCAACTCTTCGACTGTGCAGCGAAGTTCCTTGGCGCTGCAGCGCGTTTGGAGGAGGACTGGGACAGACAGAGCAAAAGACAAATGCATTTCAAATAAAATAACTTTGAATGAAAAAAAATGTAATGCGGTAGGTTTTCAATAATGAGCCAAGGTACAACATACTTGATATATTAGTCAAATGTACATTATTTGCCAATGGAATGACTTGCTG
The DNA here is from genome assembly GCA_036324585.1 of Champsocephalus esox. Classification (NCBI taxonomy): domain Eukaryota; kingdom Metazoa; phylum Chordata; class Actinopteri; order Perciformes; family Channichthyidae; genus Champsocephalus; species Champsocephalus esox. The sequence continues at coordinate 32,152,293 of CM070497.1, read as the reverse complement.
TACTGCCAGGTATCTAATCAAGTACTTCTTAATTCATTAGTCAATTAAATGTTTGTATGAATAACATGATCCTGAAAGTTATAGCTAAAGTTGTTAATTACATGTGGGGGAGTAAACAGTTGTATGGGTGTGGCTCAGTGGCTGGCTCAATACGGGCAGCATCTTGGGACTCACTCCTGTGGGGATTGCCCAACTCGCTCTGGGTAAAAGCATCTAACAAGTGACATGTCATCTAACCTAAAACATGTAGAAGAGTGGAAGTTCGAAGTAGCACAACACACATATTCAATCACAAAATAAGACTCAAGTTGAAGAATTGTACTTTCCACCACTGCTGATTTGTGTGTGTGTGTGTGTGTGTGTGTGTGTGTGTGTGTGTGTGTGTGTGTGGTGGTGGGTGTGTGTGTGTGTGTGTGTGTGTGTGTGTGTGTGTTGGTGGTGTTGGTGTGTGTGTGTGTGTGTGTGTGTGTGTGTGTGTGTGTGTGTGTGTGTGTGTGTGTGTGTGTGTGTGTGTGTGTGTGTGTGTGTGTGTGTGTGTGTGACAAGGGTTGATTGTATATGTAAGGAATAAAATAAAGACGTTTCAGTTATTTTCAAATAACTCCAATGAATGCGGAAGTATTCCATGAGCCGCCCATACATAGATGGAGGTTGCGTTCGGATAGTTTAAAAATCAGTTCCTGATTTCTAACCCTATCTCCTATTCCTTGACTTCTGAGTGAAACGTCACGGGGTTAATAAGGGATAGTGGATAGGAGAATTCAAAAGGATTTAGGAGAAGAGACTGCGGTACTTTAGAGAATCCGAATATACTTTCACTATCCGACGTGTTTATGATGCGCCAGCGGACGTCATTGTGTGCGTCTGCTGCTGTGGGGAAACCATGGAAACTACAGTTTTCTATACAGCGGACTACAACATGGATGTTTAATAAGAAGGAGGGACTACTGTAAACTCATCTGGAGACTCTGCACCGTGCTCTGATGCTGTTGCTTTATGCATTATGAACAACAGAGAAACATATTCTTCATGACCAAAGTTGGAATTGAAATAAAAAAGGAAAGTGAAACTTATTCTCTTCACCCTCTCCCTCCGGTCCACATTAATACAAAAAACGATCCCAGTATGATTGTATGAACTATGAAAATATCTTAAAATAAATACAAATGTATTTATTATAAACGTTAGTCTTTAACACCTATCACTGTGTTCATCACCATTCAAACATCTTTTCAAAGTTGAACAAACTCCACACAGCTCAGTGAAATGTTGACTTTATTTGATCATTTCAGTAAAAACTAACGTTCATATTTCTCTTTTTGATTATACTGTTGAACGTTCAGAACAAAGCACTTTGGCAACTCACCACATACGTACACAGACTTCCGGGTCATGTCACTCGGTTAGGAAGGTTCCTAAACTAAATGGACTATTCGACTGCAGCCGAGGAGCCTCCGCCGTGTCAAGTGAGGAGGGCTGGGTTGCAGCGTCAACCCGTGGTATTACCAAGCAAATTGACTACACGTGCAAGAAGCAGGAGGACAATAACACAGGGGCTAAACCGGCAGAAAACTACTTTAAACATGTCGATACGCAAGCAAATAAGAGACGAGCACCCCGACACAGTTGTAAATTAATCTTTACGGTATAGGCTAGGATTTACAGATTCACGATAGCTTTGAAGAGTAGAGGGATAGCGTTGATTTCCTCATCAAAGAGCTGTCATTGCGTCATGCATTAAAGAGGCATTTTAAATCATCTGTGCTAATTACAACCATATTTCACTTCACTTTCTCATTAGATAACATAACCTCTGCTGTAATGTTGTTATTAGACTTATAAACCAACCACAGTCTCATTCATGAACTCAAGGCATCACCGCTGCACTTATGGCGTCTGCCACAAATGAGTAGCCAGTTATGTAGCAACCATGTGGTGTTAAAGCCCTGTGGTGTAGAAATACCGATGCAAGTAATAATAACTACTCTTAATGCTACGCAGAAAAAAACGTTTAGAGACTTACATGTGGAGACAATCAACAGGTGCACGATCTGCATCATCATGGCCATCCCCACGTCGCTGCGCATCTCTGAAAATAACACACGCAATACTTATTATCCAGCAGCGCTCTGTCTGTCGGCAAAGAGCTATGACACGGCGTGTATTCGTCTTCGTGGAGTCATACAGGACCACAGCGATGGGTGGTGCCATCAGGTGTCAGGTGACAGCGTTACGATAAATTGACCCCGCTTAAAGTTAAGAGTGGTGATCGCTCCTTTACCCAAAAGTACCAGGACCTTTAAGCTATGTTCCCTAACAATACTACTAATTATATTGCATTTCAGTTATCCAGAAGAAGAAAAAAGATACCCAACACTACTTAAAACAAGTTCCATCAACCGTGAGGATATACCCAGATTTGTGCTAAATTGAAATGCAAGTGCAGCCACGCAGTTCAATCCCACTTACTATTGAAGACGGAAGCGTCCCTCGCAGTAAACAGCCGGAGGGGTTATGATTATCACTGTCTGTGCACTATAGGCTGGTCTGAATCTGCTGAGTCAGGGCATATGCATAAAGGGATGGGATTGTCTTTATGGGTGGGTTTTAGGATCAAGGAGGAGCATACACTTATGATAAGTAAAACAGTGTACATATTAGGATTTAGTGCGAACCAGTTCATAAAACTAACCAACCAAAGAGCCCACATGACTTTGTTATCAGGGGGAAAGTGTACATCATTTGAATGACACGAAGAAGAAGAAGCTACAACATGCAAAATAAATAAAAACCTATAATCACCCTTTGTGTCAATATGTCAGGCTCACATACTCTTCCTCTCTCTATCTTCACTCCCTCTTTGTAGGGTCGGCGTCATGGGGGGTCATTCGCGGGCCATGCCCCCAAATGAGTCACTGTGCCCCCCCAACGCAGGGTGGGCAAGCCTTGCCACTTTGCCGTTTTTTTCTTTTTTTAATCATATCAGTGAAAACGTTTCCACTAAAGGTTTTTTGTGTGAAATACATCAGAAATAAAGAATACAAATATAAAACACAGCCTGAGGTGTGCTCACTGCTGCTCTCTGATTGGTGTGTTGCTTGACCAATGACCCCTGACCTTTTTTTTTGTCATTACGTGGCCGGCGGCCTCGGCCTCGGCCGCACCCGGCGGAGCGGCGTGCCGTCTCGGTGGACATGCAACACGCTTGTGACCCGACTCCCCGCACTCAACACTTTACGTTCCCTGAGCTCGCATACACCATATAAAACCCCTCTTCATGCCTCACCCGGAAAGACACATCCAGTGTCTGAGTGGGACAAGTCAGAAACATGAACACCTGTCTCCGCAGAGATTGGACATGTTTTAGTTTTTCATCCTTACACCCCAGAGCAACAGTGCGGAGATTACTGGCAAATTTACCGAAACGCTTCAGCTCCCGTTCCAGCGCCTCATTCGGGGTGAATGGAGGAACGCCAGACACAGTGATCCGCGTGGACGGTGTCGCCAACGGCGAAACTTGGATATATTCCTCATTTACCATTAATCCGCTCTCAATAAGTTCTGCTACATATTTCTGGTCTTTCAAAAAGACCTGTTAGAAATTAAAATCAATGTTTTATGGCATAATGTACCTTAAACATACCGTCAGTTTAAATGCTATTTTATTCTGGAAAAACCCGGAAGTTCTCAATACTAAGCTTTTATTCTGAAAATCCGTCATGACGACATCCGGGACTACCGCCCTTTAGTATCATTAAAGGGGCTATTGACGCCGTTAACATGTATTACATATAATGTTATGAAAGAGATAAGGAGGAGAAAAGGCATGTGGAAGTAAGCAATGAATGTAAAATGTTGAAATCCTCTGTTTAACGCGATATCGGACACAGGAGAACGAGGGGGGAAGTCCCCTGCGTCACTACAGCTCCCAGAGAGGAGGAGCGAACAGCCAGCAAGCGGGAAAGACGAATGCTTGTGAGGTCTCTTCTGCACGGCCATCACAGGGAGAGGAAGGCTGCAGCCTTTCTCCTCCAACTGAACAATATCCTGCTTGTAACATTACCGCGCTTTTTATTAATTAAAGTACCAATTTTGAACCTTCTCAGAGACTCCATTTAGTCTCCTTTTTTAAGCTTCTTACCTGGACGCGAGAATAACGAACACAGCATAACAGACCACGACCGCTTTGTTCATACGGGAAGCATAGGAGATGTTTACATGGCCTACTTGCTCCCCCACAGCCAGCAGCACCTGCTCCACTGAGCTTGCGGCCTGAGCCACCAAACGCACTCCGTGTCTCAGAGACACCGGCGACGCCCCGAAGGACGCCATCCCCGCCACGAGGCACGGAAAAACAAATTAACCGTACTTGGAAAGAGTACAAATATCCCCACGTAAAATCATACAGTATATACTGGCTCAGCGGCCCAGTTTTGCTGATATAGGCTTAGTTTGTCGGGGGACATCTTACTTCTTCCTTCTCGCTGTCTATACCTGTGTACTCTCATGTTCCGATTAACCCAGCTTCCCCAAATGTCTTTCTTTTTGGGGTCTATATACGCTGGGATCCGGAGTCATGGATGATCCTGCGGTCTTGTGTCCTGGATCGCGAGCGCTGGATCTTGAGTCGTGGCTGTGGTCCTGGATCATCGGTCCTGGATGGATATCCTCGTGGATTCATCTTCCTATTACACACACATGCATTTCCAAACATTTGGACTACCTAAGTTGCAAATGTATTATCTTTTCAATTTACACACGGCATCTACTGCACGTCTGTCCGTCCTGGGAGAGGGATCCCTCCTCTGTTGCTCTCCCTGAGGTTTCTCCCATTTTTCCCTTTAAACTGGGTTTTCTTTGGAAGTTTTTCCTTGTACGATGTGAGGGTCTAAGGACAGAGGGTGTCGTATTGTCATACTGATATTCTGTACACACTGTGAAGACCACTGAGACAAATGTAACATTTGTGATATTGGGCTATATAAATAAACATTGATTGATTGATTGATACAGTGAAAGAAAACGATTGAAACAGAAACAAACAAACTAAAAGTGAAAATCCCTCTTCCCTCTTCAAAAACACACCTCCACCACAGAAGAAGAAGAAGAAACACTTTATTAATCCCCGGAGATGTAGTTCCCCACTCTGTTGGTTTACACACATTACACACACAGGGGAGGATATACACGCAGAGAGGCTGCCAGGTACCCGGCGCCAAGGGAGCAGTTTCGAGGTTAGGTGCCTTGCTCAAGGGCACCTCGGCAGTGGCCTTGGAGGTGAACTGGTCCGATCGGGACGTGAACCGGCGACCCTTCGGTTCCAAGACCAAGTCCCTACAGACTGAGCACTGCCGCCCCAATAGGTCTTATAAATAAAAAAGTATAAACCTTTGTGTATTTAAAAAAACATGTATATAACACAAGAACTGTGTCATTTAGCTATAGTGTGTTTTTTATTATTTCTTCTGTGTATTTTCTCAATTTGTTATATATTTTCTCCAACTACAAGCACAGGTTAACTGCAATTACCCAATACAGTGCTTTTATTATAACATCTCCTTACAAGGATGTAGAAAAAACAAGAAATTCAAAGAAGAAGAAGAAGAAGAAGAAGAAGAAGAAGAAGAAGAAGAAGAAGAAGAAGACGACAATAATAATTGCTCCAATCTTTAGGGAAACAGTGCATTGTGTCATTCCACTTTGTCAGCTACAACATGCAAAATAAATAATAACCTTTAATCACCCATTATGAGTCAATATGTCAGGCACACATACAGGGGCGCTGCAAGACACTCTGGGGGCCCCAGATATATGGATATATATCTGGGGCGGCAGAAGAGACCTGCCGCCCCAACATATCCATCCTTCAAATTTAAGAGTTTACCAAGATATATCTTATGAAGACAACACTTTTTATATAGAATTCAACCAATCTACAAAAAACTGTTTGGACGTAGCTCTTTGTTTCTTCCCTTGTGTGTCTTATATTTATGAACACAGTCTATGATAGTGATACAGTCCGTCCTAACGCGCTCAGCCGTCCTGCAGAGGTCACTACATGTTTTTGGCTTTAAGCGAGTCAATCTGACATCACTCCCTCTCCTTTCACCATCTCAATGGAAACCTCTATCTGCTTCTTCACTGGCTTTGAGGACGGCCATGTCTGAGGCTTACAGGAGTCAGGAGAGGAGTCAGAGTGTGGGTCTCTTTGACCCTCCGTGTGCAGATGTCTGTAAACTGGTGGCTTGTGGTCTTGATGTTCGCCTTGTGTTTGCTTCCATACACCGAGCTGGGCATGGGTCTCGCCTTAAAGGCCTGTCGTTCCTCTTTCAGCCCCAGGTTCCCCAGCTCTGCAACAATCTTCGCCTCCCTCTTCGACCTCTCCCTCTCCAGGAAATGGAAAGGCTGTGGAGAAGCATCGGCAATGCTCTGGTTCCTGTTCGTATTCTTTCTGCTTCCTTTGCTGCGGCTGGATCGCTGGCCGGGACGACGGCTGATCACTTCGTAGAGCGGCTGATGGATGTGCGCCGGTGCTGGCGACGCCCTGAACTTTTTCTGGCACTCTTGGAGCTCCTCAAGCTCCCGTTTCAGCAAAGTGTTCTCCAGCTGGATCTCCGAGCGAGTGCGCACCTTGTGCCTCTTCCTCTCCTCCTCTCTCAGCATCATCTCGAAGGGTTTGGGCACGGTGACGTTGAAGTTGGACCTGACCCTGACCCCAGTTGGACGTGAAATTCTCCCCTTTGGTTTCAGACAGGAGGCCTTGGGCTTAAACCGAAACTGCTTCTGGGTCGTCATTTCTTCTGGGCTCAGTAGGAAGTCTCTGGGAGAAGAGAGAAGAGAGTGAAATGTGATAATGTACTAAAATGACAGCAAAGTATCAATTAGAAGACTGAAAGGATTTACTTTCCACCCCTTTTAGTACTATCTTATCTTTTAAATAAAGCTATCAATGTTAACGCCTAACGGGTTAATGCTCGCAATCAATCTGGAAACCTTAACACAAAAAAAAGTGCAAAACAAATCTTCTTATTGGTCTTCTGGCCCGCTTTATAAACCCCAAAACTGTAAACCAAAGATTTATGTGAGAAAAGTTTAGTATGGGTCCACAGCACATAGAAACTGCCGGATGCTAACTTGCATGTTGGGCCATTTGCACAATTAAGTTCAAAATGTCTTGGCCGATTTGGACAATATTTAAGTGATTTTAGGGTTATTGAGGATGGGTAATCCAGTCGAACAAGTGTCCATATAAACTTCAATCAAAATCAGCCAGGAGTTGATATATGGCCACTTTCGAGTTAAAACTACCATTCACAATCCTTAAAAGGTCCGAAATGGATACAGCATCATCAATTAACCACAAAATCAGTCCAATATTGTCAAGTTGGCCAAGCCATTTTTTAACCATATAGGCCATCGTGGTTATTACTGCTAAATAATGACATTAATGCTAATTGCCCAACATACGCAAGTTAGCATTCAGCAGTTTCTAAATGCCGGGGACCCAGACTATGCATTTCTAACATAAAACTTTGGGGTACTCAACATTTCTGAGTTCACAATAGGACGCTATGAGCTGGCAACTGGACTAAATCTACGTTTTCCCTCTAAGAATCCCCAGATTTGAGGATTTGTCTGCTTATACTTCACCAACCTCTCAAAGGTTCGGTCCTGGCCAGCTGATCGGGGGTTTTGCAGCTCCAGATCCCCCGTGCTGCTCGCTCCGTAAAGCTCCGATTGGTCCGAACCGCTCGATGAGTCGTGGAAGTCCAGCTCCTCCTGGGAATTGATCCTCTGGAGTTTCCTGACAGGGCCACTGCTTGATTATCAGGAAGGAGGAGGCATTCATTCTCCTGCCACTTGACTCCAAAATAACTTCCTAAACAAAGTCTTGTGCAGTCTGACCTACATTTGTTTGTAGGTCAGACTGCCTGAAAAGTACTACATCAATAAAATATCAAATATGCACTAAAGTGTTGGATTGAACATTGTTAAATAGGTTTTATAGGGACACTTTTTGTTTTGGATGCCGAGTCACCATCTTGACCTTTGACCTTAAACACAGTCATTACATAAAATGGAGGACTAATAAACACATTATCAAATGGATGCCTGTTGAGATGTGTCTGTTCACTAACGACTGTATTGAAACTCAATAGTGCCACCTTCAGGCAACAATGGGTTAAAAGGAGAAGTGTATTTACAGGGTGTACTTTATCTTCACATTATACTGTAAGTGCATTCGCTTTATGATTTTAAAGAAAGCTTATGAGAGTATAATATATATATAATATAAATATAATCAATCATTCATGATACATTGTTCCTCGCCCCACAGTAGAATATATCAGCCATCCAATCAATTTATTTTACTTACAGCCTCCTGCACTCAGATCAAATGTTGCTAATGAAATTCCCACCCATATTAAATCCTCTCTGAGGCCATGACACAAAGCTGCGCAGAAAGCATCATTCTTGGTAAATAGCAAGTGAAAACATACATCTGGATGTGTCTAAACTGGGCTATATTTGTTTGAAACGTTTTAATTCTGTAGTTATACATAACATTAACTCAATGGCTACATTTCAGTGTAACGCCAAAGTGACTAAAAAAGTCAAAAAGGTCAAACCTGATAGACAGCCTGTCCTCTCTGTTGGTTCTTCCTCCATCCTCTTCCTCCTCTGCAGGACTCTCCCTATGCTGGCCGATGTACATCCTCTCCAGCTCGGCCATGTTCTTCAGGTGTGCGCTCTTCAGCTCCTCCAGCCTCTTGTAGTACTCCTGGTTTGAGAAGTAGATGTGCGGCTCCCTTTGCAGACCGTAGATCTCCACGAACAGAGACCTGCGGACGCTCCGGCCCCCTCTCCCCTCCTCGCTGCACACTGAATCCTGATCGAACCCCTGAAAGGTCAGAAACAATCAATCGATCAATGTTTACTCTCAGAGGGCTTTACAGTGACAACAGCAACCTTCTGTCCGTATATCAGTATGTAGTGTCTCTACTTTAAAGAGTCCTCTCCTGCTGATGCTCAGGTGTATATCAGTATATAGTGACTCTACTTTAAAGAGTCCTCTCCTGCTGATGTTCAGGTGTATATCAGTATGTAGTGTCTCTACTTTAAAGAGTCCTCTCCTGCTGATGTTCAGGTGTATATCAGTATGTAGTGTCTCTACTTTAAAGAGTCCTCTCCTGCTGATGTTCAGGTGTATATCAGTATGTAGTGTCTCTACTTTAAAGAGTCCTCTCCTGCTGATGTTCAGGTGTATATCAGTATGTAGTGTCTCTACTTTAAAGAGTCCTCTCCTGCTGATGTTCAGGTGTATATCAGTATGTAGTGTCTCTACTTTAAAGAGTCCTCTCCTGCTGATGTTCAGGTGTATATCAGTACGTAGTGTCTCTACTTTAAAGAGTCCTCTCCTGCTGATGTTCAGGTGTATATCAGTACGTAGTGTCTCTACCTTAAAGAGTCCTCTCCTGCTGATGTTCAGGTGTATATCAGTACGTAGTGTCTCTACTTTAAAGAGTCCTCTCCTGCTGATGTTCAGGTGTATATCAGTATGTAGTGTCTCTACTTTAAAGAGTCCTCTCCTGCTGATGTTCAGGTGTATATCAGTATGTAGTGTCTCTACTTTAAAGAGTCCTCTCCTGCTGATGTTCAGGTGTATATCAGTATGTAGTGTCTCTTCTTTAAAGAGTCCTCTCCTGCTGATGTTCAGGTGTATATCAGTATGTAGTGTCTCTACTTTAAAGAGTCCTCTCCTGCTGATGTTCAGGTGTATATCAGTATGTAGTGTCTCTACTTTAAAGAGTCCTCTCCTGCTGATGTTCAGGTGTATATCAGTATGTAGTGTCTCTACATTAAAGAGTCCTCTCCTGCTGATGTTCAGGTGTATATCAGTATGTAGTGTCTCTACTTTAAAGAGTCCTCTCCTGCTGATGTTCAGGTGTATATCAGTATGTAGTGTCTCTACTTTAAAGAGTCCTCTCCTGCTGATGTTCAGGTGTATATCAGTATGTAGTGTCTCTACATGTCTCCATGCTCTAATGTTAAAAAGCTCTTTTCTCATACTGCCTGTGCTGCAGCACCTCTTTTCACCCTCTGACTGAAACCAGAGCCCAGTCTGCTCTGATTGGTCAGCTGCTTTGCTCTGTTGTGATTGGCCAACCATGTTATAAATAGTGATGTCACTATGTTACAGAAGAAAAGAAAGGAGTCTAATGGAGGCGTTTCAGGCAGCTGGAGTGTGTGGGAGAGAAACTCCCTCTGGAGGGAACACGGGGATTTTAGCCTTTACAGACCGTTTACAATTACCTAAATAACCCACTACAGGAGAGGGAGAACAGAAAAAAGCAGAATGGGGCATTAGGGGTATTAAATAATTGTAAACGGCTAAAGAAAATCTCTACCTTTAATAACTGACAACCTGTAATCAAACAGTGCATGCATTGATTTCATGCAACACGTGCGGTTACATTTCAAAGAACTCAAAAGGCAAGAGGGGTGAGGACGAGGGTTAACAAAAGGAAGCACACGAGGGGATTTCTGTCTCGTCTTTTCTTTTCAATACATATGAAAATCGTATTTTATTTCTGTAACTGCACGACAAAGGTTATAGTGCCTTGTAATAAACATTATATTCTGCACTTTCAACCACTGCAACAAAATGTATAAATAAAATAAAAAGCTACAAAGTAGGGTGATGTACTTAAAACGAAAGTTAATTATAATCAAGTATAATCAATTATATTCTTGTATAACTCACAATGAAAATGTTTCATCCGTTATGTTTTCTATATTTGCAGTGAAAAACAAAGTGGTTTGTTTAAGTTGAGTGTGTAAGGTCTATGATGTATGGGTGTCCCTGATAAGGAAGAGGGCAGTTTCTTCTCCCCAGAACACAGGGAGGGGGGCTCCTGCCTTAAGGAGAAACACGCTGAGGCCTTTAATGGGGGGTTATGTCATAGCAGAGGATAATATTTTTGCAAAACCTATACATCAGAGGCCAGGCCCAGTTTTACAAATATGGGCGTAAAGGAGGTGTTTTGGGTTTTCTATCCGGTTGTAGAGGCATAAAGCCACGGGGTAAGAGAGGGTGAGCGGAGCTGGGTACGGAGCTCTCGGTAAGGTTGCCTGGAATGCGTAATTATTACGTACAGGACCTTAGGACTAATAACTCCAGTTAGATCTACCTGGAATGCGTGATTATTACGTACAGGACCTTAGGACTAATAATTCTAGTTAAATGGGAGAAATATGAATTAAGGTTTTAGATAAAAATATAACCCCAGCATGATATGTTTCGTATGATTATAATGTGTTAAAAGGTAAAAACCCTGTATTAGTTAGGACCTATTTTTCTTCAAATAAACTGATCTCACCTTTTGGACTGGGACAATCTGTGCTCTCCTCTCCTGATTCAAAGGTAAGACTGCACCCTGCCACACACACTTAGGTAGGAACACACCTCATTTACTGATATCAAAATCCTTCGGGATCCCTTAAACAGATTAAAAAGAGTCGTCTGAATAGAAACGGCAGTTAATTGAACCTGGTTCTTCGGGAGTTAATAGAGGTGAGATCTTGCTGACGTTGGTGGATCTGAGCCAAGCAGTAAACTTACATAGACTCAGTAACTTCGGTCAGGTCAATTAGTAGGTCAGATTAATTTACCGGAATAAATGATCAGGACCTCGCCGACTCTAAACAGCCTTCAACTATAAGACTGTTCTGTATTGTAGTGTAACTTAGACATGCACCCGAAGGACGCCATCGGGGCGGGGACGCCATCCCCGCCACGAGGCACGGAAAAACAAATTAACCGTACTTGGAAAGAGTACAAATATCCCCACGTAAAATCATACAGTATATACTGGCTCAGCGGCCCAGTTTTGCTGATATAGGCTTAGTTTGTCGGGGGACATCTTACTTCTTCCTTCTCTCTGTCTATACCCGTGTACTCTCATGTTCCGATTAACCCAGCTTCCCCAAATGTCTTTCTTTTTGGTGTCTATATACGCTGGGATCCGGAGTCATGGATGATCCTGCGGTCCTGTGTCCTGGATCGCGAGCGCTGGATCTTGAGTCGTGGCTGTGGTCCTGGATCATCGGTCCTGGATGGATATCCTCGTGGATTCACCTTCCTATTATACACACACGCATTTCCAAACATTTGGACTACCTATGTTGCAAATGTATTATCTTTTCAATTTACACACGGCATCTATTGCACGTCTGTCCGTCCTGGGAGAGGGATCCCTCCTCTGTTGCTCTCCCTGAGGTTTCTCCCATTTTTCCCTTTAAACTGGGTTTTCTTTGGAAGTTTTTCCTTGTACGATGTGAGGGTCTAAGGACAGAGGGTGTCGTATTGTCATACTGATATTCTGTACACACTGTGAAGACCACTGAGACAAATGTAACATTTGTGATATTGGGCTATATAAATAAACATTGATTGATTGATACAGTGAAAGAAAACGATTGAAACAGAAACAAACGAACTAAAAGTGAAAATCCCTCTTCCCTCTTCAAAAACACACCTCCACCACAGAAGAAGAAGAAGAAACACTTTATTAATCCCCGGAGATGTAGTTCCCCACTCTGTTGGTTTACACACATTACACACACAGGGGAGGATATACACGCAGATAGGAGAGATGGCAGAGCAGAGAGGCTGCCAGGTACCCGGCGCCAAGGGAGCAGTTTCGAGGTTAGGTGCCTTGCTCAAGGGCACCTCGGCAGTGGCCTTGGAGCTGAACTGGTCCGATCGGGACGTGAACCGGCGACCCTTCGGTTCCAAGACCAAGTCCCTACAGACTGAGCACTGCCGCCCCAATAGGTCTTATAAATAAAAAAGTATAAACCTTTGTGTATTTAAAAAAACATGTATATAACACAAGAACTGTGTCATTTAGCTATAGTGTGTTTTTTATTATTTCTTCTGTGTATTTTCTCAATTTGTTATATATTTTCTCCAACTACAAGCACAGGTTAACTGCAATTACCCAATACAGTGCTTTTATTATAACATCTCCTTACAAGGATGTAGAAAAAACAAGAAATTCAAAGAAGAAGAAGAAGAAGAAGACAATAATAATTGCTCCAATCTTTAGGGAAACAGTGCATTGTGTCATTCCACTTTGTCAGCTACAACATGCAAAATAAATAATAACCTTTAATCACCCATTATGAGTCAATATGTCAGGCACACATACAGGGGCGCTGCAAGACACTCTGGGGGCCCCAGATATATGGATATATATCTGGGGCGGCAGAAGAGACCTGCCGCCCCAACATATCCATCCTTCAAATTTAAGAGTTTACCAAGATATATCTTATGAAGACAACACTTTTTATATAGAATTCAACTAATCTACAAAAAACTGTTTGGACGTAGCTCTTTGTTTCTTCCCTTGTGTGTCTTATATTTATGAACACAGTCTATGATAGTGATACAGTCCGTCCTAACGCGCTCAGCCGTCCTGCAGAGGTCACTACATGTTTTTGGCTTTAAGCGAGTCAATCTGACATCACTCCCTCTCCTTTCACCATCTCAATGGAAACCTCTATCTGCTTCTTCACTGGCTTTGAGGACGGCCATGTCTGAGGCTTACAGGAGTCAGGAGAGGAGTCAGAGTGTGGGTCTCTTTGACCCTCCGTGTGCAGATGTGTGCAGATGTCTGTAAACTGGTGGCTTGTGGTCTTGATGTTCGCCTTGTGTTTGCTTCCATACACCGAGCTGGGCATGGGTCTCGCCTTAAAGGCCTGTCGTTCCTCTTTCAGCCCCAGGTTCCCCAGCTCTGCAACAATCTTCGCCTCCCTCTTCGACCTCTCCCTCTCCAGGAAATGGAAAGGCTGTGGAGAAGCATCGGCAATGCTCTGGTTCCTGTTCGTATTCTTTCTGCTTCCTTTGCTGCGGCTGGATCGCTGGCCGGGACGACGGCTGATCACTTCGTAGAGCGGCTGATGGATGTGCGCCGGTGCTGGCGACGCCCTGAACTTTTTCTGGCACTCTTGGAGCTCCTCAAGCTCCCGTTTCAGCAAAGTGTTCTCCAGCTGGATCTCCGAGCGAGTGCGCACCTTGTGCCTCTTCCTCTCCTCCTCTCTCAGCATCATCTCGAAGGGTTTGGGCACGGTGACGTTGAAGTTGGACCTGACCCTGACCCCAGTTGGACGTGAAATTCTCCCCTTTGGTTTCAGACAGGAGGCCTTGGGCTTAAACCGAAACTGCTTCTGGGTCGTCATTTCTTCTGGGCTCAGTAGGAAGTCTCTGGGAGAAGAGAGAAGAGAGTGAAATGTGATAATGTACTAAAATGACAGCAAAGTATCAATTAGAAGACTGAAAGGATTTACTTTCCACCCCTTTTAGTACTATCTTATCTTTTAAATAAAGCTATCAATGTTAACGCCTAACGGGTTAATGCTCGCAATCAATCTGGAAACCTTAACACAAAAAAAAGTGCAAAACAAATCTTCTTATTGGTCTTCTGGCCCGCTTTATAAACCCCAAAACTGTAAACCAAAGATTTATGTGAGAAAAGTTTAGTATGGGTCCACAGCACATAGAAACTGCCGGATGCTAACTTGCATGTTGGGCCATTTGCACAATTAAGTTCAAAATGTCTTGGCCGATTTGGACAATATTTAAGTGATTTTAGGGTTATTGAGGATGGGTAATCCAGTCGAACAAGTGTCCATATAAACTTCAATCAAAATCAGCCAGGAGTTGATATATGGCCACTTTCGAGTTAAAACTACCATTCACAATCCTTAAAAGGTCCGAAATGGATACAGCATCATCAATTAACCACAAAATCAGTCCAATATTGTCAAGTTGGCCAAGCCATTTTTTAACCATATAGGCCATCGTGGTTATTACTGCTAAATAATGACATTAATGCTAATTGCCCAACATACGCAAGTTAGCATTCAGCAGTTTCTAAATGCCGGGGACCCAGACTATGCATTTCTAACATAAAACTTTGGGGTACTCAACATTTCCGAGTTCACAATAGGACGCTATGAGCTGGCAACTGGACTAAATCTACGTTTTCCCTCTAAGAATCCCCAGATTTGAGGATTTGTCTGCTTATACTTCACCAACCTCTCAAAGGTTCGGTCCTGGCCAGCTGATCGGGGGTTTTGCAGCTCCAGATCCCCCGTGCTGCTCGCTCCGTAAAGCTCCGATTGGTCCGAACCGCTCGATGAGTCGTGGAAGTCCAGCTCCTCCTGGGAATTGATCCTCTGGAGTTTCCTGACAGGGCCACTGCTTGATTATCAGGAAGGAGGAGGCATTCATTCTCCTGCCACTTGACTCCAAAATAACTTCCTAAACAAAGTCTTGTGCAGTCTGACCTACATTTGTTTGTAGGTCAGACTGCCTGAAAAGTACTACATCAATAAAATATCAAATATGCACTAAAGTGTTGGATTGAACATTGTTAAATAGGTTTTATAGGGACACTTTTTGTTTTGGATGCCGAGTCACCATCTTGACCTTTGACCTTAAACACAGTCATTACATAAAATGGAGGACTAATAAACACATTATCAAATGGATGCCTGTTGAGATGTGTCTGTTCACTAACGACTGTATTGAAACTCAATAGTGCCACCTTCAGGCAACAATGGGTTAAAAGGAGAAGTGTATTTACAGGGTGTACTTTATCTTCACATTATACTGTAAGTGCATTCGCTTTATGATTTTAAAGAAAGCTTATGAGAGTATAATATATATATAATATAAATATAATCAATCATTCATGATACATTGTTCCTCGCCCCACAGTAGAATATATCAGCCATCCAATCAATTTATTTTACTTACAGCCTCCTGCACTCAGATCAAATGTTGCTAATGAAATTCCCACCCATATTAAATCCTCTCTGAGGCCATGACACAAAGCTGCGCAGAAAGCATCATTCTTGGTAAATAGCAAGTGAAAACATACATCTGGATGTGTCTAAACTGGGCTATATTTGTTTGAAACGTTTTAATTCTGTAGTTATACATAACATTAACTCAATGGCTACATTTCAGTGTAACGCCAAAGTGACTAAAAAAGTCAAAAAGGTCAAACCTGATAGACAGCCTGTCCTCTCTGTTGGTTCTTCCTCCATCCTCTTCCTCCTCTGCAGGACTCTCCCTATGCTGGCCGATGTACATCCTCTCCAGCTCGGCCATGTTCTTCAGGTGTGCGCTCTTCAGCTCCTCCAGCCTCTTGTAGTACTCCTGGTTTGAGAAGTAGATGTGCGGCTCCCTTTGCAGACCGTAGATCTCCACGAACAGAGACCTGCGGACGCTCCGGCCCCCTCTCCCCTCCTCGCTGCACACTGAATCCTGATCGAACCCCTGAAAGGTCAGAAACAATCAATCGATCAATGTTTACTCTCAGAGGGCTTTACAGTGACAACAGCAACCTTCTGTCCGTATATCAGTATGTAGTGTCTCTACTTTAAAGAGTCCTCTCCTGCTGATGCTCAGGTGTATATCAGTATGTAGTGTCTCTACTTTAAAGAGTCCTCTCCTGCTGATGTTCAGGTGTATATCAGTATGTAGTGTCTCTACTTTAAAGAGTCCTCTCCTGCTGATGCTCAGGTGTATATCAGTATGTAGTGTCTCTACTTTAAAGAGTCCTCTACTGCTGATGTTCAGGTGTATATCAGTATATAGTGACTCTACTTTAAAGAGTCCTCTCCTGCTGATGTTCAGGTGTATATCAGTATGTAGTGTCTCTACTTTAAAGAGTCCTCTCCTGCTGATGTTCAGGTTCATATCAGTATGTAGTGTCTCTACTTTAAAGAGTCCTCTCCTGCTGATGTTCAGGTGTATATCAGTATGTAGTGTCTCTACTTTAAAGAGTCCTCTCCTGCTGATGTTCAGGTGTATATCAGTATGTAGTGTCTCTACTTTAAAGAGTCCTCTCCTGCTGATGTTCAGGTTCATATCAGTATGTAGTGTCTCTACTTTAAAGAGTCCTCTCCTGCTGATGTTCAGGTGTATATCAGTATGTAGTGTCTCTACTTTAAAGAGTCCTCTCCTGCTGATGTTCAGGTGTAGATCAGTATGTAGTGTCTCTACTTTAAAGAGTCCTCTCCTGCTGATGTTCAGGTTCATATCAGTATGTAGTGTCTCTACTTTAAAGAGTCCTCTCCTGCTGATGTTCAGGTGTATATCAGTATGTAGTGTCTCTACTTTAAAGAGTCCTCTCCTGCTGATGTTCAGGTGTATATCAGTATGTAGTGTCTCTACTTTAAAGAGTCCTCTCCTGCTGATGTTCAGGTGTATATCAGTATGTAGTGTCTCTACTTTAAAGAGTCCTCTCCTGCTGATGTTCAGGTGTATATCAGTATGTAGTGTCTCTACTTTAAAGAGTCCTCTCCTGCTGATGTTCAGGTATATATCAGTATGTATTGTCTCTACTTTAAAGAGTCCTCTCCTGCTGATGTTCAGGTGTATATCAGTATGTAGTGTCTCTACTTTAAAGAGTCCTCTCCTGCTGATGTTCAGGTGTATATCAGTATGTAGTGTCTCTACTTTAAAGAGTCCTCTCCTGCTGATGTTCAGGTGTATATCAGTACGTAGTGTCTCTACTTTAAAGAGTCCTCTCCTGCTGATGTTCAGGTGTATATCAGTACGTAGTGTCTCTACCTTAAAGAGTCCTCTCCTGCTGATGTTCAGGTGTATATCAGTACGTAGTGTCTCTACTTTAAAGAGTCCTCTCCTGCTGATGTTCAGGTGTATATCAGTATGTAGTGTCTCTACTTTAAAGAGTCCTCTCCTGCTGATGTTCAGGTGTATATCAGTATGTAGTGTCTCTACTTTAAAGAGTCCTCTCCTGCTGATGTTCAGGTGTATATCAGTATGTAGTGTCTCTTCTTTAAAGAGTCCTCTCCTGCTGATGTTCAGGTGTATATCAGTATGTAGTGTCTCTACTTTAAAGAGTCCTCTCCTGCTGATGTTCAGGTGTATATCAGTATGTAGTGTCTCTACTTTAAAGAGTCCTCTCCTGCTGATGTTCAGGTGTATATCAGTATGTAGTGTCTCTTCTTTAAAGAGTCCTCTCCTGCTGATGTTCAGGTGTATATCAGTATGTAGTGTCTCTACTTTAAAGAGTCCTCTCCTGCTGATGTTCAGGTGTATATCAGTATGTAGTGTCTCTACTTTAAAGAGTCCTCTCCTGCTGATGTTCAGGTGTATATCAGTATGTAGTGTCTCTACTTTAAAGAGTCCTCTCCTGCTGATGTTCAGGTGTATATCAGTATGTAGTGTCTCTACTTTAAAGAGTCCTCTCCTGCTGATGTGCAGGTGTATATCAGTATGTAGTGTCTCTACTTTAAAGAGTCCTCTCCTGCTGATGTTCAGGTGTATATCAGTATGTAGTGTCTCTACTTTAAAGAGTCCTCTCCTGCTGATGTTCAGGTGTATATCAGTATGTAGTGTCTCTACTTTAAAGAGTCCTCTCCTGCTGATGTGCAGGTGTATATCAGTATGTAGTGTCTCTACTTTAAAGAGTCCTCTCCTGCTGATGTTCAGGTGTATATCAGTATGTAGTGTCTCTACATGTCTCCATGCTCTAATGTTAAAAAGCTCTTTTCTCATACTGCCTGTGCTGCAGCACCTCTTTTCACCCTCTGACTGAAACCAGAGCCCAGTCTGCTCTGATTGGTCAGCTGCTTTGCTCTGTTGTGATTGGCCAACCATGTTATAAATAGTGATGTCACTATGTTACAGAAGAAAAGAAAGGAGTCTAATGGAGGCGTTTCAGGCAGCTGGAGTGTGTGGGAGAGAAACTCCCTCTGGAGGGAACACGGGGATTTTAGAGAGGGGTGAGGACGAGGGTTAACAAAAGGAAGCACACGAGGGGATTTCTGTCTCGTCTTTTCTTTTCAATACATATGAAAATCGTATTTTATTTCTGTAACTGCACGACAAAGGTTATAGTGCCTTGTAATAAACATTATATTCTGCACTTTCAACCACTGCAACAAAATGTATAAATAAAATAAAAAGCTACAAAGTAGGGTGATGTACTTAAAACGAAAGTTAATTATAATCAAGTATAATCAATTATATTCTTGTATAACTCACAATGAAAATGTTTCATCCGTTATGTTTTCTATATTTGCAGTGAAAAACAAAGTGGTTTGTTTAAGTTGAGTGTGTAAGGTCTATGATGTATGGGTGTCCCTGATAAGGAAGAGGGCAGTTTCTTCTCCCCAGAACACAGGGAGGGGGGCTCCTGCCTTAAGGAGAAACACGCTGAGGCCTTTAATGGGGGGTTATGTCATAGCAGAGGATAATATTTTTGCAAAACCTATACATCAGAGGCCAGGCCCAGTTTTACAAATATGGGCGTAAAGGAGGTGTTTTGGGTTTTCTATCCGGTTGTAGAGGCATAAAGCCACGGGGTAAGAGAGGGTGAGCGGAGCTGGGTACGGAGCTCTCGGTAAGGTTGCCTGGAATGCGTAATTATTACGTACAGGACCTTAGGACTAATAACTCCAGTTAGATCTACCTGGAATGCGTGATTATTACGTACAGGACCTTAGGACTAATAATTCTAGTTAAATGGGAGAAATATGAATTAAGGTTTTAGATAAAAATATAACCCCAGCATGATATGTTTCGTATGATTATAATGTGTTAAAAGGTAAAAACCCTGTATTAGTTAGGACCTATTTTTCTTCAAATAAACTGATCTCACCTTTTGGACTGGGACAATCTGTGCTCTCCTCTCCTGATTCAAAGGTAAGACTGCACCCTGCCACACACACTTAGGTAGGAACACACCTCATTTACTGATATCAAAATCCTTCGGGATCCCTTAAACAGATTAAAAAGAGTCGTCTGAATAGAAACGGCAGTTAATTGAACCTGGTTCTTCGGGAGTTAATAGAGGTGAGATCTTGCTGACGTTGGTGGATCTGAGCCAAGCAGTAAACTTACATAGACTCAGTAACTTCGGTCAGGTCAATTAGTAGGTCAGATTAATTTACCGGAATAAATGATCAGGACCTCGCCGACTCTAAACAGCCTTCAACTATAAGACTGTTCTGTATTGTAGTGTAACTTAGACATGCACCTATCCCATTTTGCCTCCAACCCATAAGCGCTACAATGAAACTCACTGTAGAAGTTGGACAAAAGTTCATAGGGTTCGGTAGCTTCATCATAAATAAAATCAATATGATGTTTATGTATACGTTTACATGTATTATTACAATAAGCGTTTTTTCATTCCACACAAGCATTGTGTTTTTATTTTATGTAGTTTACTTATTTCTACATTAACTTGCATATTTTTTACTTGCAATATTCTCTTATATTTTCTTATAATCTCGCACTATTTCTATTGTTTTATGTCCTATGTAGATTAATGTTGCATTGTGAGAGGAGCCGGGGACATACTGTATAGCAATAACGTCTTTTTTAATCTTGAGCTTGCTTTACTACAAATCTTGCAAAAGTCTTGTCGAGCTTTCAATATTTACAGGCTGTTTTTAAAAAATGTACTAAAGTAATCATGTAGTTTTGAAAGCCTCACCTCACCGCGACAGTCCTCATCTGGGACAAAGTCATTGTCTTTTTCCCGTTCGCACAGAGACATTTCTTCAGTGTTTTCCAGAGAGGATGATCGAAACATCGCCGCCATTCTTCCTCCTTATTCACAGAATAAAAACAGAAAGCTCGCAACCTGCCTGAAGCAGAGCGGTGTGTCCTCGGCGGCCTCGCTCTGCACACTGACCTGCTAGACAAATAGAGCAGGACGCAAAAACAGATTAAAACTCAGCCACACACACACACACTCACACACACACATACACACACACCCACCCACCTCCCCCCCCCCACACACACACACGTATACATCACTTCAGGGGACATTACATTGACTTACATGCATTTCCTGGAGACTTATCCTAAACATAACCAAGTCTTCATCCTAAAATTAATGATTCCTCCATTTTGTCCCCATAAGGACGGCAAGTCCCCACACGTGACTGTGTAAACAGATTTAGGTACCCACAAGTATAGTAATGCTAGGCCACACACACACGCACAGACTGAAGCTTGATCCTCTTATCATCAGGAGGAGTCGTGATTTTACAGTCGCAGATGGTCCATATGGTGCGGTGGATTTTCACTTGAAGACGTGATTTAAAGTCAGGTATTCGTCTGAGGAGAGGAACCCAATCTGATTTACAGATTAACGTTCCTAAATACTGAGGCCTGACACACGGCATGCTGCACCTGCTGCTGTCTGCAAGAAGGTCAGCAGGAGTGAGGGTCAAGTAATGAAAAGACAACTAAAGCTGGAAGAAGCTGAACGGCATCAAAGCAACCCAACGAGGAATTAAGCTACAAAAAAGGCTTGTAAAAAAGTTGAATGACAGGGAAAATGCCTCTCAGTTAAGGTTCTAACAACATTTTGAACTGTGCAAATATGAATATAGTCGTCCATATAATAAATATACATGTTATATATCACTTTAGGGGTTGAACAATAACCTTATTTCATATCATGTGGCAGCTGGTGGCTAAAAAATAAGAGCAGCATGTAAAACCTCCCATAAAAGTGTATAATGTATATACTAATGCATCCATTATTGTATTCTTTTTCTTAGTATAGTTTCCAGGAAGCCTGTAAATGTCTAAAGGGGCAGATTTGTGTTTGTTTACGGCAGTGGAGGAGGGAGAGCCTCACAATGATGTCTGCGCACCTCTATCCTGCAGCATATTATCGTTTGTATTGATCAGTGTCACATTATGTTTCAATCAGCTGACCCATTTATCCAAAGTGACTTCAATCAGTGTCCATTTGCACTGCTTACCTTTCCCCAAGTGGCTTCATTGGAAAGCTTCCAGCAGGGCACATTTCGGGGGATTGATAGTTGAGGCTGCAGAGCGAGGAAACACATCGCAGCCGTCTGTGTGTTAATTGGTTTACTTAAGTTTCTCATTAACATTAGTCTTCATGTCCTCGCCGTCTGCTACAGCACCTCTCCCCATCTGTCTCCTGCCTGCCTCCATGTCCTCTCACTAAGACCTGCAAGAATAGGAACAACAAGAAGAGTTGAGTTCCTTAAGTGAGGAACCATTGCTTTTGTGGAAAATCCATGGAAATGCTGTATGATATATCATTTATGATCACTATAAAGTCAATTTATAATGCTAAAGAAATGTTACAACCTTAAAGATAATACAGTAGAAGGAAGGAAAGGATGCAAATTCACATAAGCAGTATTTTTAAATATATGCATCGATTACATATATGCAATACAGCTATGATAATGCTCAAGGCCTTTCTTCACTATTGGTAACACATTGATAGGTACATTTTGTTGTCCTTATGTATCTTATGAAAGTTAGATTTGTACTGGCTTTTACCCTGAGGATTGTGCCAAAACTTAAAAGGTCAACTTTAATGTTATGAAAGTCCCTTAATAGTTTGAATTCCTTCAATATCAGCCATTTTAGATTTGCTATTTTTGGAACTTAGCAGCACAAAAGAACCAGATAATTGTACAAACACAAAGATAATCTCTTTAGATAAGTGTATACGGACACTTAAAAGCAGTCACATTGGATCAACTCTTACTTTTGTAGATCAATCCTATGTGTTCATGATCGACATGGCATCAATGTCATAAATTCAAAAATATATCTCAGCCTTTAATTTCACGTAACACCACATCTGTCCACAAGGTGGGGCTGCTGCACTTTTCTCTTCCGTCTCCAGACCTGTAAGGCAACAAGAGGTTAGTTTAGTCCAATTTGAAGTAAATCATCAGTTCCTTTGGTAAACACTGTTTCTCCGTGAGGGCATCAACATCCTGGAACACAATACCAATACAGATAAGGAATAGCACCTCCTATCATACATTTAACCGTGCACAATCATAAGAACTGGCTTTTAAACAATCAAAAATGTGAACACTTTTAACTGTATCAACTGCTATTTATTTATTGTTGTACTGGTGTTGTCTGCTGTACTCTATTTAATTATGTTTTTATTTGCTAGTCTTGTTGTGGTCATTTAACATCTTGCCAATGACAACAGTTGAAAAGTAGCCCTGTCCTTTAAATAAATAAATAAACAAACATGACACTTCCTTTATTTTCAAATTCAACATCACTACAGTATGTGCATACATGTGGGATGTTATGATCATTTTGAGAATCGGTCATGAAGTATTATTCCATTTTAACGGTGTAAGTTGAGATATTTTAAAGAATGTGTGTAGTGGTTTCACAGCAGGGTTTTACCCCTCTTGTGTTGCAGGTTCTGGCTTCACGTGTCTGGTGTGTCTCTTCAGACTCTTGTTTTAGACTTCCTGTAGTTCTCAGAACACCTCGCTCTGGTCGACTTTTCCGCCACATCCTCCCAGGTACAGACTCCCCTTTGTGTGTGTGTGTGTGTGTGTGTGTGTGTGTGTGTGTGTGTGTGTGTGTGTGTGTGTTCTCTAACTCTACCTGTTGAGGGTCACTGGTAGAAAAGAGACATCTCTAGGTCACATGATAAGATTTTCACCTATTGATTATTGTGGCCCAAGGACCAACATTAGAACAAAAATAATAATATTTAGCTTAATGAAAGGTTTTCCCATTGATATAAGATCATTTTTAATCCTCAATATCTTAGTTTCTTCTTTGCTAAGGTTAAATTGTTCTTCTGTCCAACATAATTAAGTAAAAGTTCTTATTGTTGTTTCTTCTTTGTTTAATGGCAAAAGTAACGGCATGTAATCAGCTTGCATTTGGTGATACTTAGATTAGGTTACTAGGTTTTTACAGATTAATAATAACACTTTAAAGAAACCCGCCCAACCCTGACCAGGATGCATATCCCAGCATGCACCTCTGAAAGGTGACAGGTCTATGGGAGGGTTAATGTATACAAACTGCATGACTCACACACAGTCAATAACGCAACTCAGACTCTGTGGAAAGGTGCAGAAAACTCACCGCCGCGCATCAATCAATTCATTTGGTTGCTTGATAAATAAATAAACTGTAAGAAGACTACACACACTGCCATTTACCGTGTGTGTGTGTGTGTGTGTGTGTGTGTGTGTGTGTGTGTGTGTCCATGTCCAGTCTCCCAGCAGCCCCTCAGTGTGCTGGCACTGGATGAATGGTGGCAGTGTTCCTCAGAGTGGGGCAGAGTAAACATCATCACAGCTCTGCCTCACTGTGGGTTCAGACTGAAGCATCAGTGATTTCATCCTGAATCTGATGCATGCAGAGTGATATTACAATATTCCTGTCTCTCATTATGATGTTGACATATATATGATATAACCCATTGATATAGCAGCACACAATATTTGATTTTAGCTACAACTATTATTTTCTCCATGGCAAATAATTAGAACTGTTGGTAGGACATCCAACTATCATTTAATTATATTAGTATATATTATTATTGTATTACATTTGCAGCTTTTCCTGTACTGTATGCAGAGCTTTTAGTAAACTCTGCGCATGTTTCTTTGTTGAACAAAAAGATGTGTTTTGGCACATTTGTGTTTTTTAAACTGAAGCCCGGTTCTCCTAATGTAAGTGTTTTGGGCATATTGCACCTGTCGGCCACCGTAGATGTAGGCCTTTAAACAGAAATGTTATTTAACTGCAGAGCTTGTTCTTGTTATGAACAGATTATCAAACTCCTCACATACAATGCTCTCATTATTCTCTAAAGGTCATTTAGTGCAAAGTGAAAGGAAACTTGTCACTGAGTCTTTCAACGTCATAGCCGTTACAGAGAACCACAACGTCTCCGTGAAGCAGAGTACGGCGGAAATACCCTTCAACGCGCCTCACCTCACATACACAAGTTGCATATGATTAGACAGAAACATAAGTACTCACTCACCGTGAAGTGCCTGCTTTTAAATAGCAACTTGCATGTGGGCCCACACAGACACGATTAACCCTCGACAGGAAGACCCAGACGTGGAGAGTCTCTCGTCTGCTAGCCTCCCTCCTCCTCACAGCACCACTTCACAACCTGTTTGTTTTCCAGAGGCATACTCCACCCTCTCGTCAACAGGCCCTGCTCATTACGGTTCCTCAAACTACCTCTGTTACTGCTGTGAATGAGAGGCTGATGGCAACCTAAATATAAGACTCAGACAAACATGGCCACCGCCCTAAAGACAAATGTCATGGGATGCTATGACAGGTTCAATGTTGTGTTTTTACCTGGGCGTACAAGGAATAGATTGTTCAGTGCAGCATTTGCACTTTCGTCATGATTTCCATTTACCTGGGGGTGTGTCTGTGTTTACTGCAGGACGTCAGAAGTGTTTTGCCCCAAGATAGATATGAATCCTAACCATCATGCACAAACTGGATTAAGAGTCAAATATCTCATGGTGCTACCGATCTTTTTTTGTATACAGTTCCAACTTCTAAAACGTCAAGATTTCCCGCATTTTCTTGTAAATACTCAGATTTTTAAAAATATGTATGTCACAAACACATATTGTTTACTCCTAATACTTTTAGTATAATCTCCTGATCATACATAGATGCATAGTACTAACAGCACTTTTACTTGTAATGGAGTATTTTTACAGTGACGTAAAGGATTGGAATACTTCTTCAACCTGTTTTACTGAAGACAGACTGATTTTGGCTCTAAACCATTCAGTGCTTTACACATCAGCATTTTAAAGTAAATTCTAAGACAGACAGGCAGTA
Source organism: Champsocephalus esox (assembly GCA_036324585.1). NCBI lineage: Eukaryota > Metazoa > Chordata > Actinopteri > Perciformes > Channichthyidae > Champsocephalus > Champsocephalus esox. The sequence continues at coordinate 32,126,585 of CM070497.1, read as the reverse complement.
AAGACCTCTGATAATATAATTGCAGTCTCGTCAGGAACAGAAACGCAGACTGGGAACATTTCTTTGGGTGTTTGAAGGTAACTGATTATATAGTGTTGATCTTATCTGTGAAGGTTACAGGCATTCCTGACCTTTTTTTTTGGGAGGAAGTGTTTGTAATTTATGGTTTACCTCTGCTTCAATTACTCTTTTCCACTTTTCCCAGCATGCCTTTTTTCAAGCCCTCAGAGAACAAATATAGCCCATGGAATTCGGGTTTCCACACGAGAGAGAGATAATGATCACGAAAGCAGATGAGAGGGCAGCTTTGAGGACAGTCTTCATATAGGATTCACCCCTGAAGTATGTTTTCTTTCACACAATGTTTTCTTTCATAACTTCAATGGGAGAAATTCGATATTTGTGTGTCTTTCTGTTCTCCACTCTGATACACACATGTTTCAAAAATAGAATTGCTGTACAGTACAGGTCAGGACACAGAGCTCCCTCGAGCAACTTTTTTAGATTATTGCTTGGGAGACAAGGTCATCAAATGAAACGTAGCACCTGTAAAATAAAATGACAAAAATTAAACCGCAAACTTATACGCCTGCAGTGATGTGCAAATCTCACTTATCACACATGAATCTCTAGTTTACAGTTTCCAAACATGACACTTCCCTTTTAGTCCGTCTCTTGTATTGTGTCAATTCATCTAATGTTTTCCCATAAGTTTAAGTTCGCATTGTTTAATCTCTCAAAGTGTATCAGTATCCCTTGTTGTGAAGCACTTCGAGATTTGTCTTGGCAGATGAGAAGCGCGATATAAATTAAATATATTATTATTATTATTATTATAAGCTAAGCACATCAAAAAGCTTAAAAAAGGAATAAATACTGTCTATTTTTGCTTTTTAAGGTGGTATTGCAGTCTTTCAAATGCTGCAATTTCTTTTAACATGTTTACCATTATTCTACATAATGTGTTAGGCCTATTGCACTGGGGGCCTTGCATCCTTGAATTTCTTGTTTTTTCTACATCCTTGTAAGGAGATGTTATAATAAAAGCACTGTATTGTGCTTGTAGTTGGAGAAAATATATAACAAATTGAGAAAATACACAGAAGAAATAATAAAAAACACACTATAGCTAAATGACACAGTTCTTGTGTTATATAAATGTTTTTTTAAATACACAAAGGTTTATACTTTTTTATTTATAAGACCTATTGGGGCGGCAGTGCTCAGTCTGTAGGGACTTGGTCTTGGAACCGAAGGGTCGCCGGTTCACGTCCCGATCGGACCAGTTCACCTCCAAGGCCACTGCCGAGGTGCCCTTGAGCAAGGCAGCTAACCTCGAAACTGCTCCCTTGGCGCCGGGTACCTGGCAGCCTCTCTGCTCTGCCATCTCTCCTATCTGCGTGTATATCCTCCCCTGTGTGTGTAATGTGTGTAAACCAACAGAGTGGGGAACTACATCTCCGGGGATTAATAAAGTTCTTCTTCTTCTTCTTCTTCTTCTTCTTCTTCTTCTTCTTCTTCTTCTTCTTCTTCTTCTTCTTCTTCTTCTTCTTCTTCTTCTTCTTCTTCTTCTTCTAATATCACCATTTTCCTCATAAGGCTTCCCTGTCTTCCCTGTCTTCCCAGACTCAATAAAAACTCCTTTAATGGACCAAAGAGCGACAGAGGAGGGAACTCTCTGCAGGACAGGCATGTGATGGATGGTGTGTGCGACCAAAAGACCAAGTTATTATGGTATAAAAGTTCAGCATGACAATATTATGATGGATTGTAAACACATTAATATGAGGAACATGGTCTGGGAGGACTTCATCTTTTTGGTGCCGCCAAAAAGCTGAACCATACAACCCCTCACACAACAAGTACTTTATGTAAAGTCTAAGAAAATTAGTCATAAAAGTTCAATGAGTAATCAGAACAGAAGCAAAGTCCCAACTCAGTGCTTGGTATACACACGAGGGAGCATTGTGATACTTATTCTGGATCCAAAACACCAATTGAGCAAACACACACAGACAGATGCAATTACTTACAGGAGTCTTTCAGGAATCCTTAAAGAGGACACATGCTCCTTTCATGCGGTATCAACACCGTTTTATCCCGTCAGCTATTGCACACATTAACAAATCATAGGAGCGTCACACAGATGCCTATTTCTATTTATTTATTTAATTGTGAATTTTGAATGTCCATGTTTGTACTCGTGTTTTCCTTCTTAAAATGTTTTGAAAATATTTTGAGATTTGGTTGAGCAGGGTATACTTTACTTTTACTAGTCCTTTATTAGAGATGTGTCTGTTGTTTGTGTTTGTTTTTAGTGTCAGGATGGGACTCTTGTCTTTTTCTCTGCAAACAGAATCTACCTACGGGTACAAATAAATAACCTGAACCTTTTCAGTTTCATATCAGTATGTAGTGTCTCCACTCTGACATGTCTCCATGCTTTCAGGTTCAAAAACTCTTTATTGTTCTCATACTGCCTGTGCTGCAGCACCTATTTTCACCCTCTGTCTGAAACCAGAGCCCAGTCTGCTCTGATTGGTTAGCTGGCCGGCTCTGTTGTGATTGGTCAACGGCTTAGAGATGTCCCGCCCCTTAGCCACGTACAATGTGTTGGAGCGCTAGCTAATAGAATCGCAAGTGTTACGAAGTGATGTCACTTTGTTCCTGAAGTAAACAATGGAGGCGTTTCAAGCAGGGGTTATTCCCTTTCGCAGGACATACATCTCTAAGTGGTTGACCAATCGAGAAAGGGAGCATAATAGGGCCTCCTTAAGACCATAAGGCTTTCAATATAAAACCGTAGAATGGAAGAGAACAGATTATTAAGAACACGTTTCTTCTTCTTGGTGCATTTGTCTTGTCTGTGTGTGATGTTCTCTGTTACTGTGAAGTTATACAGTGCAGCTCCTCTTGTGATGTTCCTCCACAGACACACCCATAGACATGGTGATAAACAAAAGAGAGAGAGAGAGAGAGTGAGAGAGAGAGAGAGAGAGAGAGAGAGAGAGAGAGAGAGAGAGAGAGAGAGAGGAGAGAGAGAGAGAGAGAGAGAGAGAGAGAGAGAGAGTTTCTTTGGTCTAACTGCTGCACAGGAAGTGGCCCATTAGGGGTGGTGGTTTGATACAAAATTGTTCGGAGAATGTGTGTGCGTGAATCAGTGTTGGGTGTTTTCCTGTTGGTGCTTTGTGTGTGTGTGTGTGTGTGTGTGTGTGTGTGTGTGTGTGTGTCGGTGTGTGTGTGTGTGTGTGTGTGTGGGTGGTGTGTGTGTGGGTGTGGGTGTGTGGGTGTGTGTGTGTGTGTGTGTGTGTGTGTGTGTGTGTGTGTGTGTGTGTGGCTCTTGACAAAACGACCTTGATGTTGTTTCCAGCTCCTCTCATCTCTGCCTCTAATCTCTAAATAAAACACAATCTGACCGTTGTGTCATGCTGTGATTCGACTGCCGAGAGCCACAGAGTCTGCACCGACGCACAACTAGAATATGACTCTGTCCCACACAGAAGTGTACGGTGTCTGGCTTGAGTACTTTTTTTATCTACTGCCCACCAGGAATTATAGCGTTGTTAGATGTTTGAGACAAGATGAGAAATCAAACTTTAAACTGCTTTAAAATGATGATTCAAATGTCAGTTATACAGTCTTTTTTGTACTTTTACATGGTTGATTATTATACTTTTTATTGTTTAGCGGTTGAATACCTAAATAACATAATTTTAAAAGCATTTATTATTTATCAATTATTATATTTCCCTATAATTAAGCAGTAGGTGCTTCAAAGAGTGTTAATCTGATTCTGAATGTATCACAGGAAGAGGCTCTGGTGTGTTTTACTGTCAGTCTACTACACAGACGGAAAAGACTAGAAGGAAGTGAGCATCGACACGCTGCTTCAAAGCAACAAGCTGTCAGACTGAAATCTAAAATGCGTTTCTGAGTAAAGACAAAGTCAAAAGTGCGTCGGTTTTGAAACGACCCAACATGAATCAGAGAAACCACACTTTTGCTTTCTTTTCCTGAGAAACAGAGACAATAATAATTGTCCTTTCCTTGAACACAGACAGTTGGGGACTGCATGGAAATAGGTTGAACCGCTAACACAGATGTTATATAACACCTGTATGTCAAGCATTAGCTAAAAAACAGTGCAGGTTTCTCGCTTCACTTGTAGAGGAGAGCTCTACACCCCTGGCCGAAATTGTAGATGCGGATTTTGTTAAACTAATACGTTTGCGCTGTGGACCAACACTATACATTGACGAGGAAGGGGGTAGCAATAAAGATTACACCATTAAACAGTTACACAAAAAAACAGAAATAATATCGATAGCAGCGTCCCTAGCAACCACCTTGGTAACAATGAAAACGTTGTATAGACACCATTTCCTGAAGTAATCTTCGTAATAACTAGCAAACTAAAGATCATGTGCATCAACTGCACACATAATCTGAAATAACAACTCATATTTCTCGCATCAATTGACATAAAAACGCATTTTAGTGGCCAAACTAACTTTAAATAGGCATTTTACACCGAGAATAAAACGAAGTTCGGCCATGTTTTTTTTTCTGCAGGGAGAAATGTGAATATCACGTGACACAATGAATGGTGAAAAAAAACGTAGAGACAATTTCAGAGGCATTTTTGTAGAAATACTACGTCCTACGTTGTGGACCAACGGGACCAACATAGTTATTACACGTTTTTTTATGAGACTGGGTTGGATAAGCCATTAAAACAGTAAAAACACGTTCAGTTTCCTTTAGCTTTTTGTGTCTCCTGTTCACCAAAACATACCCATCTGTGATGGAAAAAGAAAGTAATCCAAAAGTAATCTAAAAGTAATCTGAATACTTTTTTAAGACACCGTAACTGTAACTGTATTCGGATTACTTTCAGAGCCATGTATTCAGTAATCAGTAACTGATTACATTTACAAAGTAACCCTCCCAACCCTGTGTACATGAAAATAATAAATAACACATTACTACAGTCGCAAACTGAAGACAATAAATTACAACAGCAAATATAAAAATCAAACACAAAGAAGAATAAATTGCACTTAACTTTGGTAAATGTTAGTTACTTTCCAACAGATAAACAATGAAAGCTGAGTATGACAATGGGTGTAGGAAATGTCCCCTGTCCTGAGGTGTTCCCATCACAATGTTTATCGCAATATGTTGGTATTGACACTGGACTGTGCCATTAAAATTCTCAACATGGAGGAAATGCCGGGGACACCACCTACCAAACCACCTACTGTAATGTCTGGCTGAACATCACTCTTTGCATCTGTGGTGTTCCCTCTCTCCTCAAAGAGGTGCAATTATCCACCATGAGCCTTTCTCTATGTTATCACTCATGTTGTTGGAATGTAATTTGGGGGAGAAGATGGAGTTGATTGGAAACAGACGTTTTCCATATCTTTAAATCCATTGCTGACCTAAGAAAGGTGCGGTTTTAAGTGTGTATGATTCTGTCACATTCAGCCATTTTAACTTTAAACAAACGTTCACAGTCTACATATTAAATATATTATTACCATGAGCAGTATTTTATTCTTCTTCTTTTATTTTGTCTCTATTTCCTGTATTTCACATGCATAGAGGTGACTTATTTCCGTATTTACTTGCACTATTGTTTGACTTGCACCATTAACTTGCACAATTTCCTTTCTGTTTCTATTTGGACTATTTTTCTTTCTTTTGTGGGAGGAGTCTGGGATCGGGAGACTCCCGATTTCATTGCCCTCTCCCGGTTTCCTCCCGGGGTCATATTTCTCCCGCATTTCTCCCGATTTCTGACAAAATCAGATTTACTCAGGACTTTTTCCACTCAGACTTTAATACAGCTACACCATTGTTTGGTTTCCATGGTAGTGCGTCTCTTTAGCAGCGCACGCAACTCAAAGTCTGAGAGGGTGAGGAAGATTGGCACAGAAAACTGAACAAGAATCAACAACACGACCCTCTGCTCACTCATTTCCTGACATTTAAATACAGGTCCAGCCCACACATATGCTCCATCAAGGATGGTGCTACGGGCCGCAAGGCAGTGCATTACCACCACAATAAGCATGTTAATGTTAATTGAATACAGCTCCGGTGATGATCCACTAGCGCACCCTCGCAGTGGTTTTGAAATGCTCCCGATTTCTGAGGTCTCAAGGTTGGCAAGTATGGTGAACGCCCCAAATAAAAATATATTGTGTGTATTCAATTCCGTTTTTATTATCATTGTGAAAGAAACCTACAACATGCAGTGCAATCAGTGGGAATTACACAACTAAAGCACCTTTTTTACATTAAAGTCGACCTATCATGATATATTTAAAATATATATTGTTGGGCCATACCTATATAAAACATGTCTGTGAAGTTTTTTTTTCAAAATACCAAACACATCATGCATTTTAGCCATGCCTCATTTCGCTCTATTTTCTCTTTCCAGCCCTGTTTTTGCAAGGGCTGATTCTGTGATGTAGCTTTAATGCAAATGAGCTGCAGCTACCAGCCCCCCTGGAGAGGGGAGTGTGCTCTGATCAGCTGCTGGGCTCTCAGAAGAGGGGGAGGAAAAGAGAGGCTCCGTCCTCCGTGTTGTATTCTTATATGATTATATAGTCATTACTCATTTGTTTTAAAGCTCAATAAATAACAAAGGCACTTTTCTAATTTTGTCCGGAAGATTTAAACTTTAACCGACATGTTGACCGGCGAAAAAAAATCTAACTGAAACCCTGCCGCACGGTCCCCTCGTTCCTTGGAAGAGGCGGAGAGGTGGGTGTTTGTCCTCTGCTGGTGGCAAACCAGAGAGAATTACAGCGAGGGAGGGATTGCATTGAATTACAGGAGCAGGAGCAAACGCTTGCCTCGGGGAGGGAGAAAAAGAGCCACAGCGGAGAATAAACAGAAGGGCAACCATGGCAACCATGCCCGGGAAGTCTTCTTCGCTGCTTTTGTGTCAGACTACAGCGCCACTTACAGGCCTGGCATATGTACTACAGTGTCTCCAGCACTTTCGAGCAGCAATGGCTGGCCGTGGCCCAACCCCCCATTCCCCTGATAGGTGGAGAGTTGCCCATATAGGCGGAGCTCCCCTTTTCTGACGTCAGAAAAATTAACGTCTGTATCAGCTCCGTTGCAGCCCAGTTTTTCGAGATTTGGGTATGGAGGAAAAGAAAGAGGGTTGTGTTTTCTGACACTTGGTGAGTTCCCTGACACACCGGGGACACATATTCATGTATAAAAGACGTGCAAAAGTGCATTTTGCATGATAGGTCCCCTTTAAAGCATGTAAACATGTCACAGTAGTGGCACAAAATACAAACAGGAACCTGAAAATGAGCAAAATTTGTCTTAAAATCCCAGTTTTAACTCTGAATCTTTAAATATATCTTTACTTTGGAGGATATTTGGTCCCCATAGTGCAGGCTCAGCTAATCAGAAATACAAGAACACTAAGTGCCTTTCCTTTCTGTCTTTCGGGGGAGAAAACGTGTTGTTTAAGACTCAAATATATTCATCTTCCAGTCATTATGATTCATTTTGAAATAATAATACATCTCAGCGTCTGTACTGTTCTCTGCAGTAAGATCATTAGAGTAACACCCAGCGAAAAGGATTAAGGACACACCTGTACAGAAAGTGCACACACAGAGTTTATTTTACATTTCAAAAGGTACATGCATGACTATATGTCATATGTCATATATGACAGCTCAAAGTACACAGTGGAGCAGGGCCGGACTGGGACAATAAGTCAGGCCGGGAATTATACACCCAGTCAGGCCACTACCAGTTGTGTGTGCCATTTTGCTGGATCTATTTGTCAATTATTACAGCGTTGCTGCCCATAGTGATAGCCCTCTAAATCTACCCAAAAATAAACATATGGACATGGGTTACTATTTTTAAAAATGTGCAAATCTATTTAGGAACCTATGTGAACATATTTTAAGTAGGGGTGGACCTCAAATCCTATAGGGGGGTCCGGGGGCATGCTCCCCCGGTAAGATTTGTTTTTAAATGTTGGACTTAAATGCATCAATCTGGTGCACTTTGAGGGGGAAATAAAGAGACTACACCCATATGAAACATAACTGTATATATTTAAATAATCATAACATCATAAAAATATGGCCATAACCAATAACATACCATATCCAATATAAAAAAACATTGAAACTTGTTTATTTATTTATTTTGGTTCATTTATAGTTGTGAGTGTGTCTGTGCTCCTGAACCAGCCTCACCTGTTTCCCTCCTCTCCCTCCTGCTCCTCTTTGAGGCAGCAGCAAAGACTAGTTTTAGCTCTCAACAAGTTGTAATAGTTTATCTTACCTTTTCTCACCTAGTTAACGTTTTTTAAATTATTATTCATGCATATTTTATTAATCACTCCCCCTCAAATGGAAATATGTGTTTACATAAATGGTGACCAAACCGTTTGAGACCCACTGAGATAACTTAGACTATCTAAGTAACTATCTAAGCGCTCAGAGAGTAATTTACCTCACCTGAGCTGTAGTTATCAATCTCTCAGTCTGACAGGAGAGGACTCTCCTCCACCTTGTTGTTGAAAAAGCTCCTTATATCCGTTAGCGCAGCTAGCTAGCACCAGATGCTAACAACAACAATACATGTAGGCCTAACCGGCGTGCGCGCTTTATCTCACTGGCTCGCGCCACACATAACACACACCCTCCCGAGCTTGAATGACACACAGAGACCAATCGAGGGCATTAGTATGATCTGTATGAAAGTGGCCATGTGGGCAGGCCACATCATGGAGACAGCCAGTCACCCTCTGTGAGGCAGAGTCAGACCCACATTTGCGCAGCGTTGCGTTCACAATACATACATAAAAAAAATCCTTACGCAGCAGGCCACTTAACAGGCCTGGCCATCGGGAAACCTCCCGGTCCTCCCGATGGCCAGTCCGGGCCTGCGGTAAAGTAAAAGAACAGCTGATGAGCAATGTCCATATTATCTTACACAACAGACTGTGTGTTCTCTAAGCCGTCATGGAGACACATACTGTAGCTCTGTCTGTACATCCGGGTTGGATAAGACAAGTGTGCATGAGATAACCAGATGAACCGGCCTGTGATGCACAGACTGACATTGTTTTCTGCCATCTTTCTTTTCATATACTGAGAAACGGACTCATTAAACGGCTCTATAATCAGGTGTACTGTGTGAACCGAGTGAAATGGAAACAAGTGCGACTTATAATGGCGGCATCATCCTGTTTGCCTTTATCTTATGAAGCTTTTTTCACACTTTTCCATTAACTCTAAAGTGCATTGGTTAAAACAGACAACATACATGTTTACATTTAAAGCTCCAAATTGAAGACTCAATATTTGTACATCCTGTGTTTATCTTTTCTTATTTTATTTTTCATGTATATGCCTTTTACTTGCATCGTTGTGTGACTCGCACCACTCTCTCTTTTTTATTTATATTTCTTCTTGCATTCATTATATTCTTTCTTTATGTCTTAAGTATATTGCATGTTGAATTGTTGAAGGTAGGGATGCATATCGTTGACTTTTTTACGATACCGATACCGATACCACTGAACGATACCGATACTCGACCGATACATATCGTGACACTTACATGTTGCGCAAGGGAACAATTGAAGCGCTTTATGATATAGTTAACATATCAAATGAATATTACAATTAATTGTGGGACTTTTTAGTACTGAAAAAACAATTAAAAACACATTTGACAACACAATTTTATGTGACAGTATGTTTTGAGAGGTTGGATGCGTTGCCGCCTTTCCCAGAAATAAACTTCTTGCAGTGTTTACAGACCCCACCATTCAGACTCGCAGTCATATGCAGCCACACTTTAGATTTTTGTGCCGACATCGAGCTAATGAAAAAACGAAAGCTGCCTGAAAAGGCTCAGACGGTCGGGAGGAAGGTGAAGGGCGTTGCTTGGCAATCTGATTGGCTGGCGGTTTGGGCGTGAGTTTATGGATATTACGCCAAACCAAAACCGAAAAAGTATCGAAAACTGTATCTAATTTCTGTACGGTATACCATAGCCGCCAGTAACCGGTATTTCGGTAATTTTATTTATTTTATTTAACCTTTATTTAACCAGATAAAAGCATTGAGATATAATCTCATTTGCAATGCTGACCTGGACAAGAAGGCAGCAACGTTACACATAACACATAACACAAACATATAAAATACAGAGAACATAACTAAGAAAACAAAAGACAAAAAAGCAGTCACTACATTTTGCACATTAGGACAGTAAGAAAGGTGCACTGCAAGAGCAGCTGGTGGTAAGGACTTCAGACAACTTCAATCTAAAACATGCTATTGAGACAAGTGCCCTCAGTTTGAGGCGTGATTGAAGGTCATTCCAAGACCAAGGACCATAATAAAAAAGACTCCTTTTCCCAGCCTCAGTCCGCACAGGAGGAACCTGGAACCGTGTCCAGGCACTGGATCTGAGGTTGTAAGAGTCACAAACTGGAGCAAATTGGGCACATATGTGCAGTGGAAGCTTACCTAAAATGACTTTATACATTAATAAAAACCAATGCTGCATCCTGCGCATACTAAGTGAGGACCATCCAGTTAGGCTATACCGTTTGCAATGATGAGTCCTATAGGGTGCATTTGATATATATCGCAGTGCAGCATGGTGGGTGAGTGGGTCAAGTTTGGCCAAAACAGTGGGACAGGCAAATCTATAGATTGTATCACCGTAGTCCAGCAGGGACAGGAATAAGCCAGAGACCAACCTTTTACGGGATGAAGTTGAAAAACAACATTTAAGTCTGTAAAGGAAGCCAAGAGTGCGTTTCAATTTCTTAGTTAGAACTTCAATATGGTGTTTGAAGTTCAGATTACTGTCCAACCAAAAGCCCAGATATTTGTAGGTATCGACAAACTCTACAGAGACGCCATCAAGGGTGTCAATGGAGAGGCAAGAGGACGCTGACTTGGGAGCAAAAAGCATTGCTTTGGTTTTCTTACTGTTCAATAGCAGTTTGGAATCAAGAAGTGCATGCTGCAGCGTGATAAAATCAGATTTTAAATTGGAAACGGCCATATCCAGAGAAGGAGCATATGAGTATACAATAGTGTCATTAGCATACATAGTATAGGTAGAAAATTGCATCTGATTACAAATATTGTTTACATATAATAAAAAGAGCAAAGGCCCCAAAATAGAGCCCTGTGGAACTCCCTTCTTCAAGGTGACAGGGTCAGAGACAGTACTACCCAACCTGACGCATTGAGTACGGTCGGTTAGATAACTCTGAAACCAGCAAATGGCATTATGACCGAAACGAGACATCAACATAACATTAGACATCATGTGATGATCTACAGTGTCAAATGCTTTGGCTAGGTCAATAAACAATGCAACACATACAGATTTGTTATCCAAAGCAGCCTTAATATCGTCTAAGACTTTCAGACCGGCAGTCACAGTACTGTGCTTTGATCTGAATCCAGATTGCATAGAGTTAAGGATGTTGTGTGAATTTAAAAAAATAAATAAATAAATAAAATACCGGGAACCGGTATGCATCTCTAGTTGAAGGAGCCCAAGATTTAAGATTTGTATTGAAAAAATACACTGTAGCTACAGCCTGTCCTCCTACAAAAAACGACCATATAGGTCGATTGTTCAGCAGCTAAATACGACCCAGAGACACGTTTTTAAAGTGTAGCCCCTCTAGTGGTCGTGTAAGAAACAACATGCTCCTGTCGATTGCAAACGCTCCGGAGGGTCGTTTATTCACAAATAACCCTCTCTGGAAAATCCTAAATTGTGGAATAGTTTGGCCATTAAAATGCTTTTTTATTAGATTTCTAGCGAGAAGTGTATATTGTACTTTTATAATCCACGTCCAGTGGATGTGTAGGATCTACAGTTTGATAGATATACGAAGATGATTTGAGGTCTCGCCAGGAGAACGTGTACTGTATATGGGGCAACTTCCATGTAAAGTTAGCGTGGGTGAAAACAGTATTTCCGGTCTCGAAGTTTTCATAATAAAACCGGAAGTATTCCCCACACTGTCAAATGATTACGCAGTGATATCTCCATTACTCATCCACTAAAAAACATCAGTTTATCCTTGTTAATTACACAATATTGATTGGTTTAAATTGTGTACAATGCTTTTGTGTTTTTAACCTTCGATTCGGAGAAACAAATTGTTTTTTCGGAGTTTAGACACTACAGAGTTTCCGAAGACACTACACTATCCAGAATCCCCAGCTATCGTTTGGGACTACAACATCCGCCTTGCTTTACAAACCCCGTGATTAGCCCTCAAGCTCTGTGATTGGATATTGGAGTGGCAGTGCGACAAGGTTACGCTGAGCGTCAAAGCTCTTTGGAAATGGAATGGAACCACGCCAGACTATCCAAAACTGGACTTGGACGGGTCCAGCCCGGCCCTCCCCCCCAGAATTACACTTGCTGGCTATTGTGTGTTTCGCAACATGTTCTATGGCACGTCTCTACTGGGAAATGTAGTTTTAAAAGACGTTTTCGTATTTCCCACAATTAGAAGTTGCCAGTATTAAACTGTATACATCCCTGGAGGTTTAGGGGACACGAAACACATTGGTGTTATGAAATTTAAAACATATAATTAATACATGGGTGAAAATTGCTTGTGTCCATAATGGGCAGCATTAATACCACATGACAGCTGGTCTTATGTCTGTGACCCCTCCTGTTGTTAATTGATAAGCCTGAAACATGCACTTGTCAAGGTTCAGATGCACATTTAGCAAATATGGCAGTAGCCATCGATCATCTTAAGATAAGATACTTTATTGATCCCAAGTTGGGAAATGTTTTTGTTACAGCAGCATGTACTACTTTGTTCTACTCCACTACAATTCAGAGGTTAACCTGGTATTTTTACTCTACTACATTTATTGTTGTTACTTTGCAGATTCTGATTAATGATGTGAAATATAAACAACCCTTAAATCAGACTTTAGTTACACCTGAGTAAAATTCAGCCTTATCAGTTTGTCTGTTTTGCACATCCTCCTGTTAATATCTTTGGACGTCCTGCACTAAACTGTTTTATTGTAGAGATCACTACAGTATCTTCTAGATATTTTCCATTCTATATTTCTATCATTGACCCCTATTTTGTATGTAAGCTACTCTTAATATTTAAATGTTTTCATCAAATATAACTTATTCTACAACTAAATTCAATAACGTGCTTTAACCACTAGGAGGTGCGGTTTAGACCAGTGGTCTAGTTAATAAAACATAATAATATCGTACATAATATGACTATTCACTTTATTGTGAGTTTAAAACAGAACGGTAAAGGAAAATACAGTTTCAGTCTCTCGATGTGAAGCTTATGCATTGTACCATGAACCTGTATAGACCTGTAACAGTCAACTGCATGAGGAGTTGGAAAGGTAGTTCAGAAAATCAGTAATATCTTTAAAAACTACAAAAAAGTCCCTTTCTCTCAGCTGTGCACCGTTATGGTGTAAACACAGCCTATCTACTAATTGGATCAAATATAAAAGTCAGCCGAATTAGTGTTGATACTGCAAGGAGACGTATTGTGTGAAAAGAAATGGAAGATGTTGTTTAATTGTTGATATATGTATGGTCCACGTCACGTATTCAGTTTTGGCGGCATCTCTTCCAGTTTGTCAAAAGGTCTTCTGATCAGGGCTCTATAAATACATATCTACGGCAGATCTGTAATATTTAATACAGCCGAACCGTGTATTACAATGCCGTTATGTGATGACTTTCAAAGAGAAAAGCAAGAACACTCGGAATAAAGTAATATTATTATTATTTTTTTTAATGTTTTCCGATTTCATATCACATAAAGAGAAAAGAGAAAAACCTATGGAAAAAACACAAAAGCATTGTACACAATTTAAACCAATTAATGTCGTATAATTAACTAGGATAAACTGATGTTTTTTTAGTGGATGAGTAGTGCAGATATCACTGTTAAATCATTTGATCATTGGTTTTATTATGAAAACGGCGAGACCGGAAATACTGTTTTCAACCCGTAACTTTACATGGAAGCTTGCCGCATATACACGTTCTCCTGACGAAACCTCAAATCATCTTCGTAATATCTATCAAACTATAGATCCTACATATCGACTGGACGTGGATTCTAAAAGTACAATATATACTTCTCGCTAGAAATCTAATCATAAAGCATTTTAATGGCCAAACTATCATACAATTTAGGATTTTACAGAGAGGGTTATTTGTGCATAAACAACCCTCTGTAACGTTTGCATTGAACGGGAGCACTCGAGGCCGACCATTTTAAAACGTAATTATAGGTCGTATTAAGCGCTTGAACAAACGACATATTTGGTCGTAATAAGGGCTTAAACAATCGACCCATTTGGTCGTATGAGTTGGAGGACTTGTTGGGTAGCTATTGTACATAATTATGAAAATAAAGCTTTTAAATCTTAAATCCAGAAAGACACTTATAACACCACAAAAATGTCACTTTGTGAAAACGACAATAAGGCAGGATCTGAACTGGTACACAAAATGGACCTTTGCCTCGAAACTAATTTATTTGGCAAGGATGAAATCAGAAAGGCTCAAGTCATTAAACAGAGATTGAATTGAGACTATTCTTCTTCTGCAGAAGACTTACTGAATATTGTAGTCTCACACTCTTTATTCCAGAGTTCACACGCACTTATGGAATGTTATGTTGGTTACACAGGACATGACATCAGATGCAGGAAGATACATCGAATGTAGATAATAAACTGTCAGAATCCATTTCCTCTGCTGACAGGAGGTCTGGGAGGCTGCAGGGTGACAGCTGGACCGGTTCCTGGAAAGGGTTAGGGTCACGGTTAGAGGATAAGCTAACAATAGTTAGGGTTCGGTTTTAATAGAACACATTTTAAAGACAATTCAAAGTTATTTACATAAGCATTAAAGGTCACCTATTGTGCAAAATCCACTTTTTCATGTCTTTCACACATCAACATGTGTCCCCTCTTCTTCACGTCTCTTCTACATCAACATGTGTCCCCTCTTCTCCATGTCTCTTCTACATCAACATGTGTCCCCTCTTCTTCATGTCTCTTCTACATCAACATGTGTCCCCTCTTCTTCACGTCTCTTCTACATCAACATGTGTCCCCTCTTCTCCATGTCTCTTCTACATCAACATGTGTCCCCTCTTCTCCATGTCTCTTCTACATCAACATGTGTCCCCTCTTCCTCATGTCTCTTCTACATCAACATGTGTCCCCTCTTCTTCATGTCTCTTCTACATCAACATGTGTCCCCTCTTCCTCATGTCTCTTCTACATTAACATGTGTCCCCTCTTCTTCATGTCTCTTCTACATCAACATGTGTCCCCTCTTCTTCATGTCTCTTCTACATCAACATGTGTCCCCTCTTCTTCACGTCTCTTCTACATCAACATGTGTCCCCTCTTCTTCACGTCTCTTCTACATCAACATGTGTCCCCTCTTCTCCATGTCTCTTCTACATCAACATGTGTCCCCTCTTCTCCATGTCTCTTCTACATCAACATGTGTCCCCTCTTCCTCATGTCTCTTCTACATCAACATGTGTCCCCTCTTCTTCATGTCTCTTCTACATCAACATGTGTCCCCTCTTCCTCATGTCTCTTCTACATCAACATGTGTCCCCTCTTCTTCATGTCTCTTCTACATCAACATGTGTCACCCTCTTCTTCATGTCTCTTCTACATCAACATGTGTCCCCTCTTCTTCACGTCTCTTCTACATCAACATGTGTCCCCTCTTCTTCATGTCTCTTCTACATCAACATGTGTCCCCTCTTCTTCACGTCTCTTCTACATCAACATGTGTCCCCTCTTCTTCACGTCTCTTCTACATCAACATGTGTCCCCTCTTCCTCACGTCTCTTCTACATCAACATGTGTCCCCTCTTCTTCACGTCTCTTCTACATCAACATGTGTCCCCTCTTCTTCACGTCTCTTCTACATCAACATGTGTCCCCTCTTCCTCATGTCTCTTCTACATCAACATGTGTCCCCTCTTCTTCATGTCTCTTCTACATCAACATGTGTCCCCTCTTCTTCATGTCTCTTCTACATCAACATGTGTCCCCTCTTCTTCATGTCTCTTCTACATCAACATGTGTCCCCTCTTCCTCATGTCTCTTCTACATCATGTGTCCCCTCTTCTTCATGTCTCTTCTACATCAACATGTGTCCCCTCTTCTTCATGTCTCTTCTACATCAACATGTGTCCCCTCTTCTTCATGTCTCTTCTACATCAACATGTGTCCCCTCTTCTTCATGTCTCTTCTACATCAACATGTGTCCCCTCTTCTCCATGTCTCTTCTACATCAACATGTGTCCCCTCTTCCTCATGTCTCTTCTACATCAACATGTGTCCCCTCTTCTTCATGTCTCTTCTACATCAACATGTGTCCCCTCTTCCTCACGTCTCTTCTACATCAACATGTGTCCCCTCTTCTTCACGTCTTTTCTACATCAACATGTGTCCCCTCTTCTTCACGTCTCTTCTACATCAACATGTGTCCCCTCTTCTTCACGTCTCTTCTACATCAACATGTGTCCCCTCTTCCTCATGTCTCTTCTACATCAACATGTGTCCCCTCTTCTTCATGTATCTTCTACATCAACATGTGTCCCCTCTTCTTCATGTCTCTTCTACATCAACATGTGTCCCCTCTTCCTCATGTCTCTTCTACATCAATGTGTCCCCTCTTCTTCATGTCTCTTCTACATCAACATGTGTCCCCTCTTCCTCATGTCTCTTCTACATCAACATGTGTCCCCTCTTCCTCATGTCTCTTCTACATCAACATGTGTCCCCTCTTCTTCATGTCTCTTCTACATCAACATGTGTCCCCTCTTCTTCATGTCTCTTCTACATCAACATGTGTCCCCTCTTTCTTCATGTCTCTTCTACATCAACATGTGTCCCCTCTTCTTCATGTCTCTTCTACATCAACATGTGTCCCCTCTGTGGAAAGAGATTCTGAAAGTTTCAGGAAAAAAGATTCTCTCTCTTTTTGTCCTGATCCATTTATATAAAAAAGATTTTGGCCACTTCATGATGTCATAACGATGTGTTGTCTTGTGTAACCATTAGCCAATCAGCAACAAGGTAACCCCCCCCCCTTATCACCTGAATCTCCTCTAGAGCACCATTGTGCCAAATATCTCTCAGAGGGGCGTGGGGAGGGGCTCCTTACTTTCATCTAAAGTAACAGACAGAGAATCAGCACAACATTTGCCCGTAAACTGAAGTGAAGTAGAAGTTAATGTATCATAAAATGCGAATACTGAAGTAAAGTACAAATATGTCAAAACAAAAGTGAGTAAATGTAAATTTCACTAAATTGATTGATGTCCCAGATCGGTGTTGTATCAAAGACCTTTTTTATTTCCAGATAGCCTCTGTAATTCACTTTATGATGAATACATATCACTTGTCTGTTTGTAAATCTGTCATTACAGCAGGTTAAATTAAACTATAAAAGTCTGACTCACTGTGTTTAACGAGGCGTGACGCATCGTGTTGTCTCTTCTAATCTCAGTCTTCGTGTCTGTGTAATATGAGACGAAGCATCGTTTACTGAACACCTTTCCTGTGGGATCTGAGAGGATGAGTCACTGAGAGCTGTCAGTTTAATGATGCTTCATATTGTCTGCAGGCTTGGGGAGTAACGGATTACATGTAACGGGATTTATTCAAAATTGGGGATAACCCCTTACAGACGGATGCTGCTAAAACCCTTAAAAAAGAGCATATAGATATGTTGTGAAATAATCTGATTTATTTTCTTCTTTGCAAGCTGTACTGTTCTGTAGGCTAATCATTTAAGTGTAAATCCATACGCCTACTTCCTGAATCTGCTTTATGGCTTTCACTTTCTTTGGTTCATTTTTCCCTTTTTAATTCAGTAGTATGTGCTCATGTGTTTCATTGTTGGTGTATAGGCTACTGCCTTAACATGTTTAAATGTTTAATGAAAGGCAGGTTTTCCTGGTGGTGGTGAAGTCGTTAGGGACTTGGCTTGGCAACTGGTCACCAGTTCAAGTCTCGGCAAGACCAAGTGCTACCGAGGTGTCCCTGAGCAAGTCACCATTCCCTACACTGCTCCCCCGGGCGCCGTTCATGATGGCAGCACACTGCTCCTAACACTAGCATGGGTCAAATGCAGAGAAACCATTTTGTTACTTAGTACCTGTACTGTCTAATGACAATAAAAGTACAACAACAACAACAACAATAATATGTCGTTTTCTTTTCTGATGTTACATTGTTCTGTTGTCTTAATACACATTAGCATTTGATATTGAAGTCCAAAAGTAATCAGGTTACTTAAAGGAGTCAAATGGAGATATTTCAGACAGGGGGAGAAACTGTGGCTGGAGGGACCATTGGGATTTTAGCCTTTGCAGACCATTAACATGCACTTAACCTCTACACCACACTACAGGAAAGAGACAACCACAAAAAGCATGATAGGGCCACTCTAATGGAAAGACGTCATGTATAAAATATAAGGGAGAGACAGAAATAGAAACAGGCGAGTCAGAGAGCTTGTGTGCTGCATTTGGAAATAGTGTGTGTTTATTCATTTGTTCAAACAGACATCTGCTGTCAGGTGTCTGAATGGAAAATAAAAGAAATCCGCCTGAGTTAACTATTTTTTCTCTTTCATTTCTGCCTTTTCTGTTCTGGACGAGCACTCTAGGGATACGTGTGACAAAGTGTGATGACACACACACACACACACACACACACACTATTACACAAGCAATGCTAAAGTCACGGTAAGTCACACACACCCCGGGGCATCTGATCATGTCCCATGACCTCGTAGGTCAAGCGTTGAAGATACGATCAACAGCTTTTAGCGTTAAAGAGATCTGAAACTGACATCACACACTGTCTGGAAACACAGTTTTGTTTTCTGTGCGGAATACATGATGCTAGAAGAACACACATCACTGGGAGATGAGTTTCTCTATCAAAAGATACTACATTATTTACACTGGAAGGACATCCTGTGCACATCTACAGTGGAGCTGCTGTCAGAGCTAATGATTAACACTTTAACTCTGTAAACACGCTTCTGCCTCACATGTTGGCCTTCTGTATTAATCTCCACACATGAGCATGTCCACTGAACTCCTACTAGATGCTCTATCACTCTAAACCCTGATACATTATTACTGTGGTGTGCAATTAGCCTCACATTATTCGTCTTATTTGGTTAAGAAATCATGCAAAATAGCCCTTTTTTCATCAGTTAAATAAACAGGTGCAGTCACACTCCCCCCCTGCATGAAACTCCTCCTTCGTTTACTTCTGTAACATAATGACATCACTATGTAACACTCACGCTTCTATTGGCCATCGCTCCAACACATTGTACGTGATAGGCTAAGGGGCGGGACATCTCTAAGCAGTTGACCAATCACAACAGAGCCGGCCAATCAGAGCAGACTAGGCTCTGGTTTCAGACAGAGGGTGAAAAGCGGTGCTGCAGCACAGGCCGTATGAGAAAAATAAAGAGCTCTTTGAACCTGAAAGCATGGAGACATGGCAATCTGCTCTTTAAAAGAATGTATAAAACATACGACCTTAACATTATTGACACCATTTTAAAGCCACTCTAAATAATTACCTTTTTTAGCAATTCATTATAAAGATAATTGCTGTGCCTTTCAGTCTTTTACTCGTAACTTCTCCATTTCAAATCCTCGTTTATTAATTATCTCCACTTTCCGAGGCTGCCTAAAGTCTTCTCCTTCAGTTTTTATACTTTAACACTATAATTGAATAATCACATCCATTACTCACTTATATTAAAGGGCGCATGTCATGCTTTTCTGATTATTACCCGTCCCCTTGTTATGAAGGTTGTTCTGCATGTAAACGGTCTGCATAGTCACAAACCCTCAAAGTGCACCCTGTAGCGAGTAAAACTCTAACACAGAGAAGACCTGTCTGTGCTGCCCCAGAACGCCTCGTTGGACATTTCTCTTTTTCCATTGTTTGCTTCCTGGGTTCTGTGACGTGTGAACTCCCAGATCAACAACAAATGACCGGATTGGCCCAAATGGACCAATCCGCGGAGCCCCTCACTCACCAGGACCCCTTGGCTAACTATCAGGGGTCCCATTGACTTGCATAGAGCTCCCTGGTTGGTAATAGATTAGTTGGGATCGCGGAGAAATGCTCTCCGCAGACCCATTGACTCACAGCGTTATAAACCTTTTTCTTTCTCAATATCAAGCCACACTTATTGTTTTTATTTCGGCTGTGAGTGTTTGTGTGTGCTCAGGATGAGTTTTGCTTGTTCTCGCTGTATCGCCGACCCGGAAGCCTGTCCGCTCCTCGCAGCAGCGGCTCACAGCAAATTGCACAGTGTAAATCTATTCTAGTCGACCTCAACAATGGAAATATGATCAGTAGAAAAGGCCATGACATGGGACCTTTAAAAAATCAGTTGATGGATGCTGACATTTAAATGAATGCAGTTTCAAACCAAGTTCTGCAAAACCGTCCACTTCCCCAATCTGTTAGTGTGAAGCCGTATTTTAGACAATCAAAAGTGTTTGAAAGAGGTTACAGATGATGCATTGATGTGTCTATAGCTGGTAAAGTGAGCTAATTACAAATACTCTGTATACTGCTGCTGGATATCTTCACCTTTCACAATATACCATAGCTTCATTATTTGTGTATTTATATGTTCTATGAGTAGATAAAGCAGCACAACTTACTATTATGAAGTCATGTGACAGTGCTGTAGTGTGTTTTAGACACATTTTACCCAACAAGTCCTCCAACTCATACGACCAAATGGGTGTTGTTTAAGCCCTTATTACGACCAAATATGTCGTTTGTTCAAGCGCTTAATACGACCTATAATTACGTTTTAAAATTGTCGGCCTCTAGTGCTCCCGTTCAATGCAAACGTTACAGAGGGTTGTTTATGCACAAATAACCCTCTCTGTACAATCCTAAATTGTAGGATAGTTTGGCCATTAAAACGCTTTATGATTAGATTTCTAGCGAGAAGTATATATTGTACTCTTAGAATCCACGTCCAGTCGATATGTAGGATCTATAGTTTGATAGATATTACGAAGATGATTTGAGGTTTCGTCAGAACAACGTGTATATGCGGCAAGCTTCCATGTAAAGTTACGGGTTGAAAACAGTATTTCCGGTCTCGCCGTTTTCATAATAAAACCAATGATCAAATGATTTAACAGTGATATTTGTGATATATATATACAGTCTATGGTTTTTCCCATAGGTTTTTCTCTTTCGATTCTGAGAGACACATTTCTGTTTTCAGAGGTTTTGATGAAAATCACGCCGCAATGCACGTTGGGATATGGTGTTTATGTGATATGAAATCGGAAAACATTCAAAAAATAATAATAAAACTTTATTCCGAGTGCTCTTGCTTTTCTCTTTGAAAGTCATCACATAACGGCATTGTAATACACGGTTCGGCTGCATTAAATATTACAGATCTGCCGTAGATATGTATTTATAGAGCCCTGATCAGAAGACCTTTTGACAAACTGGAAGAGATGCCGCCAAAACTGAATACGTGACGTGGACCATACATATATCAACAATTAAACAACATCTTCCATTTCTTTTCACACAATACGTCTCCTTGCAGTATCAACACTAATTCGGCTGACTTTTATATTTGATCCAATTAGTAGATAGGCTGTGTTTACACCATAACGGTGCACAGCTGAGAGAAAAGGACTTTTTTGTAGTTTTTAAAGACATTACTGATTTTCTGAACTACCTTTCTCCTCATGCAGTTGACTGTTACAGGTCTATACAAGTTCATGGTACAATGCATAAGCTTCACATCGAGAGACTGAAACTGTATTTTCCTTTAACGTTCTGTTTTAATATCCCAATAAAGTTTATAGTCATATTATGTACGATATTATTATGTTTTATTAACTAGACCACTGGTCTAAACCGCACCTCCTAGTTGTTAAAGCACGTTATTGAATTTAGTTGTAGAATAAGTTATATTTGATGAAAACATTTAAATATTAAGAGTAGCCTACATACAAAATAGGGGTCAATGATAGAAATATAGAATGGAAAATATCTAGAAGATACTGTAGTGATCTCTACAATAAAACAGTTTAGTGCAGGACGTCCAAAGATATTAACAGGAGGATGTGCGAAACAGACAAACTGATAAGGCTGAATTTTACTCAGGTGTAACTAAAGTCTGATTTAAGGGTTGTTTATATTTCACATCATTAATCAGAATCTGCAAAGTAACAAAAATAAATGTAGTAGAGTAAAAATACCAGGTTAACCTCTGAATTGTAGTGGAGTAGAACAAAGTAGTACATGCTGCTGTAACAAAAACATTTCCCAACTTGGGATCAATAAAGTATATCTTATCTTAAGATGATCGATGGCTACTGCCATATTTGCAAAATTTGCCTCTGAACCTAGACAAGTGCATGTTTCCGGCTTATCAATGAACAACAGGAGGGGTAGACATAAAACCATCTGTTAAATAAAGCTCTTCTGACCTTAGGTGTCATGTGGGTATATTATTTCACCATTTATTAATTATATGTTTTACAATTGATAACACCACTGTGTTTCGTATCCCCTAAACCTCCAGGGTGTACACGTTTAATACTGCCAACTTCTAATTGTGGGAAATACGAAAACGTCTTGTAAAGAGACGTGCCATATATTGCGAAACACACAATAGCCAGCATGTGTAGTTCTGGGGCGGGAAGCTGGACCCGTCCAATTCCAGTTTCGGAAAGTCTGCCGTGGTTCCATTCCATTTCAAAGAGCTGTTTGACAGCGTAACCTTGTCGCACTGCCACTCCAACATCCAATCACAGGGCTTGATGACTAATCACGGGGTTTGTAAAGCAAGGCGGATGTTGTAGTCCCAAACGATAGCTGGGGATTCTGGGTAGTGTAGTGTCTTCGGAAACTGTAGTGTCTAAACTCCTAAAAAACTATTTGTTTCTCTGACTCGAAGGTTAAAAACACAAAAGCATTGTACACCATTTAAACCAATCAATATTGTGTAATTAACAAGGATAAACTGATGTTTTTTAGTGGATGAGTAATGCAGATATCACTGTGTAATCATTTGACAGTGAGGGGAATATATCCGGTTTTATTATGAAAACTTCGAGACCGGAAATACTGTTTTCACCCACGCTAACTTTACATGGAAGCTGCCGCATATACACGTTATCCTGGCGAGACCTCAAATCATCTTCGTAATATCTATCAAACTGTAGATCCTACACTTCCACTGGACGTGGATTCTAAAAGTACAATATACACTTCTCGCTAGAAATCTAATCAAAAAGCATTTTAATGGCCAAACTGTTCTACAATTTAGGATTTTCCAGAGAGGGTTATTTGTAAATAAACGGGAGCATGTTGTTTCTTACACGACCACTAGAGGTGCTACACTTTAAAACGTGGCTATGGGTCGTAATCTAAGGTGCTTAAACAATCGACCTATTTGGTCGTTTGTTGTAGGAGGACAGGCTGATTTTACCTTTTGTACCTCTGGCAATAGCACTTACGCTTCAAAGTGGTGAATTGGCAAAAATCTGTAGCAAACACCTGTTTTGTTTTCTACAGATTTTTTGGCAACCTTTGTAAAGGGAGCCCTTGCAATATCTACACAAATGTCACCACTGTATAACCTGATTAGAGGTCTCTTAATAATTGAAAGACACCTGTGTGTTTGTGCAGAGCGTTTACAGGTACCTGCAATTAATGAATAACAGAGAGTGTATGGTTCACGGGCCAGTAGATGCAGGTCAAGTTTCGCGTTCACTTTCCAACCGTCCGCTCTGATCAGTGATATGTTTTATCTGCGGCTTTGGTCACACATTGCTCTGATGTTCCCGCGCCGCTCGCAGCGACATAGGGCTGGGATTGTGTTTGAGGAGCGAACAGACGGGACCCAACGTCACAGGACACAAGGACATCGCTGCCAGGATCTGGGCAAAGAGCTACAAAGCTTTTATTGTTGCTCAGAGGAACCTCGAGCGGACAAATGACAAAGAATTTCAAGCCCCCCCTTCTCCTCTTACATCCAACTGGAGTTTCTGCAGAAGAAAAGCAAACAAGAACTTTTGGGGTTTATCTTGAAACCATAACTTTCCTGCAGGGTTCATTGCATTTTGCATGTGTTTCTTTTTCTCCCACATGCACTATTCATAGGGTTTCGATTGCAGAGGACTTGTGTATTTATTTTTAATGTAATCAAAAACAACAACCCTGCAATATAAGCTTGAGATCTGAATATCTTTTTGTAATATATAAGTTGGCTTGGTTACACTTCACAATGTGTGTTTATCTGTTTGACATTGAACCTGTATTTCATTGAAGCCATACGTTAATTATTTAGAAATAATTAGGTTTCCAAATCCCCACACCCAGAGTATTTTAACATTTGCCTTCTATATTTTATAGTTACATCCTCCATTATATAGTGTATTGTTTCCAATAGTCAAGATGTACAGTATTAACGAGTAAAGGTTTTATTTTCGTTGCACAAAAATAACAATAGTGGTTTCCATTATACGGCATTTATATATACAGTCTATGGTGGTTTATGTTCTTCGCAAGAAAAGCGAATGAACACTATTTAATTTGAATTATGTGTGTGTGTGTGTGTGTGTGTGTGTGTGTGTGTGTGTGTGTGTGTGTGTGTGTGTGTGTGTGTGTGTTGCACCGACTCCAAAATGATTTCCCATGGCCATGATTCTCACCTGTAGTACAAACAAATCATTTCTACTGTTCCCTTGAGAGCGCTTAATGTAACAGTTCCAGGAAGTTTATGATTTAGCTGTGTGTGTGTGTGTGTGTGTGTGTGTGTGTGTGTGTGTGTGTGTGTTTATTTGACCATAAAGGTTGACCTAGAATAACATTGTTCCTGCTGCATAGAACACTCAGGAATGTCCCATCATAAACTTGGATGTCCTCACACCAGCGGTTTGTTGTGGTTTGTGACTTGTGACGCTTTGTTTATTGTGTTTACAATTCACATTTTTAAAACTTCCTTTAGAACATGCATGTTAAACTCAAGGCCCGGGGGCCAAATCCGGGCCGCGGTGGAACTATCTTCGGCCCGCAGGATAATTTCTAATTACTATTAGATCTGGCCTGCCGGTATATTGCACGCGCTACTAATATTACAAATCCCACAATGCAATGCCAGTGCGTTGGCATGTCAATTGAGGGCCCGCGAGCGCAAGCCTTTGATCCACTCGCTCATTAGCAGCCTTAGTGAGCTAGTCACCGTTGTTAAAAAATGCAGCTATCCCTCTCTCCGAA
This sequence comes from Champsocephalus esox, assembly GCA_036324585.1. Classification (NCBI taxonomy): domain Eukaryota; kingdom Metazoa; phylum Chordata; class Actinopteri; order Perciformes; family Channichthyidae; genus Champsocephalus; species Champsocephalus esox. Next base: position 32,101,170 of record CM070497.1, on the reverse strand, counting down.
AAATGACTAAACGAAAGGTGGACTTTGAAAACAGGGATTTCCAAGGCAGGAGGGAAGCAGAATATATGTTCGGGGATATAAAGGGCAAACCTGTTGGTCCTGTGTGCGGAGGATGTGTGGCTGTAATGAAAGAATACAACTAGGACGACACTATGAAACGAAACACTACGACAAGTGCGTGCATGTGGACACAAAGCAGTAAAGAAAGACAGAGGACAGTATCGTAGAGCTGAGTCATCACTTATTACAACCATTTATAAAAAGGCTTAGCAGTACAGATACATGTGGGCTCACTATTTGGCAAGCAACCGGTCACAGTTGCCCTGTTTATCTCATGTCTTTTAAAAGCTTATTAAGGATTTATAAATTGTTCACAACCTAACTAATACATTAATTGCAAACTATTCTTCAACCCTATATAAGGGTAGTCCTATTAAGTGGTACCAAAACATGTATACCAACAGAGGAAATGTAATGCCATGGTGTTGTGTCACTGTGTGCTACTTTAGGTCAGGACACGCTTCACAAAGATTAGTATGTTCAGAATGTGTACACGCAGCGTATAAATAGCGATAGTCATTTCTAAGCTGTTGCATCTTAGTTTCCTCCTGAGGGGAGGGGGGGGGGAAACATTCCTTCATGCTGACAGCTGTCATTCTCAACATTGTTTTATAAAGACAGGAAACCATCCGTCTGTCATCTGTACCTGCACCTCAGCTCTGAGATATGTCGCCACGCTGAGGTTTAACTTTTCTTATCTCATGTCGTCACAAAAAGCTTTTATTGTGGAAACAAAGAGTTCTACACACCTCTGCTTTACACACAACGTCACTTTATAATGATATCAACCTTTATCTGCTTAGGATCTCAGACTGCAAATAGTGAGCAAGTGTTTTCTCAATTGTAATGTATTGTAATAATGTATTTATTATTATTTAAAGACAGTTCAACATTGCGGTAATGTAACTCTCAGTTAATAAAGTTTAACTCATCATATTTCATATATAGTGTTCATACTTCATGGTTTACATATTTCAAAATGAGTAAGTTTATAGGATAAATGTGTTTCTGTGTGTGTGTGTGCGTGTGTGTGTGTGTGTGTGTGTGTGTGTGTGTGTGTGTGTGTGTGTGTGATGTTTCTGACCGTGTCAACCGTTTTATTCGTTGCATAATAAAAATTACAACACCTGGGAATCTGTGTGTGTGTGTGTGTGTGTGTGTGTGTGTGTGTGTGTGTGTGCGTGTGTGTGTTGTGCGTGTTCCTGGCACTGGAAACACACATTGTTTTTTGGGTCTTGGCTCAGTTACCCTGCAGGCTGTAATCACACACACCATCAGGGAGGCTTCCGAGCATCGTGCTCATTAAATATACAGATGAACAAGAACCAAAGCTGCAAAAGTCTTGTAGAAATGACAACATTTAAAGAACAGTTGTCCATAACGTGCAACAAAAATAATATGCTTATACATAAAATGAAAAAAATAAAGCATCCTTTCCCAGATCTTTGGATGAAATCAAACTGAACACATCATGGGTGACCCTGGAAGTTAACAGCCTGTCTTCCTACAAAAAACGACCAAATAGGTCGATTGTTTAAGCACCTTAGATTACGACCCATAGCCACGTTTTAAAGTGTAGCACCTCTAGTGGTCGTGTAAGAAACAACATGCTCCCGTTTATTCACAAATAACCCTCTCTGGAAAATCCTAAATTGTAGAACAGTTTGGCCATTAAAATGCTTTTTGATTAGATTTCTAGCGAGAAGTGTATATTGTACTTTTATAATCCACGTCCAGTGGAAGTGTAGGATCTACAGTTTGATAGATATTACGAAGATGATTTGAGGTCTCGCCAGGATACGTGTACATGCGGCAGCTTCCATGTAAAGTTAGCGTGGGTGAAAACACTTTTTCCGGTCTCGAAGTTTTCATAATAAAATCGGATATATTCCCCTCACTGTCAAATGATTACACAGTGATATCTGCATTACTCATCCACTAAAAACATCAGTTTATCCTTGTTAATTACACAATATTGATTGGTTTAAATGGTGTACAATGCTTTTGTGTTTTTAACCTTCGATTCAGAGAAACAAATAGTTTTTTAGGAGTTTAGACACTACAGTTTCCGAAGACACTACACTACCGAGAATCTCCAGCTATCGTTTGGGACGACAACATCCGCCTTGCTTTACAAACCCTGTGATTAGTCATCAAGCCCTGTGATTGGATGTTGGAGTGGCAGTGCGAAAAGGTTACGCTGCCAAACAGCTCTTTGAAATGGAATGGAACCACGGCAGACTTTCCGAAACTGGAATTGGACGGGTCCAGCCCCCGGCCCCAGGCTCCATGTATGTAAGCTACTCTTAATATTTAAATGTTTTCATCAAATAAAACGTATTCAACAACAAAATTCAATAACGTGCTTTAACCACTAGGCGGCGCGGGTTAAAAAAACCAGTGGTGTAGTTAATAAAACATAATAATATTAAATATAATATGACTATTAACTTTATTGTGAAATTAAAACAGAACGGTAAAAGAAAATACAGTTTCAGTCTCTCGATTTGAAGCTTATGCATTGTACCATGAACCTGTATAGACCTGTTAAAGGCACGTCGGCCCACCGGGAAAATGCCCGGTATACCAGATGGCCAGTCCAGCCCATGGTCCAGCCCTGCACACGATTTAAACGCAGACTTCTGTTCCTCCATGTTTCGTTGTTACCGTTTCACTGAGCGGACCCGCCCCCTTATTTTTCATACGCTCCCTTTTTTGGTCCATCTGCGGCGGTAATAGGTTTTGTGCGCTGTAATGATTCGGCTGTACCTTTAGTAATGAATATTAAATGTTCATTTGATCATTGGTTTTATTATGAAAACGTCAAGACTGAAAATACTGTGTTCAACCCGTAACTTTACATGGAGGCTCAAATCATCTTCGTAATATCTATCAAACTATATATCCTACATATCGACTGGACGTGGATTCTAAAAGTACAATATACACTTCTCACTAGAAATCTAATCAAAAAGCGTTTTAATGGCCAAACTATCCTACAATCCACAGAAAGTTGCTATCGGAAACAATGCCTGACGTGTTTTGGACGTCTTTGTTTACATTAGCAAGCCTCGCTAACACTCAGAGCTAACCTGTCCTAGAGAGCACATGTGTTTAAAAAAGCAGAAAATAAAAAAGGAACTCACCTTGTAATAAACCCGCAAGAGAAAAAGCATTTGAGCTCCATACTGTTTCAGAAATAATCTTTGATGTGGTTTAAACAGGATGGCGTTTTATCACAACCAAATTTAACTTTATCTCCGGTAGAATTCTGATCAGGCATTAGCTCCGCCTCCTCTTATTTTATTTTTTTCAAGCTAAGGACCGAAGATCCGTTTTTCTCTAACAGGGCTTCAAAAGAGGGGTTTGAGCAGTAGGAGGCATGGCTACAATTAGGGTGATCTGTTTGATATTTTGAAAAGGAATATTCACAGACATGTTTTGTATAGGTATGGTCTTACAATATATGGTTTCAAAGATAGCATGATAGGTCCACTTTAAGTATTTTAAAAATTTCCGCCTGCTGTTTTAAAAATGTCTTTATTGATTGTTTGTAGCGTTTCAGCCAAAATGCATATATGAAAAGGCACTTTTCTGAATGCATTTTTATTGAGCTGTGGCAGTGAATAAAGTTTTAATTTGGGAAGTCTGTGTAGCTAAAAACATCCTTATTATGTCTCCTGCAGTCCAGTCTTTATTATGCTAATCATCAGCCCTGCTCACATCATTTATTCCATGTTGAATCCAATATTTAGTTCTCAGTACAACACTGTAGTTTTAAGCAAAGTCAATGGGAGCCATCTTAAAGTGAGTAAAATCGATACTCTTAAAAATCCCCGTCATTACTTGTCTCATCAGTTCTTGATCGAAGCTTCTGGTGTGCAGCGCCTCCTTTATTCCCCTCTCATCCTGCCCCTCATTAACAGCAGTGTGTTGGATTACACCTGATACAAGAGCAGCTGGGTGGCAGCCTGTGCTCTGCAGGCACCCTTGGGTGATCACACACACACACACACACACACACACACACACACACACACACACACACACACACACACACACACACACATCAAACAACACCTCACTGAGCACCTGAGACTATGAGGTGGAGGGGGGGAGACACCTGAGTCCTGGCTGTCTGCGGACTCCCTCACACCCGCCGGTCATCCTATCCCGTCCTGTTTTACCGCCAAGATTAGCACCCTGCTCTCTGATCTCATGACACAGTGATTGGTGGAGGGCTCTCATGTACAAGGAGCCATTAACCCTCTAACACACAGCAGGGTGTGGACCATATGCACATGTGTGTGTTCATGTGTTTGACATTAATCCGTGAGATGAATTAGGCAGTTAGCGCCTGCAGGTAATAGGGAGTTGCAGGAGTCCTAATACCTCAAAATGAGTTAGCCTTCACTTCCCTTGTCATAGAGTCCACGCCTTTTTTAATGTGTTGATTAGATGCCTTAAATGTAGCTATGTGGTTTATACGAGATTTTTAAATGTTGTTCTACGACATAAAATACATCAGTACATTTCCGACTGGTTAATGTCTGAAGCTTAGTCGTAAAAACGCCAATACTGAACGTCATCATGCCAAACATTAGCCCCCTTTAGCTTATCAGTGGTAACCTGAAGTCATGTGACTGTGCCATAGCTTAACGTTAGCTTTTTACTTCAATCAGTTAATATGTTAAGGTTATCCTGCTGAACATAGCATGTAAGGATCACTAACATGTGTTTGCCACAGATCTTATATTCCGCAATATTTAAAACCATGTCACCACTTCACCGCTCCATACATTCAGGAGTACTATGAGCTAATGAGGGTAACTGGAATCATCTTTTATTGATGAGAGGGTCATTAGGTTGTGATGGTGATTCATCATATCATTAATAATCCTTCGTATCTTGTGGGACGCAGCCGAAGACCAGCGGTTGTAATGACTAAATAAAATAAATTCACAAATGTATAATTTATATTTCTAAAGGTTCAATATTGTCTTGATGATGTTGGGTACTGTAGATTTTGAAAAACTGAAGGAAATAATGAATTGTTTGCCGCTGTTTGGTTAGGAGACGTTTTCACTGCTTTCATATTTTGTTATGCAACTAGTATTTTCTTTGGGGTTTTCCCCCCTTTCTTTCATAGAGATTGTTTCACTCATACCACGTCATATTTGTACAATCAACTGAACACCAGTGTGATCTTTCTGCTTTGTCCAACTGTGTAAACCCAACTTCCAGTGAGACTTCAGAGTGTGTGCATGCAGTTAATCGTGAGTGATACTATGGATTATTATTTATGAGCACAGACTGGTGTCCATTGTTTCCGCGGGTAGACCAGCTGTGTGTCTGTTCCTCAGGGGGATGTGGGGCCTGTGCAGTCTGAGGACCCCCTTTTGTCTTGGCCTTGGTCATTAAAAGAGCCCAGCCTGGGGACTGGCCTCCTGCTGTTCGGAGACCCCACACCCGTCACCACACACTCACACACAACACACACACAATGGGAGTGGAGCACAAGTATGATCTGCAGCGACATGTAAAGCGATTTTTGCCGTTTGCTTTAAAACCATGCTAAACAAGAGCTCCTTCCCTGACCAGTTGTACCGCTCTGTCACAATAATTTGCCATCGTTCTTACACTCTCAATGAGCAGAAACAGGTATAACTGGCAAACAATGTGGGCTTGGTAAATAATTGGACAGCCTTCTGGGGAAAACCTGGTCTGATTAAGAGAGACGGCATTCACCCTACTTTGGAAGGTGCAGATCTCATTTCGGCAAACATTTCAGGGCTTTGTGGACGTAATCCATGACAAACTGGAGTTGAGACCAGGAGGCGGAGGCGCTTCTCTGCGCTCTCTCCTAGGCAGTCATCCATAGGAATCCCTGAACCCAATAAAATACCCAATATTAGCGGTGTGTGTGTCTGCCCAAGGACAATTTAAGGTAAAAACTAATAGAGGTGTCATACATAATAACCTAATCAAAGTAAATGTAACAACTACTACAGTGCAACAAAACAGGAAGATTACATGTGGTCTCTTAAACATAAGATCTCTAGCATCTAAAGCAATATTGGTAAATGATTTAATATCAGATTATAATATTGATATATGCTGTCTCACTGAAACTTGGTTGAGACATGAAGAATATGTCAGCATAAATGAGGCCACTCCACCCAGCCATGTCAACACTCATATTGCTCGAGGCACGGGCCGAGGAGGTGGAGTTGCAGCAATCTTTGACTCAAGTTTACTTATCAATACTAAACCAAAATTAAATTATACCTCCTTTGAAAGCCTCGTTTTTAGTCTTACGCATCCAACCTGGAAAACTTTGCAGCCAATCTTATTTGTTACAGTGTATCGTGCACCAGGTCCTTATTCAGAATTCTTATCAGAATTCTCTGAGTTTTTATCAACTTTGGTTCTTAAAACAGATAAAGTAATTATCGTAGGTGACTTTAATATTCATGTTGACGATGATAAAAATAGCCTTACTGTTGCATTTAACTCTATATTAGATTATGTTGGTTTCTGTCAGAGTGTAAATAAACCAACCCACTGTTATAATCACACTCTCGACCTTGTTCTGACTTATGGTATTGAAATTGAGCAACTATTAGTCGAACCCCATAATACTTCTATATCCGACCATTTCTTTGTAACTTTTGAAGTACTGTTACTAGACTACAAAGCATTAGTCAAAACCTCCTGCTCCAGCTTCCAGTTTGTGTTCAGGCGGCAGACACCCTATCCGTTTTTAAGAGTGCGCTTAAGACCTTCCTTTTTGATAAAGCTTATAGTTAGGGCTGATTAGATTCAGCCCCTAGTTTTGCTGATATAGGCTTAGTTTGTCGGGGGACATCTTACTTCTTCCTTCTCTCTGTCTGTACCTGTGTACTCTCATGTTCCGATTAACCCAGCTTCCCCACATTTCTTTCTTTTTGGTGTCTATATACGCCGGGATCCGGAGTCATGGATGATCCTGCGGTCCTGATTCCTGGATCTTGAGTCGTGGCTGTGGTCCTGGATCATAGGTCCTGGATGGATATCCTCGTGGATTCATCTTCCTATTATACACACATGCATTTCCAAACATTTGGACTACCTATGTTGCAAATGTATTATCTTTCAATTTACACACGGCATCTATTGCATGTTTGTCCGTCCTGGGAGAGGGATCCCTCCTCTGTTGCTCTCCCTGAGGTTTCTCCCATTTTTCCCTTTAAACTGGGTTTTCTCTGGAAGTTTTTCCTTGTACGATGTGAGGGTCTAAGGACAGAGGGTCTAAGGACAGAGGGTCTAAGGACAGAGGGTGTCGTATTGTCATACTGATATTCTGTACACACTGTGAAGACCACTGAGACAAATGTACCATTTGTGATATTGGGCTATATAAATAAACATTGATTGATTGACTGGTCAGTGGTCCCTATGTGGACTTTAATACTACCATTTTAAAACAAGTATCTTTCTGTAAATAAACGCCTGAATTTCCCCAAAGGGATAAAGTTCCATCTTATCTTATCTTAAGTAAACAACTTGAGGAGTTTCATCGTCACAGCAGCATGTAGCATTAAACATCAAATAAGATACAAATATAAAATAATCACAGTAGAAAAGACATTTAGCACTGGAGTATCTATATCAAACACAATATAGAGAAAATACTGAAGAATAAATTCGACCAATTGAACAATTTCAGACGCAACAGATATATAAAGACATCGGTTAATATAAACATTCATAAGATGAGATAAGATAAGATAAGATTGACCTTGATCCCTACAGGAAAATGCAGGTGTAATGGCAGCAACAGAAGAAATGTACAGATAGTACACATAGGAATATACAGTGATAGTAAAGAATACAAATAAAATAAGAATTTACATGTATCAACAGTATGAACAATTACAACACCTGCAGTTGATTTTTATGCAAACTAATTTTGTATTACTTTCTGTTTCTGAATCTACGGATTACGGGAACCTGTGCGTGTGTGCGTGTGTGTGTGAGTGTGTGTGTGCGTGTGTGTGTGTGTGAGTGTGTGTGTGCGTGTGTGTGCGTGTGTGTGGAGGGCGGGATGTGTGTCTCGCTCCTCCACTGAGCGCAACGTCATATCCATAACCGTTGAAACCGTTCAAGGAAGAGCACGGTTCTCTTTAAGGAGTTTCTTCAGTCGGCGGCGGAGTGAAAACCGGAGCAGCAACAAAACAATAAAACGTACAAAACACCACGACGTTTCTTTATTTCCAGCCGCAGGAAAAACATGAGACGTCGTATGGATGTATTGAACTTTTCCGCCATTGTTTGGGTGACGAAGGACGGCTGAAAGCAGCAGAGTTTCTGGCAGGACTTTTAAGGAGAAACTGGCGACCATCAAAGCAAACCGAGTAAGTAACTTTGTACATCAAAGTGTGATTTAACTAAGTACATTTACTTGCGTACTGTGCTTGAGTACAATGTTGATACTTTAACTTGAGTATTTCCTTGTTATGCTACTACTTTGTGCTTCTACCTCACTGCAATTCAGAGGTGAATCGTTTAATTTTACTCCACTACATTGACGTATTACTACCTTTAGCTACTTTACAGATTTGGATGAATGATGTGAAATCTAATCAAGTGTTGAATCAGACTTTAGTTCCACCTGGAGTATATTCACAAGCAGTATACAAAGTCATTCAAACTAGCTGCACCTTTACCTGTTTATATAACACTTTAATGATCAATAATTCTAAAACACATCATTTACATTATTCTGAAATGGACCAATCTGCACAATAACTACTTTTACATTTGGCACTAACTATATGTTGATGCTATTACTTTTTTTCAAGTAAAAGTACATAATGCAGATTCGTCCATTTCAGAATAAAATATATGATGTGTTTATATTATGATGATAAATGACTCTAGGTGTAGCAAAAGTATGATATTAAGTGTTTATTTTACATTATTAATCCAAATCTGTAAAGTATCTAAAGGTATTACATAAACGTAGTGGGGTAAAAGTACACCATTTACCTCTGAATTGTAGTGGAGGAGAAGTACAAAGTATCAACAAATGTAAATACTTAAGTCTCTCAAAATTCCACTTAAGTATCGATCATGAGTAATATACTGAGGTTTAGTATACAGAGTTGGTAAGACATTGATTAGTTGATCAATAGTATTTGTTTAAAGCCTTTCATCAAGCCAAAATACCCAATATGTACCAGTTTCGGCTTCTCAAATGATATTTTTACTATATTTATGTGTCCTTTTAATCTGTTTTTAAAGTGAAATTGAAGTCATATTGAGCTGGTGTAAGTTGTGGTTTGTATTACCTATAATTAAATGTTTTTGTTTTTAGACTAAAACAATAGATCCATTTATGGTATCAACAAATGAATCAGCGATGAAACTAATCATTAGTTAGGTTGTCCTGGTGAGTGTAAACACACAGAGTTTACTACACAAAGTGTCAGTGAAACCTTAGAAACCAACACAAACACCGGGAGATGTTAATCCAATATTTGTAGGAGATAACTGAGAGAATATCTTCTGAATGGTGTTTTAGTGTTCATGTTTACTGCCTTTTTATTTCTGATAACTCATCTAATGCAGAGCTAATCAGCCTGTCCTCTCTTTCTCTTTCTGATGCCTAATGTGCTCTCCAAGATACACGTTTATACTCACATGAGCAACATTTTCCAGCTGCACAGATGTGTCAGCACTGCTATATTTAAGGAAAAAAGTCCAGACCACACTTTGGATGAGTAGCCTTTTTGATTACAGCCTAACTTTAATAAGATTTGATATGGAAAATATGGAAATGATTAGCTTGTTTTCGTAGTTTTCCTTCACTAACCACCTGAATCCATTAAATGAGCTTGGATTAATGTGTGTTGGCATTTATATCTTTCAGTCCTGCCTACAAGGTTGTAGTCATGATAATGACTGCGTTATTTTCATTTTGACGCCGCACCAAGGCTGCTTATCTGTGTTACTGGATCTAGTCCCTGCCCTGCACAGTTAGTAGCTTGTGACACTAATATCCTCATACAGAACAGTGTGTATGTACAGAGCATCTCTTGTTCTGATTGTCTCAGATACAGATAAGGGACGTTAAAAGGACTCGGTTCTGTGCATTTGATGAAAGGTAAAGTCTGTTTGATTGTAAACGCATCTTGTCTGTTGCACATTTACAAATACGGTCTAATTTGAATACAGCAATTCAAAGTATTTTGTTGACAAAATGATCGTCTATTCGGTCATCTCGGAGTAATTTTGCCATTAGGACACAGACAAAACTCTGCATAAACAGCCACTCATTTCTCCCAGCTATGCAGATTGCTTGTATTTAGACATCTCCTCCAGCTTAGTGAGTAATCGCAAGTTTCTGGCTCAGATTGAGGGTCACATGATGTGCACTCACCTGTTGATTAAATCAAACCTGCTTTCTGCATACAGGACGTTTTCTCCACCCATCCTCGTGTATTTACCCAACCTTATCCTATACTGAACCCTCGACTCAATACTGAAGTCAATACTGTTCCAGACAGTGGCTGACTAACTGTTTCTAGAGCGCTGGAGAGGAAGAGGGATGAGTAATATCATCCACCCATACCCAGAGTGTTATCCCCATGTGATAAAGAAACAAATATTTGAGTCAGGTTTCTTTTTTGTTTGATGGATGTACACAACTTAAGTGTGTGAAGGGATACACAATTTGAAAAAAGCACCCAGTTGCAGTAATTTTGACTGGTGATGCAAACATTGATAATGTTTAAGACATCATTCACATTATCATTGGAAAATATAATAATATGACCGTCGTGTGGTTTTATTGAGGGTCCTACCAAACAAGGTTTTTACTTCATTCAGATCAAGGTCAGTCAATTCAGTACATCCCAAATGGGAAATCTAGACCTACAAATGGATTCTGCTAATAATGGGGGCATCTCATCAGATCTGTACTATAACCACTCTGTCGCCATTCATGTCGACACAGATATCTGTTCTGTCCTTAGAGGGGCCGTCACACTATCTCTAACAGTTTCAATTTGTACTGAAATTATTGAAAATGTCTGATACAGGATATGAATTCTCCTCGCTAAATACTCAAAATACAACAAATCATACCCAAGTATACTTGTTTAAAATAACAGTACAGTGAGATATATATATATATATATATATATATATATATATATATATATATATATATATATATATTATATATATATATATATTATATATATATATTATATATAACATTCCCTTTATGAAAACCGTTGACTTTAATATGAATCACATTGTTAAATTGCCATCTTGAGACTTGACATACATGTGCCATCCCACTTCAACTAACTTCTACCTTGACTTTATATATACATATTAGATTCATTGAAAATAATGAAGAATTCACTATTTAAGTGCTCCACCTTTTACAATGATACCCGCCTGCCCAAAATAACACCTTCCTCAGCTTGAAGAGTGCTACTTAAGGACAGCATTACTGAAATGTAGTAACTGAACGCTTCTGGTCAAAAGCTAGTGAGGTAAGCCACAATGACGCATTTTCTGTTTCCACACTTGTTAGATACTTGCAACTAAGCATGCTTTGTGCTGAGCCAGGCTACATCCTATGCAGACCTGGTAAACAGAAATGAAACTTACATTCATCTTTTGTCTTCTGAAAATGTGTACGAGCTAACAGTCCCAAAATGTCAGCATTTCTGTGATACTGTTTTTCCTTATATGGACATCAGAGTATTATTGAGATTGGTGTTGCACGGTGTACCGGTACTTGAAATGTACCGCGATACTTTAGTTTATTTTGTGACAAACAAACGTTTTCGTAGTTTGACGAGGCAATTAGTGGCAATGATAACCGTCTAATATGGCTATCTTTTTAGCTAGCTTACCAATGTGGCTAACATCTGCAATATACATTTTGTCAATAATTATTTATATTACTGTACTATTACATGTTAATAAAACATAAAGTTAACTATCAAAGAAATCACATAAACTGAAATATAAAGACCATGTTGTAAGAAAACACTTAACGGATAAACTACAATTTTATTTATCATGAAAATAATAAAAGAAAAGTATCGAAAAAGAATCTGAATCGCAATTCTTGACTTGGTATCGAAACCAAAATGTTGGTATCGTGACAACACTAATTGAGATGCTAAGTTAAAACATCCACAGGAGTTGATGTTTTTTAATTAGAAAAAAGGAACGATTATAGCTTACATCGGGAATGATACAATGCAGAAATACAACCGCAAAATACAAAGGTTTGAGGTCATAAAGCACGTGTCCCGAATAATCACTTTTCAAACATCAATGTCTGACGAAATTGACCTAAAATACCATTAAAAAACCCTTTGTTTGTAGAGGTTAATACATGATACAGTATTAAGTATCCATGGCAGCGGATGTCGTTGACAAAGGCCTGTAGCAATACTTCAGAAATCACTATTTTCCTGCTTCCTGTTCTTAAACTCAGACCACACAAAACAAATATATTTAAAGGCTTGTTCACCCAGATTTCACCAAAGCCTTTGAAAGAGAGCCGAAGGGTTCAAACGGCTGGCTTTGTTTCCTTTCTCTGACACCAGCTATGCCTAAGTAATACAGATGCAGCTGCTGCCATTAAAGTGCTTTGCTGCTGCCGGTTTCCAACATCCATTAACGGCAGCTTACCGGGATATAATGCCGCATGGACACAGCTAATCCATAATGTTAGTCATTTTTCCAACAGCCTTAGCTTCGGACTATGGCAGTGAGTTTAAACTCTTTACGGGTATTAAGGGGAAGATATAAACTGACACCAGTATTGCCTATAATGGCCAAAGCACACAGAGGACCATTATGTAAATGGTACCTTTCATGTACTCGAGACACTGAGCAAACTGAAGCTTCAAACCATGTAGAAGCACATTTAGACTCTTTTGTTTGGCAGAGAAGGCCGGTGGTTTTGTTGCTGATAACCGTCTGGCAGAGATAACAGTGATGTTTGTGAATAAGACAAGGTGCTTGTGAAACAGGATACGACCAGCAGTTTGGCGACATGTGATGAGCTCTGACGCATAACACAACTGGGGTTATCCATTCAAGAGGAACCATGTCAAGTTTCACAAGCACAATCCCTCAAAGACATCACGCAACTAAGAAAGGATTGAGTAAGAGTCCAGGAAGCTTAATTATAAATTAACAGTGTTTAATAAAACAAACGTGGTCTACAGAAGGTCCAGTTGTGATAGACGCAGTTCGGCACTAGTCAAAGTGTTAGACACAAAGAGAAATAAGTTGCTAAGCTAACCCTGGTCAGTTTTCTTTAACCTTGTTTGCACTAGGGCTGTGCAATTAATCATATTTTAATCGCAATTACGATTTTGGCCTGCCACAATTACGAAAACAACATAATCGAAATAAACGATTATTTAGCTTTGCTAGGTTGTGACAGTGCACGGCAACATATTTGCTTTTATTTATCATATTTATAGATGTTTAGTAGCTTGTTGAAGTGCGCTCCAAAAATATTTGTTGACCTTGTTTATTGGTATTTATTATTTTGATATTATTTATTTAAATATAAATATATCATTTATTTTATTTATTCGTTTTTCAGTTGAATTCTACGTTCAGGGTGATCAACAGTTAAACAGATACTGTTCAAATTATTATTTTAATTTGTTTTAAAGTTCAATAAATGGATGTTTTCAAAGTCAATGAATAATCGTATTTAATAATCGTGATGTCAATTATTGACCAAAATAATCGTGATTATGATTTGTGCCATAATCGCACAGCCCTAGTTTGCACCATTGTTTGATTCTTCCCCTCTTCCTGCCCTCAGTCCCCGAGGATCGGTAACGTACTTATGTAGCCGTTTATAGTCCATAATCCAGACCTGGTGCAGTTTGGTGTTGCACGGGAGCCAATCCGTCGTCTTTCACTTGTTCCCAAAGGCTTTTTCCTTTGTAGTCTTTGCCGGTTGTTTAAGGTCACGGGTGTCCAAGGCTCCAGCTTAATCAAATGTAAGTTATGATCAAACTCTATTTAATCTCATTAAAACGTTCCAATGTAATGCGCATGGAAAATTATAATCTGATTATTTTAATGTGATTTAGTTGAGATCGAGTGCCGTTGCAGAAAGACAATAATGGATGCTTCACAAAAAAAAGAGACATGGATATCCTGTTTTGAAATGTGGTTCGATGTGCAACTCATTGAGTCACGTTAGAATAAAGGAAGTGTCCGTTTGATCAGGAGTAGACATTAAGGGTAACGATCTACTGGCCCGGCCCCACCATGGTAACCACTGGCCCAGAGCATTCGTCCAAAAATCGACTAATAATGAAGAAAATTAACACATTTGTTGCCATAGTAATCGATGCACAAACTACATTACTACTTGTACTACAACATTTGAACAATCAGTTCTTCCTCATTTTCCTCAATTGTTCATATTTGGTTTATTAAAATAATGATATTGTGGTCATTGTTAAAAAATGTCTGCTATTATTATTATGAGTATTATTATTTGTATAATGCGCTTTCTGCCTTCCTGTCATTAGGAGTTAGAAATGTAATGGCTATAGATTAGATCCTTCATTCTCCTAAACTGCTGGGACATTTCCCTATAGCCAATACCTTTATATGTTCTACTCTTCACTTACTTGTCAGCATGGGTCGGCATTGATGTACAGAGCCGACAAATACCTTGTTTATATCATCATATTGAAGCCAACTCCATCGATCAAGCCAGCGTGGCTGAAACTTTCTCTCCCTCTTCTTCTCCTCATACTCCCTGTCACTCTCCTTTAACTCCTCCGGTGACATTCTTTTATTTGAAGATTGTTTTTTGCTTGGCTGGTTACCGGTGTTTTTTACATTTACATTTTGGCGAATGGTTAGGTGGCGCGAAAGTCTGTAGTGAAGGAACGCGCTCTCGCTGCACTCCGCAGCAAAAACAGCCGTTTGCTTTTCACCCAACAACGATAACCGCCTCACAAAACGCTATGTTGTAGCGTTAATGAACAAAACTATTTAACAAAATTGCTTTTCAAAATACCAATGCCACAGGACAATGTGATTTTTTTAAAATCAATATTTGTAGTGGCCCGAGCGGGCAAGTGGAAAGTACGTTTTGCTGGCCCTGGGGAGTCTAAATAGTGCTTCCGGGCAGCGGGCCATTTACAATGTCTAGCCCTGGTTTTACTGAGTGAGGCGGGTGTGGCTGAGTCAGCACTTCTTCAATGTTATGATGTAAGGTAGACATTATTAGAATTGTTATCAGCCAAGGAATGGTGGGTTTTGAACAATAGCTGACAAAGTTTTAGGAGTCTTTGATGTTCTTGCTCTATATTAGGAAGTAGGTCCTCCCATTTTTCGAGGGAACTTTCAAATCATCACTCAATGAGACTTCCTCACTGTCTCAGCATTACCCCTCGTTTCCACCGCGTCCGCAGGATCGCGGCCACTCTAGTCAATGGGTGCTATTCCACCAGAAGCGTTACGGCTCAGAAGCGTCCCAGAAGCGTCTCGCCGCTGGGCTCCACTCGAAATAGGATTGAAGTCTATAAGGTAATGTCGGGCAGGAAGTGGAACGGTGACAGCATCCGGCCCACCCCCCAAATAAACTAATTTGCAGACCCCCCTTCACATCACTACATCGTCTCCACAACGACACGCACAATGGACGACGAAGTTTTTATATTGGAAGTGGAAAAACACTTGATTTTATATGACGCAACGAATCTTTTTTTACAAAGACAACACCAGCGTTCTCCTTCGGTGTACAGGCACTGTGTGTAAATTATATAGAATAATTAAGATGACGAATGCATTTTTTTTACCACTAAAATACAGCAACCCATCTTTGATTCATGTTGTTTTTAACTGGACTATTACAATTATTATTAATTATGTCTGCAGTCTACAACACAACCAAATAGGAAATAACAACAATAAACACGATTTAAACAGACACAAAAATAAACCATTTAACTACGTAGCTACTTACTTTCTTGTAGAAGTACAAATGTCAAGGAAATATGCCCAAATCAACAAGAACTGCGAGCCGACATGCACGACGCTCCGCTTCCGTAATGCCGTAATGTAGGGTATGACGCCGGACCTAAACCGCGGCGTGGCCGTAACACGCTGCAGACGGACCCGGTGGAAACTAGGGGTTAGTTGCATTATTACCGTAAACACAGCCTCTCTGTCTCTCAATTATTGACTCACACTTCCTAAATGGCCTGGCCTTATCTAAAAACAAACCTGTGGTCTGCCTTTTTTTCTTTTAAGATGCACTCAGCAATACCCTTTGAGTTTCTCTGGTAATTGATATGCCTTCCTGTAATAACTGCTGTCATTAGCTGCAATCTGCTGTTTCCCACTGGAAGGCTGAATCGCCCACAGCTGCACAGAAGCTTCTGGTCAGTCCAATTAGATGTATGAAATTGCAGAAATGAAGTGCTGTAGAACAAGAGTAAAGCCAGAAGTATTTATTTGTATTATTGGTAGTTGCTTTCTCATCCCAAAAAGCAGAAGGGTTATTTTTGTAAAGCTTTTTTTTGGTATATTTTGTAGTAAATAACCTCCTAAGGTTCACTTGTACATTTCTTTAAGCATTCATTGTTTTTGTTGTAATATCAGTTGGTCAAATCAATGACGGTGTGTATCACAACTGGTGGTTTATAGTGGAAACACTGAGAACTAACACCTGAATTTGCACTTAGCTCTTTCGACTTTTATTATAGCATTTTTTATATTTTTTGGGGTGTTTAAGACCTACAACTTCATTGTTTTGTTCCCTTTTTTTCATGGCTCTCCTTAGCCTCATCTCGAGCTGCATGAATCGTCTGTTCTCGGGGGTTGTTTAAATGTATTTATCTCCCTGAACTCAATGTTCTCCCGGGATAAATAAAGTATTCCGATTCTTTAAAGTTTTGTAGCAGATAAAAGTGAATATCTTTGACATCTGGACCGCTAAAACATTTAAAGAATTGACATCAGACTTTGAGAACTTGGGATGAACACGTTCTGATATCGAGTTGACCAAACTATAAATCGAGGAGAACAATGAAAATGATAGCAGCAAGATAGCTGAATAAGTGAGAAGAAGCCTGAATGTCTGACCTCCATTTGGCTGCTCACAGAAACACCACTCCAAATGGATGTTAATATTACTCCATATTTGATAAATGTGTATGTGGGAAAGTGTTTGCTAACAAGTTTAGAAAATGGTTTCGAATAACAATACGGTCCCTGATGAGAGTGAGGGCTGTAGATTATTCCAAGCAGCTGCATTTGGACTTCCAGTGATATCCTATACCATGACCCGTAGACATTGGTGGTTGATGATAAACTGATGGAATTGCATTGATGTTACTTTAGACCATAAGCAAAATTAATCAAATGTAGGTAAATGATGCTTAAAGGTAGGGTAGGTAATTCCCTTCAGAAACACTTTTTGTTATATATTCCATGGAATGCTCTTAACATCCTGATAGCAATGAATATATTAAATGCTTTGACAATAAATATATAACAAAATGTCATCTGTGGAAGCTGTGGCGCTGTAAAAAGCACGACCAATCATCTGAGCCGGCCCGGCTAAAGTAACTGGATGGCCTACCTGCCTGTCAGCCTTCCATCTGTGCACAAACTTATCTCGTGCCCTCATTGGTCATGTGTGCGTTCGTGTGTTGGAGGAGGGGCTCTGTGAGGAAGTCTGACAGAAGGGGCAGATTTTTTTTCGTACTTTCAAATTCTAGCGCACTCGAGCTGGTTTCTCCATTCTTACCGACCCTACCTTTAATACTCAAAGCTCTCCGTAGGGTTTCGTATTGTGTTTAGGGCTGCAACAAACGACTAATTTGATAATCGATGAATCTATCGATTAATGAAACGATTAATCGACTATTCGGACTATTACTGTATGCCTTGCACAATTTCTCAAACGCTCTTATTTAGCCATCAACTCAAGATTTAGCTTGAGGTTGTTTTAGGCATGTGGAAACTAACAATGAAGACAATAAAGATGAATACTTGATTCCAAAATACATATATTATTGAAATAACTTAAATTGTGAACAAAACTAACATTGCTTTTTATTCAAATTAAATAAATAATATTTCACATCAAAAGAAACAACAGTGTTTTAACAAATCGTATTAAATAATCTGATGACAGAACTGTAAACAGAATAGCTGAAACTTTAACAAACTAAATAATAATAATAATATATAATATTTTTATAGCGCCTTTCAGGAAACCCAAGGTCGCTTTACAAGTCGGGTAGGGGGGGGGAGTAGGGGGAAAAAGGCAGACAGGTTAAGGGGGTGGGGGGACAAATAAACCTATTAAACTAACTATACAGTGGGGAAAGCCTTGGTAAAAAGGTGCGTTTTGAGGGCTTTTTTGAAAATGTCCAGGGTTGGGGCGCTGCGGATTTCGGGGGGGAGAGACTTCCAGAGGGTGGGGGATGCCACACTGAAGGCTCTGTCACCAAAAGTCCGCAAATAACTCTGTTACCTCTAATCATTATGTTTGTATAATGTAGTTAGCTCCGTGTGTTGCTGCTAGCATACATAACACCTGACGTGGAAAGGTTACTCGTGGACGGGGCTACAGAGCTACTAGAAAGACAGGCGAACCCGGTGCATTCCTCCGTCTGGATGTGGAGCACTTTTGCTAAATGTTTAGACAAATAGCTCGTGTTACCGCCCTTACATGCTAAACTCTTATTCCACTTTTGGTAACGAGCATTCTCCACATCGAGACGGGTAAAGTTTAACCACCTCGGAGCGCGTTCTCTCCGCCATCTCCCACGTGTGTGTGTGTGTGTGTTGCTGCATGTTGCAGCTGCCCGTGTGTAAACTGCCCCGCCGCCTTGCAAGCAGGCGGGGGAGAGAAAGATCGAAAATACATCATAGACGCATTTGTTTGTCTTTTTGCAGAAACGAGTTGGCTACACTAAGACTGCGATGTAATGTCTTTGTAGCAATAATACCATCCATCCATCCATCTTCTCCCGCTTATCCGTGGTCGGGTCGCGGGGGTAGCAGTTCCAGCAGAGAGCCCCAAACTTTCTTTTCCCTGGCGACATCAACCAGCTCTGACTGGGGGATCCCAAGGCGCTCCCAGGCCAGCGAAGAGATATAATCCCTCCACCTGGTCCTAGGTCTACCCCTTGGTCTCTTCCCAGCTGGACGTGCCTGGAACACCTCCCTAGGGAGGCGCCCAGGTGGCATCCTAACTAGGTGCCCGAACCACCTCAACTGGCTTCTTTCGACGCGAAGGAGGAGCGGCTCAACTCCGAGTCCCTCCCTGATGACCGAACTTCTCACCTTATCTCTAAGGGAGACACCAGCCACCCGGCGGAGGAAACCCATCTCGGCCGCTTGTATCCGCGATCTCGTTCTTTCGGTCATGACCCATCCTTCATGACCATAGGTGAGGGTAGGAACGAAAATGGCCCGGTAGACAGAGAGCTTTGCCTTCCGGCTCAGCTCCCTTTTCGTCACAACGGTGCGGTAAAGCGACTGCAATACCGCTCCCGCTGCTCCGATTCTCCGGCCCATCTCACGCTCCATTGATCCCTCACTCGAGAACAAGACCCCGAGATACTTGAACTCCTTCACTTGGGGTAAGGACTCATTCCCTACTTGGAGTGGACAATCCATCGGTTTCCTGCTGAGAACCATGGCCTCAGATTTGGAGGTGCTGATCCTCATCCCAGCCGCTTCACACTCGGTTGCGAACCGATCCAGTGAGTGCTGAAGGTCGCAGACCGATGAAGCCATCAGAACCACATCATCTGCAAAAAGCAGTGGTGCAATCCTTAGTCCACCGAACTGCAGACCCCCCCCCCACGACTACGCCTCGAAATCCGATCCATGTATATTACAAACAGGATTGGTGACAAAGCGCAGCCCTGGCGGAGGCCAACCCTCACCGGAAATGGGTCCGACTTACTGCCGAGGACCCGGACACAGCTCTCGCTTTGGGAGTACAGAGATTGGATGGCCCTGAGTAGAGACCCCCTCACCCCATACTCCCGCAGCACCTCCCACAGTACCTCCCGGGGAACCCGGTCATACGCCTTCTCCAAGTCTACAAAACACATGTAGACCGGATAAGCGTACTCCCAGGCCCCCTCCAGGATCCTTGCGAGAGTAAAAAGCTGATCCGTCGTTCCACGACCAGGACGGAATCCGCATTGTTCCTCCTCAATCTGAGGTTCGACAATCGGCCTGACCCTCCTTTCGAGTACCTTGGAGTAAACTTTCCCGGGGAGGCTGAGTAGTGTGATGCCTCTGTAATTGGCACACACCCTCTGATCCCCCTTTTTGAAAAGGGGGACCACCACCCCGGTCTGCCACTCCTTCGGTACTGTTTCCGACTTCCACGCAACGTTGGTTGACACGTCTCATCAACGCAATAATACATGACATATATTTTTTAAATGTCTCCAGTACCGATACAAAGACCAATAAAGTTAGAGCTTAACGGGGCGTAAAACACACGTGATGACGTCACCAACGAATCGACGACTGAATTAGTTGGCAACTAATTTGGTAATCGATTTTAATCGATTAAGTCGATTAGTTGTTGCACCCCTAATTGTGTTGGCAGCTCATTCCTTAAAACAGATACTTTTTAGTTTGGACACCCCTGCTTTAGACTATCAACATGTGTAGGTTTTGAATCTAACAACATTGTATTCATGGTGGTAGCGCTGCTTCATATTGCCAACAATCCCAATCCTGACATGTCTTTGTATATCACTACTCTCACAGTTCTTGTTTTTGAGATAGTGATACCGTCAACTTTGAGGAATGTCAGCGTCCACTTTGTATCCGTCCTTATGACATCCGTACTGACTGCAGCCTGAGAGATGTACACCATGTCTTTCCCGTCACACTGCGAATCATCACTGTCGGTATTACACCTGGCATATTTTATATAATGCATTGACATGGACTGCAACTGTGTTTGTCACACTCTAGTCACACAATCACACACACACTCTCAGACACACTGACACGTCTTTAACTTTAGATTATGTTGAGTGTGAGGGAACATGTTGAGCCACAGAGAGATGACCTTTAGCATGCACAGTCAGAGTCGCAAGTATTTGTTGATAATTGGAAATGCCATTCTATTTGAAGTGTGTGTGTGTGTGTGTGTGTGTGTGTGTGTGTGTGTGTGTGTGTGTGTGTGTGTGTGTGTGTGTGTGTGTGTGTGGTGTGTGTGTGTGTGTGTGTGTGTGTGTGTGTGTGTGTGTGTGTGTGTGTGTGTGTGTGTGTGTGTGTGTGTGTGTGTGTGTGTGTGTGTGTGTGTGTGTGTGTGTGTGTGTGTGTGTGTGTGTGTGTGTGTGTGTGTGTGTGTGTGTGTGTGTGTGTGTGTGTGTGTGTGTGTGTGTGTGTGTGTGTGTGTGTGTGTGTGTCGTTGGCTCTGATTGTTTTGGCTACAGAGAATCAGAGCATCAGTCTGTAACGTATCTCAGTGTTGCTCAGGTGTCACTGAACAAGACGCCATGAGCTGGAGACACTGTGAGTCATCGCTAAAACCTGACCTCCACTATCAAGCAACCGAAAGCTTTCAATGATGCATCGACAGTATATATCATCTTGAGGACACACGCCTTTTTTCACACGTTAAATATACAGCTGCAACAGCTTGGCAATTATTTGTATAGATAAGTCATCATTTTAATAATTTGTCGGGCAAAAATGGCCAATAAAGTTTCTTTAAATATGTGGATTTCCTGCTTATTATTTGATTTATTTTGAGTAAAATTGGCACTATTTAATACTATTTCATCTTTACACTTTACTTTAACTTCCTAAATGTATATATTTATGTTTTATTGCACAGACCTTTACTTGTTTTTTTGTTTAAAATGTACCTTGGTTGCTGATTGGCTAATGGTTACACAACCCAAAACATCGCTATGACATCATAATGTGGCCAAAATCTGATCAGCTCATTTTCAGACAGGTTTTTATATAAATGGATCAAAAAGAGAGCGAATCTTTGTGCCTGAGAATTTCACAGAGGGGACACATGTTGATGTAGAAGAGACATGAAGAAGAGGGGACACATGTTGATGTAGAAGAGACATGAAGAAGAGGGGACACATGTTGATGTAGAAGAGACATGAAGAAGAGGGGACACATGTTGATGTAGAAGAGACATGAAGAAGAGGGGACACATGTTGATGTAGAAGAGACATGAAGAAGAGGGGACACATGTTGATGTAGAAGAGACATGAAGAAGAGGGGACACATGTTGATGTAGAAGAGACGTGAAGAAGAGGGGACACATGTTGATGCAGAAGAGACATGGAGAAGAGGGGACACATGTTGATGTAGAAGAGGGGACACATGTTGATGTAGAAGAGACATGAAGAAGAGGGGACACATGTTGATGTAGAAGAGACATGAAGAAGAGGGGACACATGTTGATGTAAAAGAGACATGAAGAAGAGGGGACACATGTTGATGTAGAAGAGACATGAAGAAGAGGGGACACATGCTGAAGTAGAAGAGACATGAAGAAGAGGGGACACATGCTGATGTAGAAGAGACATGAAGAAGAGGGGACACATGTTGATGTAGAAGAGGGGACACATGTTGATGTAGAAGAGACATGAAGAAGAGGGGACACATGTTGATGTAGAAGAGACATGAAGAAGAGGGGACACATGTTGATGTAGAAGAGACATGAAGAAGAGGGGACACATGTTGATGTAGAAGAGACAAGAAGAAGAGGGGACACATGTTGATGTAGAAGAGACATGGAGAAGAGGGGACACATGTTGATGTAGAAGAGACATGGAGAAGAGGGGACACATGTTGATGTAGAAGAGACATGAAGAAGAGGGGACACATGCTGATGTAGAAGAGACATGAAGAAGAGGGGACACATGTTGATGTAGAAGAGACATGAAGAAGAGGGGACACATGTTGATGTAGAAGAGACATGAAGAAGAGGGGACACATGTTGATGTAGAAGACACATGAAGAAGAGGGGACACATGTTGATCTAGAAGAGACATGAAGAAGAGGGGACACATGTTGATGTAGAAGAGACATGAAGAAGAGGGGACACATGCTGATGTAGAAGAGACATGAAGAAGAGGCGACACATGTTGATGTAGAAGAGACATGAGGAAGAGGGGACACATGTTGATGTAGAAGAGACATGAAGAAGAGGGGACACATGTTGATGTAGAAGAGACATGAAGAAGAGGGGACACATGTTGATGCAGAAGAGACATGAAGAAGAGGGGACACATGTTGATACAGAAGAGACATGGAGAAGAGGGGACACATGTTGATGTAGAAGAGGGGACACATGTTGATGTAGAAGAGACATGAAGAAGAGGGGACACATGTTGATGTAGAAGAGACATGAAGAAGAGGGGACACATGTTGATGTAGAAGACACATGAAGAAGAGCGGACACATGTTGATGTAGAAGAGACATGAAGAAGAGGGGACACATGTTGATGTAGAAGAAACATGAAGAAGAGGGGACACATGTTGATGTAGAAGAGAAATGAAGAAGAGGGGACACATGTTGATGTAGAAGAGACATGAGGAAGAGGGGACACATGTTGATGTAGAAGAGACATGAAGAAGAGGGGACACATGTTGATGTAGAAGAGACATGAAGAAGAGGGGACACATGTTGATGCAGAAGAGACATGAAGAAGAGGGGACACATGTTGATGCAGAAGAGACATGGAGAAGAGGGGACACATGTTGATGTAGAAGAGGGGACACATGTTGATGTAGAAGAGACATGAAGAAGAGGGGACACATGTTGATGTAGAAGAGACATGAAGAAGAGGGGACACATGTTGATGTAGAAGAGACATGAAGAAGAGGGGACACATGTTGATGTAGAAGAGACAAGAAGAAGAGGGGACACATGTTGATGTAGAAGAGACATGGAGAAGAGGGGACACATGTTGATGTAGAAGAGACATGAAGAAGAGGGGACACATGTTGATGTAGAAGAGACATGAAGAAGTGGATTTTGAATTATAGGTGACCTTTTTAAAAGGAAGTCCGGTCATCATCAGTCAAGATGTCCGTGTCACGGTGGAAGCTGCAGTGGGACCCTTGGCCTCTGAATCCCGGTGCGGACGGTCAATATGTGGCGGGCAGACGCCAGCTCTCTGGCTTTCAGCACTCGGGCTATTAATGGCGCTCTCTATTCACAACATGTTGCTGTTAGGCCCACTTTCTCTCATGTGGGCACATCCTCTTATATTCCTCAGACCTGCACGGGTCAAGAAGTGCATTCAAATATCCGTTTGGCCATAGCTTCAAGCTCTGATGTCTCTGGGCGTGTAAACAAAGATTCCTCTGTAGATATTCATGGTCCATTTTTAGGACACATTAATGCTGGCAGTGTTTCAAGCTGTTGCATTTTTAGCATGGCGTGACTTTCTGCTTGTGCCTTTTATTTCTGTTTCTCCCCGAGGACGTCACATCCAACTCCTCGGTGGAATTCAAGAAGTAGAACATGTGAGAAGTGGATCAAAACATGGCAAGATATGTTACAATTCAGAGCCAGTTATCCAACACCAGTTAAGACCAAGGTCCAAACGCCACCAATGCTTTTCCTCAATGACTGATTGACTGATTGATTGATTCCCCTCTGCCAGTTAAGGGCTGAACTTTGACCTACATGGGGCCTCTATGGTGGACACTTGCTTGTTGACTGGCTTTCTATCTGCTATCTCTCTCTCACACACACACACACACACACACACACACACACACACACACACACACACACACACACATACACATACACATACACATACACACACACACACACACAGAGCACTGTTCCTATTTTAGCTCCATGTGCCCTGTCAGGGGGTCCGCGGGGTCTTAAAAAGTATTAAAAGTTGATAAATCAATTTAGCGAAAATTAAGGCTATTGAAAAGTATTAAACAGCATTTCCCAAGGTATGACATTTTGTAGCTTGTTTTCAATAAGTATATAAAGTGTCCAAAGAGGTTATGTTCTACCGGCTGCCTGAATGTAGTCATGGAGTTTATTGTTGGCATCCCGTTGGGTCTGACGTCATCTGAACAGGACATCGCACGCTCACTGCTTGATGGCGCGCGAAGGTCCGTTTACGCCGGTTGCTAAGCAACATCGTTATGCGGAAATGCAAGTCTGAGTCCAAAAAATGGTTGGAAGATAAGGAGGAATGACAATCAATACTGGATATAGTCAATGTGAGGTAAAGTGTGTCGCCAAGGTAACCAGTTAAAACTCAAAGTGGCGACGAGGTCTTAAATGTATGGAAAGGGTCTTTTAAAAAGGGTCTTAAAAAAGGCCTTAAAAAAGGCCTTACATTTGACTTCAGGATTCCTGCATACACCCTGCCTGTTGACCTGTTCTGCTTTGCTTACTGTTGGCAGGTTTATAGCTGAACTGGGTGTGTGCACTTCTTAGTAAAGGGAAATAGTCTATTATAATGATATTAACTGATAATAATACAAATGCCTTTTATACCTGGGGCCTTGGAAAAGACTGAGTCCTGCTGCCATTTGAAGTTTGGCTAATAATTAACACTAAGCAGGTTTAGCTTTTAAGTTCTGCTTCATTCATTGTTTTTTTAGCTGCAAACATAAAATGGCAGTTAACATGATGTTGAACCTGAACGTTATTACCAGTTAGGAGCCGCTGTGTAACCTAATATGTTTTTCTCCCAGGAAGGTTATAAGGGCAACCCATAAATAATATCAGATGTCAGGAAAGCTCACACACCTTTAGGGTTTATTTGTCATTCTTTGTGACGGCAGCACGCAAAGGATAAACTACCATCTTATATCTGCTCCCTGATCTCTCGGCGAATTGAAAGTACTTACTGCCTGAGATCGCATGCTGTGGTTTCATTAAATGTGCCAAGTGCTAGGACCGTCTTAGGGAAGAAAGCTTTTAGATGTGCAGCTCCACTAACTTGGAACAGTCTGCAAAAAGAATGGAAAATGACCAAGCTAGTACCTACATGTTTTTAAAGCTCGGTTGGATGCTACTCAGTCAGATGCTGTTGGTACCTGGACATGTGGTTAAATGTGTAAATGGTAATCCCTGTACATTTTGCTGTATGATGTCCTTTTGTTGTTCTGTTGTTCATGTTGTTATGTCTTCTTGTGGAACCTACTGCTGCAGGTCTCCCTTGAAAAAGAGATCATTGATCTCAATGGGATTTTACCTGGATAAATAAAGGTTTTGAATTGAATTGAAAGGAGCTGGTGAATTATTAGCGACTGCATTTTTTTGAATTGGTACATTTCACATTTCTGATAGATTAGGTTCGTCACTTTTTGAAACCTAAACAATGATATTGATATGGAAACTCTGTAATTGTGATGCTGTTTCTAAATCCTAGCAATCCTACTATTTGACATAGTAAAAGCTAATAAAGCATTCTGCCGGATTGACCAGTCTTTAGTCCTCAGGGACTGGTCAGCTTTCTGTCCCCAGAGACAGATCTCTCAGGTCTTCAGGGACTGGTCAGCTTTCTGTCCCCAGAGTCAGAACTAAACATGGAGAAGCAGCGTTCAGTTGTTATGCTCCAAACATCTGGAACAAGCTCCCAGAAACCTGCAGGTCCGCTGCAACTCTGACTACTTTCAAATCCAGGCTGAAGACTTTTCTTTTTGTCGCTGCTTTTAACTGAACTATTCACATCTTAGACTGCACTGTTACTTTTATCCATGTATTTTTCCTTTTAATGTTTATTTTATTAGCTTTTCTTTTTGAATGCTTGATGTCTTTCATTTTTTGTAAAGCACTTTGAATTGCCTCGTGTTGAAAAGTGCTATATAAATAAACTTGCCTTGAATAGAGACAGATATATGAGTTAGGTAATTGTGATTGACAGTGTGCAGAAATGTTTGGTCTTTTGAAACAAATAAAATCATTTAAAAATAAATGCTACAACAATTAGATGAGGAAGTTCCCTGGGCGAGTTGATAGTGCTTTGAAATGAAGAAGTAAAAGCCACGTTTCTGAACAGGTCAAACGGACTGTTAGAAGCACTTTTCTTATATAAAGGAAACTCTAGTGAAGAGTAAAGCGTATTAAGATGAGTATCAGTTTAGAAAGTATAGAGACATTCCATTGTTTATGAACTCCTCTGCTCATATTTGCTCTAACATTGTTGGATAATCATCAGTGAATATGTCTGACTGTTAGTCAACAATACCACACAGTGAAAGGTAAGGTTCTCATTATCTGCTGACCTCTCACATCTAAGGGGAAACAATGGTTTAATGTTTTACTACCCCGGCGGTGTGTTTAGAGCGAGCGTTACACCTCAGTGACTTTACCACACGCTACAAAGATATTTCTTTACCTACCTATGTGTTCCCAGTATTTGGCCACTCAGTGATGTAACTGGTGGTTCATTGGTACTTGACTAATGTTTAAAGGTGGTCCCCTATTATACTGTTTTTCATCAATACATTATAGCTCTCAGATATATATGAAACATGTATCTGAAGTGTTTGGATCTAAACACCAAACGGATCATTGCAGCATTACCCATAATCCCCTCTGTTTCAGCCCTGTTTCCAAAGTGCTGATTCTCTGTCTGTTACTTTAGATGAAGATAAGGAGCCCCTCCCCACGCCCCTCTGAGAGAGATCTGGTTACAAAGAACACAATGGGCGCTTTCACACCGCAGTACTTTTCCCACAAAGGTTCATGAGAACTTTGTTCATCAGAACTCTTTAGTTATCATGAACTAAGTACAGATCGCGTTCACACCGCAATAAGTCCCTGGGGGAGGATTAGACAAATGAAGCCGCTGACGTCACTTCCTCTGCTTTTGGTTTACTGGCAGGCCGCAAACCACTTCACGGCGTATACTGCCACCCGAAGTCCCCTGACCGGAAGTCCCCGGAGTTGGGGACTGGCTTCAGTAGAAGCTGCTGGGAGTCCCAGCAGCTTCTACTGAAGCCTTCCGAGTAAAGCCAAACCCCGACACCTCCTCATCTCCACCGCTCCCATGTTTTATTTTGTGTTGCCATAAGTTAGTCTCTCTGCGTTTCTGCGTGGGGCTAATGCTAATAATGCTAATGCGAGGATAATAAAATGGCGGCTTCACAACATTTTCTGGGAGTTTTACGGGGCGTGGTTTGCAATCCGCCCAGCCAATCAGACATAGGAACCTTTTTCTCCCACGAAAGGCTCTGCTCTCTAGCAGGGACTGAAAAGGGGGTGAAAAGGTTCTCATTAACTCATTTTAGTTCCGGCTCTTTTTAGTGTGAACGCGACATTTCAGAACTAAAGTGGGAAAAGTACTGCGGTGTGAACGCGGCTATTGGTGCTCTAGGAGGAGATGCAGGTGATACTGTCACCTTGGTTGCTGATTGGCTAGTGGTTACACAAGCCAAAACATCGTTACGACATCACTTTCAGACAGGTTTTTATAGAAATGCATCAGGACAAAAAGTGAGAGAATCTTTTTACACAGAGGTTACACATGTTGATGTAGAAGAGACATGAAGAAGTGGATCTTGCATAATAGGTTACCTTTAATTTCACATCCAGTAGAGTGCCAAATACTAACCAGATATTTATATTTAGTTTGCAGGTCAAGTTTATAAAACATGCTTTCAATGGGAGTGTGGTGTGTGTGTACACGGCTGATGTTATTTCCCCTTTTTTGGCTTCCTTCCTGTTTACACACCTGTTTTTATTTGATCGCAGCAGCTTAGAAAAATTGTTGGCTCTCTAAACTACTCCATCAGGAGTGCCAAGTTGAGTTTTCAAAAGGCGTCTAGCTGTGAGGGAATGAGTCCTGTTTTCCCTATGGATATTTAAATGTGAAAAGAAAATGTTTGGTCATTTAAAGGGGATCTATCATGCAACGTGCACTTGTTGATATCTTTTATACATAAATATGTGTCCCCGGTGTGTCGGGGAACTCAAGCAGCGTCAGAAAATAAAACCCTCTCTTTTCCTCCATACCCAAATCTCTAAAAACGGGGAACAACGGAGCTGATCCAGATTTGCGTCCGATATGACGTAATATCTGAAATGTGGACCCACGGGCCAATCAGAAACATTGCTATCAGAAACAATGCCTGACTGCTTTGGACGTAATATGGTCGGTGTTTACATTAGCATCGCACTCAGCTAACCTGTACTGGAGAGCATGTGTGTGAAGAAGCAGGAAGTAAAAAGGAACTCACCTTGTGGTATAACCGGCAAGAGAGAAAGCCTTTGAGCTCCAGACTGTTTCAGATCCTTGATAATCCATGATATGGCGTTTCATCACGGCAGCATTTAGTTTAGACGGTAGCTGCCGGATCCCGCATGAGCACTTTTGAAACAGGAAGTGGAATTGCTTCGGTGTATAATGCTGCATAATCAAAGAAATAGAAAACATTTGTAGAAAAAGACGAATATAGATATATTATAAAAAAACATTTACAAGAAATTGGAAATGTACAAAACCTTTAAATGCATGCCAAGTACACACAATCTGAACAGGACATTCATAACTTTCTTGTCTTCAAACGGGAATATTGTGGTTATCATTAGACATCATCAGCTCTCCAGTGATATGGGTGTTGTTTTGGACAGAAAGCAGGACGGAGCGGCATGCAGCGGCTTGTCTGCATGAGGCTGAGAGCCTCAAACGTAAAGAGCCCTAAGCCTGGGAGGGAAACTGACATGGGAGAGCTCAAATGTCTGTGCATTCAATGAAAATCCCTAAAAACGACTATTAGAGCAGAAGAACATCTGCAACTCTGTCTGGGTCTTTCATGTTTCATGTTTTCCCCCCAGTAAGAAAGTGTAAACTGTTTAAATAGTATATAAAGTGTATAGGGTTGGTATCGGTTTGTGTGTTGAATGATACCTTTGTGCAAAACTTGAGGTATTGTTGTCTTGATTCCATCTCTGGAAATTCATTTTTGTTTTAAATCAGCCCAACTCCATTTAAGTTTCGATATTAACCTGATGTATTTACCATTATGTAGATGACAAACCCAGTGTCATGCAGTCGCTCTGGGTGAAAAACCTGCTTTTCAGGGCCAGATAATATGTCATGTGAAACTGCTATAACTCAGAACAACAAGCCTGTGAAACCTGTGAAACCAGGTCAGTATGTGCGAGGTGGATGTCTAACCAGGACTGAAAAGCAGTTAATCAGCATGAGACATCTCCTGGGTTAGGCTAGTTAAGTTGTAATGGAGAGTGAAACTAGATTGTGATCGGTTACTTAACCATCCGCTCTGTTACTGAAAGAGAAAAACAGAGTGGAGACCTGTTAACAAAACATATGAAGCTTTGACTTCTCTGCCAGCCAAAAGTGAATATGTTGCATAGGCTAACTGTTAGCATTGTCCTTTAGCCATGCTCCTCTCAGCTGTTGACACACAGTTTTAATCTGGTTTCAGGTTTGAACCTCCCCCTCCCTCCCTTCTCACCGGCCTCCCTTCCCGATCCTCCCTCCTCCCCTGATCCTCCCTCCCCTGATCCTCCCTCCCCTGATCCTCCCTCCCCATTGGTTGCTGTTCTCAAGAGGGCGGGACAAAGAATGGGGTAAGAGCTGAGAGGAGCCAAGACGACACAAGCGGAGGAAACCCCCGAACCTGCACAGGTAAGACCCTCACTCGCACCTTCAGAAACACAATGTAACACTCTCACACATGCATAGACACATTATATTTCCCAAAAGCTGTGTAATATGTGTCCTTAAGGGTGCTCACACTTAACAATAAGTCCTAAGGTTAACAATGTTTGGCAAGTAGGTTTACACATGCTAGGAATTCGCTTTGGTGTGCAATGGTGATGTTGTTTAACGGTAGAAGCAGTATAAAAACTATAATAACATTTACAAAGGGTTAGGGACAAAACATTTAAATGTATAATTAGATTAATATGTGTGAAGATGGTTGATTATGTGTTCAAGAAAACATCACAAATTTCCCTTCTACCATCTTTGAAATGTGTCAGAACCCTCTGCTGAAACTCAGACACACACACACACACACACACACACACACACACACACACACATACCTTTTTTACCTGCCACAGCCATTGTTTTCTGTTTTCTCACACCCATCCCCCATGGGGTGAGACGCCTCCCTTCTGTTGACTTTTATCAGGTGAACACAGTAATGTTCAAACACTGGCTTGCATTGTATGGTCAATGAGTGCCAGATATGATCACAGAGCTGCAGTCTCTGATGAATAATGAAACACAACATCTGCATCAAAGTCCACCTGGCTCTCCTGCTGCTGCCAGGGTCTAACTGGCACTGTCAATGAATGGTCTGATCGTGATAGTATATATACAAGCAGATTTTTTTAAAGATTATGTTAAGAAAAACACCATCACAGTTCAAATTGTGCTCTCTGAGTTGAAGCGTATTTCTCTCTGATTTTTGCTGCTAATTTTTCAGTTCTGACTCGTTTTACTAAAAGAGTGGCTCAACCAAAACAAGAAGAATATTCACTTTGAAACACTAAAGAAACGAACTGTACACCAGAACAGATTTTCAGTTCCACGCGTTAATCTATTGTGATCGATTGTCGTGGAATAGTCAGGAGGCTAGAAAATGAATTGAAAAACGTTGTCTGGTAGAATGAAGCGGCATATTTCCTTTTTGCAAGTATTTTACATTAAGTTCAGTCCATTGTGAAGGTTGGTATAAGTCAGGAATATATTGTTAAGCATCACACAAGGCCTGCATGACGCATTGGACTGCTATTTTCACAATTCAACTAATAATACTGGGTGATCATTCTTGATTTAAATTGTTTACTAGTCATTTCTATATTAGACTAATTTAATCCTGGCAGGAAATGAGAGTGCTTGAGTAGAATCATGAGGTACTTCACTTAACTACAGTACATTAAATTACATTGCATTTAGCTGACGCTTTTATCCAAAGCGACTTACAATAAGTACATTCGAGCAGGAAGATACAACCTTGAAGAAAACGGAATCATATAAGTACATCAGGTTTCAAAGACAGTACTAAGGTTAATTTGGTTACTTACTACTGATGCATAGTTTTTGTTTTTGGAAAAAGTTGCAACTAGAAAACCACAGCAGCATCGAAACAGTTTGCATTTGAATAATGGAGGGGAAACACGTTGACTTTGTGTGAGGGGGGTTGATTCAGTCAAAGATTAAAAGGCTTTATTTGTCACCATGGCTACAGTCAGGATCCTCCAACAATGCAAAATACAATAAACGTATTTATTAGGGATGCACGATATTGGGTTTTTGAAACCGATACCGATAACTTCCTGCTTCTCAAGACCGATACCGATAACCGATAATAATATAATATATATATTAAATGTACCTGTAGTTTTTGCACACCTGGTGGTAAAAAAAAAGACTAGTAGTGAGCAAATGACATTACTACTATGAACAAAACAAAGCCAAGAACAGTTCTGACTCTTCAAAGTGACCATATTTATTTTCCCAAATAAAGTTCTTGCCTTTTTCAAAAGCCTCGTCGATAGGTAAAAGCCCCGGTGCCTTTGCAGCTGGCTTTGGATTCGCAGCTAGTTTAGCAGCGCAGGCGTCTTCGTACGCTTTTAACACACCATCGTAGCCATGGCGATGTTTCAGGTGACTGGTCAGGTTGGAAGTATTATAGCTCGTTGCCTTCTTCCCTCCTCGTGGAACTTCTGCATTACATCTGTTACAAATAGCAAGCGAACTATCTAACTCTGAAACTTTGAAATAGTCCCATACTACCGACGACATGTTTGTTTACTGTCCTGGCTTCACGGCCGCAAGGCAAGTTTATTTATATAGCACTTTTCAACGCAAGGCAATTCAAAGTGCTTTACAAAAAATGAAAGCATTAAATTAAGCATTAAAAAAGAAAAGCTAATAAAATAAACATTAAAAGGAAAAGTACATGGATAAAAGTTACAGTGCAGTCTAAGATGTGAATAGTTCAATTAAAAGCAGCGACAAAAAGAAAAGTCTTCAGCCTGGATTTAAAAGTAGTCAGAGTTGCAGCGGACCTGCAGGTTTCTGGGAGTTTGTTCCAGATATTTGGAGCATAATAACTGAATGCTGCTTCTCCATGTTTACTTCTGACTCTGGGGACAGAAAGCTGACCAGTCCCTGAAGACCTGAGAGATCTGGATGGTTCATAGTTTAGCAGGAGGTCAGAAATGTATTTTGGGCCTAAACCATTCAGTGCTTTATAAACCAACAGCAGTATTTTTAAATCTATTATTTGACACACAGGAAGCCAGTGTAAAGACTTCAGAACAGGAGTGATGTGATCCACTTTCTTAGTGTTAGTGAGGACTCGAGCAGCGGCGTTCTGAATCAGCTGCAGCTTTCTAATAGATTTTTTAGTGAGACCTGTGAAGACACCATTGCAGTAGTCGAGTCTACTGAAGATAAAAGCATGGACACGTTTTTCCAAATCCTGCTGTGACATTAGTCTTTTAATCCTAGATATATTCTTTAGGTGATAGCAGGCTGATTTAGTAACTGTTTTAATGTGACTGTTGAAACTCAGGTCAGAGTCCATGACTACACCTAGATTTCTGGCTTTATCTGTTGTTTTGAACATTGCAGACTGAAGCTCAGCGCTAACTTTTATACGTTCTGCCTTGGCTCCAAAAACCATTACCTCAGTTTTGTCTTTGTTTAATTGGAGAAAGTTCTGACACATCCAGTCATTGATTTGTTCAATGCACTTACTCAGTGTTTGAATTGGAGCATAGTCTCCTGGTGAAATTGTTACGTACATTTGTGTGTCATCTGCATAGCTATGGTAACTTATTTGTTGTTCTTCATTATCTGAGCCAGTGGTAGCATGTAGATGTTAAAGAGAAGAGGCCCCAAGATGGAGCCTTGAGGAACCCCACATGTTATATTTGTCAACTCAGATTTGTATTTACCTATAGAAACAAAGTTGTTTCTATCCTTTAAGTAGGATTCAAACCAATTTAGAACTGTTTTCGAAAGTCCCACCCAGTTTTCCAGTCGGTCTTGTAATATGTTGTGGTCAACAGTGTCAAACGCAGCACTGAGATCTAATAATACTAACACTGAAGTTCTGCCACTGTCTGTGTTTAAGTGGATGTCGTTAAAGACAAGAGCAGTCTCAGTGCTGTGGTTTGGACGAAAGCCTGACTGGAACACATCAAAACAGTTATTTAAATGCAAGAAATTACTCAACTGTTGAAAAACAACTTTTTCAATGATTTTACCTAGAAATGGCAGGTTTGATATGGGCCTGTAATTGTTCATTACTGAAGCATCTAGATTATTCTTTTTTAAGAGCGGTTTAATGACTGCAGTTTTCAGTCACAGCCAGGCATGAGTTAAGGAGCACTGGATTTGTGAAAAACTCCCCTCTTCCCAAACCACTAATACCACAGTACTGGCAAAACGGGAGGAGCCGAGTGAAAAACAAGCGCCCCTCATCCCAATCCACCCACACCGCAGTATATTTGTACCCACAAAATATATTGTTTATTATCAGGGCTATTAATACTTTTATCGGGTTTATCGGGATGACGTCATAATTCCTAATATCGGACCGATAATTATCGTGCACCACTAGTATTTATTTATTAATGTGCAAGGTCTGTTTTGTGCTGCTGTAACAAAATAAAAACCTAATTTGGGATCAATAAAGAATATCTAATCTAATATGTTATTGCAGTACATAACACTCTGTATACTGTAGTATACATGGAAATAGGGTAGTATACATATATGGAAATAGGGACTATACACAGAAACAAATGAACAGTGTATCATATTTGAATGGGGACACTTCAGGGGTTTAACAGTCTTATATCTGCTCTGTTTTACGGAATCAAAACGAGTCTGCAATAGTTTCCAACATCTTGATCCAAACACAGATGGTTACCGTCTTCTCAAACAAAGTACCTGAATCAGTGTTCGATGTATTGTCAGCACTGAGACAGCAGATGTCCAGGCTGATGCAGGTAGGTGTATATTTGGCGCTGCTCGACTGATGCTTAATTAGACGTCGGGAAGCTGTGGTCTTGTCAACATGTTGTTCCTTCTTTACAATTACCCCTCCTACCCACTCATTTCCCAGAAGTCTCCTTGTTTGTACGGGGATGCAGAGGAGAGGGAAGAGTAACCATCCATTTAGAAAAGAAAGGAGGCCGTCTGTGCTGTTCCTTTTTCCTTTTAGTCATACATACAACCCCGATAGACCATCAGGGTGCTGCTCTCTGTTTGCATGTAAATGTGAACAACATTTAAGAGAAGAGGAGGAGAGGGGGAATAATGACAGGGAGGAAAGAGAGCAAACAGGCTCAGCAGTGCAGACCTGTTGCTAGGAGAGAGAGATGCATGATACAGAGGCAGGATGTGCACGTGCAGCGGTGCAGAGGAAGATAAACACTCTGAAGCACGAGTCAATTATACATGTGTATACCAAGATCTAAGCAACATTTTCAGTAGAAATGTTAGCATGTGAAGCTCTGTCTGTAAGCTGTTTCTCTTTGTTCCTTTTTTAGACTTTTAATATTAGTCACAATCAGAGATTTCCAAAGTCAATTAGTTGGTCTGCCGCCAAAGTGTGTTGCCAATTTATACATTTGTAGAAGGAACAATAATGAATCATCATATTTTTGTTTCATGGATTCATAATTTCACTCATTTTCAAGGAAAAACGCTGCTTGTTGTTTTTATATATTCATGATAGTATATATTTCTATATGGCTCCCTTAAAGGTGGGGTAGGTAAGTTTGAGAAACCGGCTCGAGATACACTTTGTTATATTCCATGGAATGCTCTTAACATCCCGATAGCAATGAATATCTGAAGTGCTTTGACAAAAAACGTCATCTGTGGAAGTCGTAGTACTGTAAAAAGCACGACCAATCATCTGAGCCGGCTAAAGTAACTGGATGGCCTACCTGCCTGTCAGCCTTCCATCTGTGCACAAACGTATATCGTGCCCTCATTGGTCATGTGCGCGTCCGTGTGTGTTGGAGGAGGGGCTCTGTGAGGAAGTGGCAGATTTTCTCCGGCTGTGTATTTTCAAATTCTAGCGTACTCCAAAATTACCTACCCCACCTTTAAGACTCGTTTGAAATACTGTTCTTTATTTTACTTTTTAATACATACTCGACTTACTACTAATCGTCATGTTATAGTCTTACATCAAACTGAAATATCCCAGTATTGGATGGATTGCAGTACACTGATGTTTTTAATGATCCTGACTTCTCTTCTAGCGCCACCATATGCTTGACCTTTGTGATTTTAAGTGAATAGTGAATAATAACAACTTTTGGATGGATTGTCAGTAAATGATGCTCGATACATTAATTTCCCGACATCAGCTGTACTTTGTATTCATTTGCAAATATCAGCAACATGCTTTAGTAACATGGCAACATCAGTATGTTCGCATTGTCATTGTGAGCACGTTAACATTCAGCATCATTCTGCAGGTATCCCAGGGATACTATCATGGCTGCAATCTTTTTCTTTTTTGCTAACAAGGATTTGACTTGGCAAGGGTCAAGAAGTAAAATAAATAACAGAAAATGCAATATGTATGAACATAATATCTCCCAGATGCGGAGACATTTTTGTCTGTCATAACTCGCCCTCTGGCATGTTGGCTGACAGTCAGAGCAAAAGCTGCACCTTACCACCATCCATCATATATTTCTATCACCAGTCGCATATCGTTATTTAGTTTTCTCTGGTTTCAAGATGTTGTTTATACATGACACACGTTGTTTGATGTTAATATCCTCACAATTAAAATGTGAAAGTTAGAGTAGGGCGTTGTGGTCATGTAGTAATCATAAGATAAGATAGGACTTTATTGATCCCCAATCTGGGCCATGTTTGTGTTGCGGCAGCATAAAAATACATGGCATTGTACAATAACAATTAAAAGACAATAAATAAACAAGAAAGTATAAAATATACATGTCGAATTTACAAATGAACAACAACAAGATATAAAGCAAGGTGTTGTATATACATAAGTATGTGATGGATGGAATATTGAATATTAAACTGAATATATGTCAAATGTACCGTGTGATTTTATTACAAAAGAATATGTAGTCCGTTTGGTTGATGATCTTTGTTGCGTGTCTTTACCCCCTCCTATTTGTTTCCTGTCTGTGCTCTTCTGAAAGCTTTCTTAAAAATCAGTTTGTTTTAATAATCGTGGCTCGTTTAACGTCTGATTGCTGGCCTAGAAAGGTTATTACCGAGAGAATTTCAATAATAATAATAGATTTGAATAGCGCCTTTCAAGGGACCCACGGTTGCTTTACAAGTAATAGGGCAAACACCTAACAAAAGAAAAGTCAGACAGACAAAACAACAGATCGATTTAGGGGCCGAAAGCCTTGGCAAACAGATGGGACTTGAGGGCCTTTTGAAGGCGTCATGTCAAGTGTGGGGATGGTGCGAATCTCCGCAGGGAGAGCGTTCTAGAGGGTGGGGGCTGCCAAGGCTCTGTCCCAGAAGGTTCGCAGTTTGGTGCAGGGGGGTGGTAAGCAGGCCAGAGTCTGAGGACCGCAGGTTCCGGGGTGGGGCATGTGGGTGAAGGATGTCCGATAGGTACTGGGGGGCAAGGGCATGGAGGGACTTGTAGGTAAGGAGGAGGACTTTGTAAGATATGCGGGACTTGACCGGCAGCCAGTGGAGGTGGATGAGGGTGGGAGTGATGTGCTGCCACGGCTTTGTGTGCGTGAGTACCCTAGCAGCACCGTGTTGGACATACTGGAGAATGATGTTGTCTATCAATGACTGAATGATATCCCTACGAGTGGCTTCTGCAAATGTAGTCTAGGTGGAAGCACGAACAAGAGGAAAGAAACGTGGAATGGGAGGCTCAGAAAGGAAATGAGGCAGAATACAGACATTTTTAGTAAGAGGAGAAAAGAATGTAGTCGGTGGACGTGTGTGCCTGCCAAGCAGAAACCTGAGGCAGACCCCCACCTCCTGAAAGGCTGTATTGTTTGTCCGGACCCTCTGCTCACATGCTGTCCTCATTTCTGTCTTTTTTTGTCCATTTGAATCGGCCAAAAAGGGGAAACCAAGGTGACAATACATCCTCAAATGACATTGAAACTGTCTATCAACCATTTATTAAGTAAACATGGTACATCCCTAAACAAAAGACACATGGCAGTATTCAACGGTTGTGTTGCAAATGACTTAACATCAGTATAGGTTACAGACAGTATAACTTTCATTATGGTAGATAATTATACTAATTGTTTTAGTGTATTTAGTTTGGACTGTCGCTTGACCTCCCAGTCTGTCCGTGCACATGTCCTACTGGATAACTGGACTATTGTTGGTTTGGATGGGAGTTTAAAGAATAACCCATTTGTGCCTCAATACGATATTTACAATAAATAAAGACGTTTATTCCGATTGGTCTAAAGCAGGGGTGTCAAACTCAAATACACTGTGGGCCAACATTTTTAAAAATGGTGCTAGTCGAGGGCCGGACTGGTTCAATGTTTACTGCAGAACTTATTGAAATGAACGTATTGCACATATTAAACCTGGAACTAAGAAAGCTTAAATGATTGCCTATAAAAACAACATGAAACATTAAATAATCAGTTGTATTCATTTCTCATGGCTCTATCTGCAGCTTTTCCAGAGTCATTTCCTATGAGTACATTTTCCCACAGGCCAACAACAGCTTCGACAAAACTATTTCCCTCAAAGAAAAACCAAACATGTCCTGTTGTCGTGAGAGAGAAAGTGCAGAAGGAAGCATCGATTGAACTCAGTGTGCTGCTCTGTGATGCTAGTTCAGATACTTGGCATCTCATCTCGGGGCAAGTTCATCAATGTTTGGGCTCAGGCTCTGAGCGGAGGAGACCCTCAGGATGGAGTGAAGCTGTGCGTGCAATATACCGGCGGGCCAGATCTAATAGGAATTAGAAAGTATCCTGCGGGCCGAAATTAAATCCACCGCGGACCTGATTTGGCCCCCGGGCCTTGAGTTTGACCCATGTGGTCTAAAGTCTTGAAATCTTGAACAGACATACTTTTGAAAGTGATGAATAAAAGGTTATATTGTGTTTATTGAATGTCTTCCATATTACATATTTTTGCAACACTTCATGGGGCTTCTTGTAGTTTCTGAGATGCAGCCATTTTCTTATCACGCTATATTTAGTCTTTGGAAGCATGGGTGTTCTTTCTGAAATACTATTAAATATAATAAACAGAAGCCATGCGTGTCCAACAACCAGATATAGTATAATGAGGAAAAGTCCCCTTTTCTACCGACGTTTTAACGGATTTATTGTTATCTGTATGGTGTGTGTGTTTGGCAAAGGGTGAGGGTTAGGAGAAAACTTCCACAAAATGGACATCTAAATTTCACTTGGAAGCACAAATTGTGTGTTTTTAATTGGTTAACTAGACCAAAAGCAACAAGTTAGTGGGATTGTATTGCAGAAATACTGGACAGAATATTTGTGATCGAACTCGTGGTTAACGGGTTTAACCCCAACCATCACCTGCCTGACGTGTATTAGAGACAAACTCGCTTCTGGTAGAGAAAATACGAAGTTGATTTCCAGATATGTAGTCTCTCCCTTAGTTTCCCACCAGCATTTGTAATCAACGTGTCTGTGCATCCTCATGACTCTGTGTCACAGTGGTCTTGTGGTTAAAACACATTTTCCGTACTTCCGTTCTCAAAGAGATAAGTGATGAAACTGCACACTTCCCCATCGCTCCAGCCCTGACTGAGAAACAGAGACTTTCCCTGAAATGGAAAGCGCATGATCATTACCGTGAACATCGATTTCCCATCAGGGATTCCTGTCCAGACTGACCAAGCTCCTAAAAGGCGTGAAATATCTTCTACAATCAGGTCTTCACTGGCCGTTAACGTGACACAGCGCTGTGATTGCACAGCCGTCGGTTACAAGGAAGTCATTAAATGGACTTATTGTTGATGCTGTAAAGGAAGTTATGCATGCAAACTCTTTGCATGCAAACCTTAGAGAGACAGGTGACTTTATTGTTACCTCTTGTAACACAGTCGTCCTCTACTTCCCATGACTCCGTGCATGTGACACTTATTCAAATGATTTGATTTGTTTGCTTATTCAGGTCAGCAGCTGCTTTCCATGCATTTGCACCGTCCACCTGCTGTTGTGTTTGTGGACAGTACGTTAATACCGTGTGTATTCTGCAGTGTTTGACTTTTTTATTGATCTTTTTTCAAAAATCTAATCTGGTGCATATGTTATTTCTAAGAAGCGCAATACAACCAGTATCCAAACCGTTTCATTTAAGGACCAACACAGACAGACAGAAAGCAGCTCCCCGTATGGCATGTAATAAAAAAGCATTTGAAACGTGTATGTATAACCACACACACTTTAAATACAACTTCTACAGTAAAGAGTCCATTTTGTCCACGAGAAACCAGACAACAGTCCTTCCGGGTTATGAAGCCACCTCGATACGGTTTAATGCAGCGAGCTAGGGACCCAAAGTATTGTCCTTCTCCTCATCTTCTTCGTCTTTCTGTGTCTCAGGTGGTGACGGGTGCAGGACTCTGTCATGGCGCTGCTGTGGAGGAGGTTGAAGCTTCTGGTGACGGTGATGATGGTCAACCTCTTCATCTTCATCATCATCTCCCGACAGAGCAACCAGGACAAAAACGACCGCAACAAAGTCCACATCCCCTCCAAACCCTTCTGGAGCAAACTGGCTCCCAGCGCTGCGTACTGGAACCGGCAGCAGCAGGTCCTGGACCTCCAGATCAACCCGGTCCTGGTGGCCAACTACAGCTTCGCCGACACACCCGAGTGGTTAAATGAGACCGGGTTGATCTCCGACCCCTGCCAGGCTAATGTCAGGGTGACCACGCAGGTGAAGGACTACAACTCCCTGCCGGGGCGCTTTAAGGACTTTCCTGCTCTACATGCACTGCCGCTCCTACCCTCTGATGGTGGACCAGCCGGCCATCTGTAAGCAGCCGCCCTTCCTGCTGCTGGCCGTCAAGTCCTTAGCGCCACACTTCGACCGCCGACAGGCCATCCGTCAGTCCTGGGGCCGGGCCGGGCTGATAGCCAATCAGATGGTGGTGACCGTCTTCCTCCTGGGCAACGCCACGTCGGGGGACCACCACCCGGACCTCTCCGAGATGCTGCGCTACGAGAGCACCCGCCACAAAGACATCATCCAGTGGGATTACAGGGACTCCTTCTTCAACCTGACCGTCAAAGAGGTGCTGTTCCTGGAGTGGATCCAGACGCACTGCCCCGGGGCCAAGTTCATCTTCAAAGGAGACGACGACGTCTTCGTCAACACTTTCCGCATCCTGGACTTCCTCAAGGGCCTCTCGGAGCCCAAAGCCAGGGACCTGTTTGTGGGCGACGTGATCACAAACGCTGGGCCGCACCGGGACAAGAAGGTGAAATACTTTATCCCGGAGAGCATGTATGTGGGGATGTATCCTCCGTACGCAGGAGGGGGGGGGTACCTGTACTCC
Source organism: Champsocephalus esox (assembly GCA_036324585.1). Taxonomy (NCBI): domain Eukaryota; kingdom Metazoa; phylum Chordata; class Actinopteri; order Perciformes; family Channichthyidae; genus Champsocephalus; species Champsocephalus esox. The sequence goes on along the minus strand of CM070497.1, from coordinate 32,059,548 downwards.
GGGGACATCGCTGCTCGCTTACACAACGCCTCGCAGCACGTGGCGCTGTACCCGATAGACGACGTCTACACGGGGATGTGTCTGAGGAAACTAGGGCTGGCCCCCGAGAAGCACAAAGGCTTCAGGACCTTTAACATCGAGGAGAAGTACCGCTCGAACCCTTGCGCCTACAAGAGCTTAATGCTGGTTCACCCCCGGACCCCGCAGGAGATGATCCAGATCTGGGCCTGGCTCAGCAGCCCCGACCTCAACTGCCAGTGATGATACTAAAAAGACATTTTGAGGATGGTTCAAATTATTTTATTTTGAACAGGGTCGCGACTTAAGAGTTGGCAGCTTTAGTTCAGATGTTATTAAAATGGTCACATGGTTAAAAGTCGATGCCTCGAGAGAAGAGGAAGGATGTGATGCCACCAAAGTATTTTGACTCGATGTCAGGCTTACGTCGACCCTAACCCTGCTTCACTGTCGAAACGAGCTTCACCAAAAGTGACCGCGTCTTTCTCTGCGTGCACATATTTATCGCAACTATTTATATGGCCTTTGTAAAGCTTTAACACCGTGTGTGTGCTCTGCGACGGGCCGTCACACACTGTCCAGTTTGCAGCACTCTCGACTGTATAAACTTTTCCAAAGGTATATAAGACCGAAGCTGAAGTTGCTTTAGTCACGTTTATTGCTGGAGGAGAGTGTGAGGTGAACACGCCCTCGTAACTGTTGCTGGAGGATTAGTTTCTGCTGCTATTCCCATCCACACTCCCTAAAGTATTTCCATGTGGATCGCTTCAACTCACACAAAAACTAGTTTGCTTTACCTTAACTCCATCTTTCAGTTTCGGTGAACTCCAAACGATGCAGTCTGTATTTGATAGACCTGTAACCTTTATGTCGAGCTGCGTCTCGTGTCTTTTTAACTGGTAGATAATGTTGCAGCAATGAGTCCGTAGAGCTTAAACCCAGTGTGCTTTGAGGAGTGGATGCACGCTTTGCTTTCAGGGAACAGGAATGTGAGTCCGGCTCTGTGCAGCTCAGCAGGTCTGGGCTTGGTTTTGAAATCCAAATGCTGGTTAATTCTGCGTCAGGTTCTCATTTTACACAAAAGGACAAAGGTCATATGCACCTAAGTGCTTTTCTCTTCACACTGCTGAGCATCCGTCTGTGAGGGAAGTGTTGAGTGCCGGTAAATGTTGCTTTAATGTCAGAGAATCAGAGGCTTAACATCATGTCCAAGTCTCTGCAGCGTTCACTGATCATTTAAAGGCTTCATTTTAAAATGTTACTGTTTTATGGAGGAAATGATGTCTTGTTGTCTTCGTGTTGTTGGTGAATGTTCAAAATGGTGGATATTATGTTAAGGCTCACTACTGTACAGTCTTTAATAAGAGAAGTGCTGCACATATTCAGCTGTATGTGAAACAGTCAGTGAGAGGTTTCAGATGCACATTTTTAGATATCTCAGTGAAGGAGATGCTTCTTTCCGTTCTCAACCCCATCGGAGAGATCTGTCGCGTGAATGTATGTCTGTACACATATTTAAAGCCAATCCTCTGATTTATTTCAGTTCAAAAAGTGGATTTTCTTCAGTATTTCTTCTCCAAATGTCCCTAGACCCGACCTATGACCTTCAGTGGGAATCTGGTGGAAACACTTTAGATCCTCGGCCTCTGTTAGAGCGCCCCCTGCTGGTCAGGAGGGTGAACATGTAAGACTATTAGCTTTACACACACTGATCAACTCCATGACCCAAAACTGGAGTGCTAGACCTATTTCATGCATATAATGTTCAAGAATCACATTCATTATGTCTATTTTTGACTCCTCTGAATCACCAAATGATCATTTCGAGCAACGTATGTCTCCATTTTTGTGTTGTTTTTTTCCTATATCGTTGTCAGACATTTCAGTTTGGCTTTACAAGAAGGTAAGACAATCACGGTGAGGTTATTTGTGTAATTTGGGTTGTGTTTAATAGCTGCTACTCCAGTCCGTACACAATGTAGGATTAAAGAAACCCAAAAAGGTAACGAGTGCAGACGAGAGCTAAGAACAGACTGAAGGCTTAAATGACTCTCTTCACACACCAGTAATAGATTACATTGTGCTGCACACAGTTTGTGGCTACTTGAAATGTTTACATGCTTTTAAAAGTAATCATCACTTCATAAATGTTGCTTCTGTCTGATGATTGGCTGTCGAGGTCATTCCTCGAAACGTGTTGTGTATGTTTCACAGTCTGACGTTCACTTTTTGAATGTTGATATTCAACATTTATCAGTCACTGCGCTTTTCGTTTGGAATGTAGCTTCCCACAGTTTCATTTGAAGGACCTTCTTCCTGTGTATACACACAGGATGTCATTTTGTTGAGCTTCTGTAGCTGTTGTTTCAGTAAGCTAAGTGTATACACAAACAACATATTACCATCGATGTGCATAGAAATGTAACTGAAGCTCCAGGATTGTGGAGGGTGATGTATTACTCAATACGACAGGGAATTGTAAATCAAAAACAAAATGGCAAACTAGGGGGGAAATATCCAACAAAAGAAGGAGTTATCATGCTATAAAGTGTTTTTAATTAGTCAGGATTTATCTCAAGTCCATCCTTTTGAAGAACTTTGGCTAAATCCTTTCTTTAAAAACCGTTAACGCATATTTACAAGTGTTCAGAGGACTTGAATAAAGCGTTTCCGTGTTACACCAGTCCGAGGTGAATACCAAATCTGTGCCTGATGTCTGCTTGTGCTGTAAGTGTAAGATTCATCCACGTTCAGTGTGATCGCTTTTTTTTTATACCTAGAATGACTTGATAATTTCAATAAAGTAATATTTGCTGTTTCTGTATATACTGTTCTATGCATTTTTATTGTGAACCAAATAAATTATGTGAAGTAAGCGTGAAGACTGTTCGTTCATCCATTTTGTTGTACAATTACGGTTTTTTTTTATTGTATGTATTTGATAATAGTCATATTTTTCTGAAAACCGTCTGTATTATTCTTACGGTTATTAAAAACCTGGAAAGGTCATGGAAATTCAAAGTGCTAATTCCAGGCCCTGGAAAAGTCCTGGAAAACAATATTTTTCCCAAAGTTTTGGAAAAGTCATGGAAATGTGACTAAAGTCGCATCAAATATAATTAATATTTTATCTAATCGCCGAAATAGTAATACTATAACGATAATAAATACTGTATCGTATAGTAATGAAACGTAAAATGGCATTTAGCTGTCGAGGTATTTTTCTGGTGAGAGATTTTAGTTGCTTTAGCGTGTAGTAAGCCTACTATTTGATTTGTATTAGATAGGCACGACATGTTTCATGTTAAAATGAACAATTTTCAGTGGTACCGCTGAGAAAGAGTAATTTGTTTTGGTCATGGAAAATTAGGTAAAAGGTAATGGAGAAGTCATGGAAAATCATTGGTGAAAAAGTGTATGAACCCTGGTTTTCATATACTCATTTTGAAACCAACTAAAAATATATCCTTCACATCTTTTTGGAGTTATTATTGAAAACTACATTTCAAATAGCAACACTTATTTTTTTTTAAAGGGACATTTATGCTAATTTCCAAGTCATTTAGCAGCAAATAAACCAGTGAATTTCATCTTTATTTTGGCATGTGATACCTTACAACAAAGCAATGTCTGCTTTTGAAAGACTATCACCCCCTACATGTAAATAGTTTAAGCATAGGAGGATTTTTTCTTCTCTGATTGATTTATTTTGAGGATTTTGAAAACATGAAAACAAAAATATGCACAATTTGTTGTGGCAATGTATAAAACTCGAGATGACTTGTGGAGGATTGGATTGTTGCTGACCCATAAAAGGGTTACATGTGTTATAAAGAAAGAAGAAAAGTAGTTAATAAAAACTGCATTGACTTCTCAAAATGTTATTTTCTGTCTTGCAGTGAACACATTTCAACAGCAGAGGGCAGCAGTGTGCTTTAGAACAGACTACAAAGACTCCACATGTACTGATTATGTATATATTGTAAATACAGTATATTGTGTTTAGAAGTGTAACTGGAAATTAGAAATCAAATTGGCCCTTTCTGAACCAGTTTGTCTTTATTTTCTATTTCATGTTGGTAAGTATCTCCTATAATTTGAGTGCTGCAGGTGATCATCACTCCTGACTCACCGCTGCCAGGAAGACAAGATGACAAACCGAGCTTCAGTTCTCGGAAATTGACAAGACGCGCACGCGCACACACGCACACACACCTGTATGTCAGGGTCTCGGGAGGTTTCACGTCCTCGTCTGTTATCTAAATGGATGCAATCTCTATCTGACTATAGCAGCAGCATCTTATTGTCGACCTCACACACATCTAAAACACACGTTCAAACCCAGCGTATTCATGAAAGCTTTTCGAGGCTGTCGGAAAGCCTCTGGCATCAACTGCAGATCAAATGAAGAAAAGCAGTTATTCAGGCTGAAAGGAAAGAATTAGTAAATGTCCTAAATAAATCCTGTGGCACCAAACAGAAATAAAAGGAGAACAAAAAAGGACATTGTGTATGGCTTTGTGAAACCAAAATAAGTGTGAAATATTACCAGTGCACAATTTCATACTCAAAGTAACTGAACTATAGACTCAAGATTCAAAAGCTTTGTTGTTAGATGCTTTATAGATTAAAGAGTAGTTTTAACAGTACAACATATAATATATTCAAGAACTACAATACATTCAAAAAATGGTGAACATGTAGAAATAAGTAAATTAGATAGAAGTAAAGTGGAGTTGTTGTTGTTGTTGTTGTTATTGTTGTTGCTTCATTTGTTGTCCCACCATCCCCCTTTCTGCTTATTTCCTGCAGTGGGATTTATAAAGGATTATTTTATCTGATTTATTTCGTACTGTTTGTCACGTTTACTCAAAATGCTTTTAAGCCAACGGTTGACATTTTGGGTTGAAGAAAGGTTCCCCTAATGACAAACAGCGTCTCATTCCTGCAAACAAAAACGCTGGAAAGTTTTTCCTTCTTTTTCCGAACTGGAACAGCGAGGAGGAGGTCTGCCTGCTGGAGGCTGTGAGGTGGAGAGACTGAGTCACTCGGATCCAAATCTCCACTTTCCAGTTTATTCACCCAAATGCAGGAAATGTCTTTCTGTTCATGTTGAAATGCCACAATATGACAGGAAGTGGTTTTTCAGCCAAGACATACAGTGTTTGAGATTGTTTCTGATCGTTCTGACCGATATAAGTGTGAATGGAAATGAAAAATAGCGTAACGTGTTTCCATAAATTGTGTGTCCTTGTTCTTCTGGATTATCCAAAGGCTTCACTGTTAGAAGCTTTTGACCGAACATTTTGTTCATACTGGAAAAGTTGACTTCCAATATGATGTTATATAAACAATCTGTCTGGTTAGTAGCAAACTAAACCGTGTAAACAGAAGTGACAATGACTCAAAATGTAATGCCGTTTTGTTATTACAAGCTGCACACATGGCTACGTGCGACCAACAAGCCTAATTCAATTTTTAAGATGTATTTTTCTTCAGAAAGGTTCATTTCTGTCACTTCTCAGTAACATGTTATTTGATGCTCAGGTACTGGTCAATTTAGAGACAATGCAGCAAATGCATTGATATTATATGTTACTTGGTCGACGCTTTTATCCAAAGCTACTTACATACGCAATACTGTGGACAATCCCCACAGGAGCAATTTGGGGTGAAGTGTCTTGCCCAGGGACACAACGACATGCTGACTGCAGTGGGGTTTGAACCTGTGACCCCCTGAACCCAACACCAACCCACTGCACCACACGCCTCACCTATGCCTGTCACATAGATGACACAGATCGAGAAACAGAGTATTACATGGGGACAACTGCAAGAAATACATCAGAAAAAGCATGTAATATTCTAATTAATGCCTTAAAATCAACAGAAATAATAGTGCATATTTGTTTCTACTGCTCCACACTCCAGGCCAGTAGGTGGCGTTAATGCATTAAATAGCTGGCTGAAAACTGCTAATTAACCTGAAACAAAAGGGGTTTTGCTCCTCTGTGTGGGGTTAATTGTGCGATGATCTGCTAGTAATGCCTTGTAACTCCTGAAGGTGTCTCGTGCTGATGATGTGTGTTGGTATTCATCCCCCTCTGTTTAAGGTAATTATCTTTTTGAAAGTACTATAGACTGTTTGGTTAACTTATTTTGTTTGTATGTCATTAGCATTTAAGCTAGGCCTTGTTACATCTTTGCTGGTGTGCGTTGTATCACTGTTAATTCACTGTTCATGTAAAATGGGTTAAAAAGTTCAAATATATTTCATAAGTAAGAGTGAATACTTGAATATATTTTTTACCAAAACTGCCTGATCATTTGGATTGTAAATGCTGTTGCACTTGTGGTGACGAAAGACATTGCTGCAAAAAGTAGAAAGCCGATTTTATTTAGTATTATGTAAAAGCGATACAGCTGTTAGAACAACTTAAAGCCACACATGTTAACAGGATTACATTACAATAACAGCTTAAGAACGAGTCAATCTGAGAGGTATATTGTTGAAACTGTATTCTCTCAATTAAAACATATTTGTAATGAAATAAGAAACAGTTTGCTCAAGAAACACTGATTCTAGTAGTAAAAGTAACGATCCGGCGTAATCTCAAACCCTTGAGACTAACACTTTCTGCTCACTGGAGGGAAAGAAGAAGAGTCCTTTACTGAAACCACGGTGTCCTGGAGAGGAGGGAGTTATGATGGATCATCCGGCTCCCGGCTTTAATGATCATATCGTTTTCAAGCTGTGTCTCACAGGGAGGAGGTTGTGCTCTAATTATCTGCATCCTTTGGCGGGGGAGAGACATGATGAGGGAAGGGAATGAAAAGGGAGGAAACAGATAGAAGAAATGAAAGAGAAAGGAAGGCTGAGGAGGCAAAAGAGGAATACAGGGAGGAGGGGGAAAGTGAGGAGGGTCTCTGGAGAGTCGTAGCAGCGGATATCATCACCCGGACTCAGGAATAAAAGGATATTAAAATGCAAAGATCGCAGTTCCCTGTCGCTGCAGCAGACTAACAATCTGTGTTTGACTCCTCTGCAGCACACAGGAGAGGAACCATTAAATACTGCGGGAGATTGGTGCCTGTCAGAGTGGGTTTGCTATTGAAATAGAAGCTAGGAAAGTGGTGCAGGAATGATCTGAAATAAGGTCTGTGGTTAACACAAGATTTTAAAGTTTTGTGACATGAAATCAATAAATACCCCACTGCATAACATCTGAAGCTTATATGTGTTTTAAAAACGGTTGCTAACAAGAAACAAATTGATACCTCTCGATGCCATCCTGCTGAACATTAGTCCCCTTTTAGCCGAGCAGTGACCATGATGTAGTTTCTCAATAGTCTCACATTAGTTTTTTTGAGTGATTGAGTTTAATATGTGGAGATTATCTAGCGGTACAAAATGTTTTAGTGTCATAAACATGTATCTGCAGAGCCAATTTCCAGCAATAACCCCAAAGGATCTTGTTTTGGGGTAACCAGAAAGAGGCTAACATTCAAGTCTCCCTACAAACACGTCATCCCTGCACCTCTCTAATAATAATAATAATTAATAATAATAATGATAATAATAATGGGTTCCATTTATAAAGCACTTCATATTTGATTTCAAATCCCGAAGTGCTACAAGTAGTGAGCATGAACAGTATAAATAAACATTACACAACACGGTAGAATTAAAAGAAAAAGAGCAATACAAAAATAAAAAATAAATAAAAGGGTGATAAAAAGGTCGAGGCAAAGGCTCTTTTGAAGAGATGGGTTTTGAGGCCTTTTTGAAAAGCCTCCACGGTCTGCGGTGCTCTCATTTGGTCGGGGAGAGCGTTCCACAGACTGGGAGCAGCCGAGCAGAAGGCCCGGTCTCCCATAGTACGGAGCTTGGTCCTGGGGGGTTTGAGGAAGTTGGAGCGGGTGGTCCGCAAGGAGGTATGGGGGGTGAGGATGAAGCAGCTCAAGGACTCGTTCAACCCGGGAACATGCACTCATGATCCAGGATGTTCTCTAGAGGTAAAAGGCAGGGGAAATGTTAAAGACTGTGTGACCTCTGCTGGATGATTCATTACCTGCAGCGCCCCGCCCCTCTGTCCCTGAAACAGACTCACATCATAGAGACTTTAATGTGTTTATTAGTTTAAGCTATAGTTATAATGAGTAAAGATTGTAAAGGCCAACAGCATGCAGCTTTGTTGTGGTTGTGTTCAGAGATGGCAAAAGTACACACATCCTTTACTCAAGTAGAAGTACAGATACTCGTGTTTAAAAATACTCTGGTAAAAAAAAAGTACTGACTAAACTCAAGTAAAAGTAAAGAAGTATGGGCTTTGAAATGTAAAAAGTACCCATAACTAGCAGCTGCTTTTAAAGAGTACCTGACCTCCCTTTATATCAATAGAGCAATAATGTCATTGTTAGCTAATGAATGTTTCCATGCTGAACAACGGCAACATGACAACGTTTCCATTGGTCCCTCTTCTTTAGAGAAGACCAGGAAGTGATGGATACACGGATCGTGTTCAAATCAATAGGCACGCAATGACTCTAAAGAATAATGACCACGCCACCAACACACATTCAGACTAAAGGAACCAGCTGTTTGGGAAATGTAAGAAGCAGAAAGTACAGGTATTTGAGTTCAACATGTGAGAAGTAGAGAGTACAGGTATTTGTGTTCAACATGTAAGAAGTAGAAAGTACAGGTATTTGTGTTCAACATGTAAGAAGTAGAAAGTACAGGTATTTGGGTTCAAAATGTAAGAAGTAGAAAGTACAGGTATTTGAGTTCAACATGTAAGAAGTAGAAAGTACAGGTATTTGTGTTAAAAATGTAAGAAGTAGAAAGTACAGGTGTTTGTGTTCAACATGTAAGAAGTAGAAAGTACAGGTATTTGTGTTCAAAATGTAAGAAGTAGAAAGTACAGGTATTTGTGTTCAAAATGTAAGAAGTCAAAGTAAAAAGTCGTAATGGAATAAAGTACTGATACCAGAGAAATGTAACAAAGTATTTGTACTCCATACTTCCACCCTCTGGTTGTGTTTTATTTCACAACAAAAATAAGTCAAGGGATCTATTTTTCCAGCTGGTGGGGGAAGTGTGAAACTGTTTCAAATTACAAATATACAAACCTTTGTCGGAGGATGGCTCCTGCTGTTATTAATGGTAACTGACTGCAGATTTCTGGGAATGGGTTGAGGGTGAGATTTAGGCCCTGTCCACACGGAGACGAAAACGAACCTAATTCGATATCAAAAAAGTATTCCGTCCACACGAGACCGCTCGACCCGCTGGAGACGCTGTAGTACATATGCCAGGCCTGTAAGCAGAGTTGGGTGTAACGCGTTACTGTAATAATATTACTTTTTTCGGTAACGGAGTAGTGTAACGCGTTTTATTATTCAGTAATAACACTACAGTTACTAACATTGCCCCGACACGCGTTACTTTTATAAAATAATCACACTCACTGACAGACAAGAGGGGTTTCCGCCGCAGGTTTACAGTCTATGGTTTATATACATGTAGGCCTATGTAATCTGCACGATTTGCGAGACCACATCTCCACGTGCAGTGCTGCATAAACAGTCTTTTCATCTGTAAACATCCATGGTAAACTCCCTCAACGGGGCCGCTCGCTCTCTTTTGTTGATCGCCCTCTAACGGGTGAACAGTTCAATGTCCCGCTTCATTGTAGGAATTCTGCCATGTCTCTACCACTTTAGTTTGACCATCTCTGTTACTAAGTTATGGAATACTAAATAAATAAGTAATTAGATACCTTACCGTTACTGCGCTCATAAAGAATGATAAGAATAATGCGTCTTGAACTGGTTTAATTAATTAGTGTCTTGACGTTTCACAGACTGTTGGCTTGCTGTGGTATGCTGGTAGCCTATTTTAGAGCATATAAAAAGAAAGACTTGTGTTATGTCTTCCTTAATGCAATAGTAATTGGGGGTGCAAGTGGAGTCTCGCAGAGGCAAAACTGTGGCATGCTTACACTGTATGTGCGCCGCAGTCTGCATGATCTGCCTGTAGGGAGGGGCGGGCCGGCACTGCACTTTTAACGAGTAAAGTAACGAGTTACTTTATGTAGAGAGTAATGAAGTAGTGTAATATATTACTTTTTTTTTAAAGTAATATGTAATATATTACTTTTTTTTAGTAACGACCCCATCTCTGCCTGTAAGTGGCGCTGTACTTCCGCCACAAAATACACCAAAAGCAACGAATAAGACCGATGACGATTATTATTATTATATTATTATTGTTGCTGATGGTTGTGGTAGAGGAGCTGTACATTTTGCACTAAAATCTGTATTGTGGTCAGTAGCTTCTGGAGCACGAACCATAGACTGTATATAAATGGACGTCACCCATAGGATTCTGCAGAGTTGCCGTGAAGCCCTTAGTAGGCGGAGTCGGCCACTAACGGCTCGACTGTGACGTCAGAGTCTAATCCTGACCTGCTGCCTCCGAACTGGAAGTAACCAGAGTTAGCTCAGGCTAAGAAGCTAAGCTAACATGAAATACATGCATACCAAGTTACTGCTAACAGTGTAGTTCCCCTATATAAACATTACATTCATAATCAAATGAGACAATCTGCAAGAGAATTAGCTATATTTTGTTATTCTTAATGCTTGTCATTCACACGTTAAGAAAAGACGGACTCCACCGCCTAACGGAGCCGCAGGGGGCTAGCTCCGGGACGCCGGCTGGAGCTAGCCCCCTGAGGCTCCGTTAGCTCCGGCGGCCACCACTGGGATAATTGGGTCTCCTATTAACATTTGCTCCCGTTTAGCATTATGGGTATCATAGCCATAGACTATAAAAGTCTTACCCAAGGCTGAATCATAAACTAAAATGTATATGTATCTATAAAGGGTTACGTCCTTAGCTGGCTTATAAGTAGCAAGCTACGGGGCTTATAATAATAATAAGCCAAGGCGAACCCTCTCCCCTTTCTCCCCCTCTCTTCTCACCTTTTATCTCCTCCTCTCGTGTTAAATCAGATGAAATTGAAACCTGTGTTTGTTTTCTCCCGGAGCTTCCCCTTCTCCTCTTTCCTCTGAAGATCTGACCTCCTCCATCGCTCCTCGCTCCACCTGCGTCACACCTCCTTTGCACTGTATCAAACCAAACAAACTCGGTAAACCCATTCTTTATCTGCCTTTAGTCAAAACAGATGTGGATTTTCTCCCTTTCATGGAGGAAAGTGGTGGTGGCACAGAATACCGTTCTCCTTTCTCTTCATGCGTATTCTCACTCCTGCATCTCAGAGGATCATGTTCAGAAAATGTTGATTCCAGCCTTACACACTTATCTTAAACCTCCGTTGACCAGAATCTGAAATATGATACTAGGCGTAAGCAGGAAAACTGACTACATTTACAAAACATGTGGTAGTATACTCAAGTATAAATTAAAGGTACTTGAGTCTTTTTTAAAGCAATTTTATACTACACTTTAACCCTTCTGTTGTCTTCGGGTCGAATCTGACCGATTTACTACTTTCATCAATCATAACTTTTTTGTTTTACATTCGATTGCATTCAGGCTTCATGATATCCTTCACAGTAGACATTGGAACATATTTGCTGATCACCACTTTCATTGCATTTTGGATGATTTAGTCAACTTTGTAACACCCATGGTGTTCCCGGAATTAGTAACCATCCACACACACACACCACACACACACCACACCACACACACACACACACACACCACACACACCATGTATACATCACTTCAGGGGACATTACATTGACTTATATGCATTTCCTGGAGACTTATCCTAACCTTAACCATAACCAACACATGCCTAACCCTAACCCTTACCCTAATCCTAAACCTAACCAAGTCTTCACCCTAAAATGAATGATTCCCCTCCATTTTGTCCCCATAAGGGAGGCGTCCCCCCGTGACTATGTAAACAGATTTAGGTCCCCACAAGTATAGTAAGGCTAGACCACACACACACACCCACGCACATACTCTAGATGTGTTCCCCCCCTTATGTGCCCATCCCCCCCACATGGATCACACCTAGCACACGCAATACATGTTCAGTGTCTGTTCTTTGTATATTTACTGCAGTGTTTAATGTATACCAGTAGTCTGATACAATATTTCCAGTTTGAAAGGGTGTTAAATGAAATGCGGTGATGATTAATGGTTTTTGTGTTAATGTAATAGCAGTTAAAACAGGGACCGGTCAAATTTGACCGCGAACACCAAAGTAAGGGGGGGGAACGAAGACAACAGGAGGGTTAATATATGAGTGAAGTATTACACTTTACTGCATTGAACAGAAAGCTTTAAGTAACTTTACTTCAAACCCAATTAAGATGTCTGTATATATTGAATGCAGTGAAGCTAAAAGTGACGATACGTGTGTAACTCTATTATGTTTGCATGTATTGTAAACTCTCTTAAGATACACAACATACATATTTGTAATCTGCACTTTGTGAGCTGCTGACTTCTCTAACTCATCCTGCGCTCCTCGGAGAATCAAAGCATCTGAAGTGCTGCAAACAACACAAAAACATGATGTTCAGCAAACACTGAGGCCTCCTGGGTAACTCAATCAGAATCATTCAATTCATTACTTCTCTAAACAGACTGCTGCGCTGTAAGTGAATTTAAAACAGTTTACACAACATAACTAACAGCCAGCTGACACAAAGCTACTTCAGTTTAACTCAGTGAGGATAGAAAACCTGAAGACTGAATGGCAATGTTTCATTAAGCCTCATCTCTACTGTGAGATTCATACCTGATACATATCTGAGCAAACTCTCCTCTGTGAGATGCAAACATTTTTACTTTCAGGGCAGATGTAGTATTCAGATTAGTTATTTAAGTAAAAGTAGGTGTATATTGTTTGGTGGTTTAATGTATGATTAGAAATAATATTAAATAAACTGTTAATTTGAGATTAAGATTAAGTTACTTAAAGGTCCCATGTCATGGCCATTTCTACGGATCATAATTCCATTGTTGAGGTCTATGGGCTCAGAACAGTCTCATAATACACACATGCGCACAGAAGGATTCACACTTGTATTTCATGATCCGCAAAAGGATGCAAACTTGTATTTCCGGATCCACACTTGTGTTTTTCAATGCACACACAAATGTATTCCGTTTCATATACATGTAAATAAAATCCAAATACAGAAAAAAGTTTTACATGTGTATTTTTGATCCTCACATATTTGTTTTCCGTTTAAAACCCCTGAACCTGCAAACACAAACAGCTTTCTGTGCACGGATCGCTGTGCATTCGTGTGTGGGTTTTTTGAGACTCCCCTGACGGTCAGCCGATTCGTACTTGTAATTATTTCTATCTATAGCCAATCAGATGTCTCCTCAATTCTAAGCCAATCACATGAGCGCGCCCCCACGAGGGTAGATTTCTTGCGTTCATGACGTAGCGCTTCATGTATGCATTTTGCGCAGTCCATGGAGCCTGCCTGCAGGCTCTAATCTCAGGACACGCTCCACTCTCAGTACAGCGCCACTTTCCGAACAGGAAATGCACGCAAATACAAGCCTTTATATTATTAAGGTACAGCGCCACTTTCCAAACCATTGATGAATGCTTGTGTACACAAAAACGGCAGGCAAAACCGTTTTAAATGTGTGTTTCCTGTATGGCGAATACAGCTGCTTTATTTATGTCTGTATGAAGTTGTTGTGAGTGTGGCGGGAGCAGCTACAGGTTAGCTTAGCCTAATCGATCAGTGCACTACGAAGCCAGTGCTAGACAGTGAACTGTCAACGGGGGGGAGCCCCGCCGGTTATTAGCTGGATCTGATCGATATGGACATAAACGCGAGTGAAGTATAACCGGACGCGAGAGAGAGATCAGATCAGCTGCTGAGTCGAGAGGGGTCTGCCTGCAGACCTCCACTCTCAGGACAGTTCCGGTGCAGACCTCCACTCTCAGGACACCTCCACTGTCAGTACAGGAAGTGCACGCTAGGAATTCCAAAATAAAATCACCACTATCAGTACCGTGCCACTTTCCAAACAGGAAATGCACGCTAATACAACATAAAATAGCACTGACACTTATTATTTATATATATATATATATAGATATATATATCTATATATATATATATTTAGTTATATATATAAATACGACATCTTGTATTTTAGTTACACCCGCTAGACAACAGTGGAAGGTTCGAGAAACAACCGTGTTTGCCGGGTGCACCGCGGCGGAGGTGGAGAGGTTCCAGCTGGGAACCTCCACCCCGCTGCGGGACCCCTGGACGGTGCGTCTTGGTCACGCTTCATATCGGCCGGCGCGGAGGCCCTCCGACAGTGGGTCGCGTTTGCCATTCGATCAGTGAAAAATGCAACAACAATTGTCAACATCTGTTAATATATGGATGAGTGTGGGAGGGGGGGCTGGACACAGGCCGTGGGGGGACACCCGAGACCGGGCAATGTCCCGGTAGAAACCGGGTGAAATAACCTAAAAAATAATAAAACCGGGGGAAAGTGGGAAAAAGTGTCCGAAAATAGGCACTCGTGAGGAGGGCAGAGTCCCCTGTCAACTCCCGTTACATATCTCCATGGTGTCATTAGAGCGAAACACTTTTACGAGAACCAGGCTGGGGGGGTCAAAAGGGCTTGACCAAGGCCGGCCCAAAGTGCACGGTGGTCGGACTCATCACCTCCGTGATGAGTCTCCATTGTGATTTGAAAACTTCCATCAAACGAGTCCTTCGGTGGGCGGGAGGAAAAAGCGTCAGAATCGTCACTTCCTGTACTGACAGTGGAGGTGTCCTGAGAGTGGAGGTCTGCACCGGAACTGTCCTGAGAGTGGAGGTCTGCAGGCAGACTCCCATGGCTGAGTCTGACGGAGACACGCTGCTCTGCATGATCACCTGAAGTTCCGCTCTCTGTTTAGCGAGCTGACCAGACTGCGCAAAATGCGTATATGAAGTAATCTTACCCTCGTGGGGGCGCGTTCATGTGGTAGCGCTTCATGTACGCATTTTGCGCAGTCCGGAGTCCGTCAGGGGAGTCTCAAAAAACCCACACACGAATGCAAAGCGATCCGTGCACAGAAAGCTGTTTGTGTTTGCAGGTTCAGTGGATTTAAACGGGAAACTAATAAGTGAGGATCAAAAATACACATGTAAAACTTTTTTCTATATTTGGATTTTATTTACATGTATATGAAACGGAATACATTTGTGTGTGCATTGAAAAACACAAGTGTGGATCCGGAAATACAAGTTTGAATCCTTCTGTGTGCATGTGTGTATTATGAGACTGTTCTGAGCCCATAGAGGTCGACTAGAATAGATTTACACTGTTCCATGTTCCAAACTCACATTGGTTTCTCACAGCATCTCTGTATAGTCTGTGTATTCACTCTCTGTCCTAAACGGCTTGTTGGAGCTCCTGCCCCCCCTTCCCTATGAGCCCAGTGGCCGTCGAGACAGCGAAGCCCAGCCTGAAACACACACACACACACACACACACACACACACACACACACCACACACACACACACACACACGCAGCCTCGCCACGTCCCACCGAGGAGAAACCGGCGGAGCTGCACATCCAGAAAAAGCTACATAACACACAAGGGGACGGGTAATAACTGGAAAAGCAGGATATGGGACCTTTTTGAGTTCAAGACAATAAAAGTCAATAGTTTAGGGGGAAAGGGATGACATCTAAACTATAAATGAGCAAGATCTGACAAAAGAGCATGCCGCCATCGATACAAAGACTTTGTGAAGGGCAGGAATTTGCCTGTAACGCAAGTTTTCTTAAATCAATCCTGGTAAAACATTGATTTAAGGCAAATATACCACCACAAATAAGATCATATGTATAGATACAGACATGAATAGTTATGATCATGGTTTGCCAAAAGCATCACTAGCGACCACAGGAGTTTCTAGAACTCTCCTTTTCCTGTGTAGCCAGAAATTAGAGCCGCAGTGACCCAAAGTCAACCACCATCTGCTTTCAATTTCCCTCAGTTCAATTTACACCACTTATCCTCTTATCTGATATGAGTCACTTTTAAATCCTTCATGTCTGAGTAACTTTGACCGCATCGTATTTAAGTTTTTAGATATGAAGAAATTATGCTGCACATTTTTTACAGCTGGTAACTTACCCGAGAAATATTATCGGTAATATTGAGGAACCTCATGCATTGAAAGACAGTGGGAAACGTTGTATCTGTGATTTATTACTGGACGTATAACTCTGCTAAATTGGAAAGCACTTATGCAGCTGGAACTTTTAAAAACAAGACACATATCTGACCTGCTTTAAAGGAGACATTCCCGCTCCAGAGATGCAACACATGTCAAGATATCATAAATAATGTCCTTATTTCAAGCCTGAGCCTCAATAAATGCAGTGTAAATCTCCACTTTACTGATATCAGATTCCAAATGGTCTCTTTTAAAACATGCTCCTTCAAGAGATAATGTTATTTCAATTGCACGGCTTCAAGTCCAGGACACTCAATGTGATTTAATGCATTAGAAAAGCCATAAAAGCGATATTAAACAGAACTGGGATGGATGCTATCTGGGCTCGTCTGCTAATGGCTGCTGTCTGGGTCTTTGAAGGCAGATAGAGACGCAGATACAATACTTTCATATAAGCCGAGCTGCTGTTTTCCAGAGGGAGGAGAGGGGGTGGGTGGGGGGAAATATCTTCTGTGAACCCGCGACCCCGACCCTGGATCAGTCCGTGTTTTTACACCTGCAAGCAATGAGAGGCCGGCTCACTGAGATCAACCCAGCAGAATATTCAGACTTCCCACTGCGCCACTTTCTCTCTTTATCCTCGATTATTCAATTCTCTCGGACACAGATATACTTCTCTTCCTGCTCCTTTTATTCTTCTGCTTTTTATTTCGAATGTCCTTAAAAATCGGAATCAGGTTTATCGCCGAGTAGGTTTTCGCATGTATGGAATTCGCTTTTTGTAAAGTACATTAACAAAGTCAAAAATAAATCATAATAAAAAATAAATGTCAATATAGAAATATTCTAAAATATATTCTAAACAATTCTATACATTAAATGAAAAATATTTGTAAGAATATAAATAAAATAAAAATATAAGAATATGTCAAATTACTGTAAAAATGTGTTGTTTATATGAAATTTAGAAGCGCATTCTTTAAGTAATGGTAGAAAAGTGGCAAAGAAAATCTAGGGAAGTTTGATAGGCGTTGATTCTACGTTTCTGTCTAGCTCATGGGTTTTTGGAGAGTGGGGACTCTTTTATGTAAAGTGCACCATGCTAGTTTTAGGCAATAGCATAGGTCTCAGATATATACAACAATATAAAAAACATATGAAGTGTTTTGCTCAAAATACAGATCACCCATTCTAGCCACGCCTCATATCCCTCTATTTCACTTCCTGTTTCAAAAGTGATGATTTTGGGTATAAAGCTTAAAAAAATTAAATAGGAGGGGTCTGAGCTCATGCGGGACCCGGCAGCTACTGTCTAAACTAAATGCTGCCGTGATGAAACGCCATATCATGGATTATCAAGGATTCTCTCTGAAACAGTCTGGAGCTCAAAGACTTTCTCTCTTGCCGGTTATACCACAAGGTGAGTTCCTTTTTACTTCCTGCTTCTTCACACACATGCTCTCCAGTACAGGTTAGCTCTGAGTGTTAGCGATGCTAATGAAAACACCGACCATATTACGTGCAAAACAGTCGGGCATTGTTTCTGATAGCGACGTTTCTGATTGGCCCGTGGGTCCACATTTCCGATATTACGTCATATCGGACGCAAATCTGGATCAGCTCCGTTGTTCCCCGTTTTTAGAGATTTGGGTACGGAGGAAAAGAGAGAGGGTTTTGTTTTCTGATGCTGCGTGAGTTCCCCGACGCACTGGGGACACATGATTATGTATAAAAGACATCAAAAAGTGCATTTTGCATGATAGGTCCCCTTTAAGTTCTTCTTTTATTTTATGAAAAAAACCTTCTTGTAATGGGCTCTGGCTTAATACGTGTTGCATCCTTTTTCTTTCTTTCTTTCTCTCAATCTAATTTTCTTCGCAATCTTTACATTCTGTCCTGTTAGTTAGTGTGGAAACACTGCCAAGGCTACAAAGTCAATATGTTTGGACAGCCAGAGAGAAAAACTCCTGATAATAAACTCCAGAACAAATCAAATATCCCCCGATCCAAAATGTGTGAGAAGATATACGGAGCTGTTCACTGCACGACAGAAACTCCTTTGCAGACTGTGCAGAAGCAGCGTTTCATGGTGTTGTGAAATATCCTCTGAAGGTTTATTGTTAGAAATTATCAGCATGCCTGAGTCATTACATATTTAAGATATTCAAGATTTGTTTTAGAGGTTGGGTGTCTGTATCAGTATTGATCTTTTATACAACCAGTTCAAATCTAGTGACCTTTTCAAGCAAACATGCAAAAATAAATCCAGTTCAGGCTTTTAAATTGTGAGGAGTTGCTGCTTTTGGTTGTCTTATCAGATACTGAAAGAGGCTTTTCGGGTTCCCTTTCCTGGAGTGTGCTATGTAGGTTTCTGTGCATGTATATGGTCTGACAATAAACCATAATTGCAGCCTTAAACTGAAATGATTATATAAAAAAGACTATAATTAATTAACTAAAATAAATGTCGTTTACAGACTACATTTTTCCCAGATTATTCTTTTATTACATAATTATACAAGGGTATAATGTAGCTACTAAAGCCACTTCAATCAACCAATCAATCAATCAATCAATCAATCAGTCAATGTTTATTTATATAGCTCAATAGCACAAATGTTACATTTGACTCAGTGGACTTCACAGTTTGTACAGAATATCAGTATGACAATACGACACCCTCTGTCCTTAGTCCCTCTGTCCTTAGACCCTCTGTCCTTAGACCCTCACATCGTACAAGGAAAAACTTCCGGAGAAAACCCACAGTTTAAAGGGAACATGGGAGAAACCTCAGGGAGAGCAACAGAGGAGGGATCCCTCTCCCAGGACGGACAGACGTGCAATAGATGCCGTGTGTAAATCGAAAAAGATAATGCATTTACAACATAGGTAGACCAAATGTTTGGAAATGCATGCGTCTGTAATAAGAAGATGAATCCACGAGGATGTCAGCTATCCTGTGGGAGCCATCAGGGAAGTAGTTTGATGAAAGTCAGGCAGGACCGCAGTGATAGGTTCAGCCACGACTCGAAGTCCAGGACTCAGACCAGGACTCAGATCAGGACTCAGGACCACAGCAACAGGATCAGCCATGACTCCGGATCCCGGCGTATATAGACACCAAAAACAAAGAAATGTGGGGAAGCTATTCGGAACATGAGAGTACACAGGTACAGACAGAGAGAAGGAAGAAGTAAGATGTCCCCCGACAAACTAAGCCTATATCAGCAAAACTAGGGGCTGGATCTAATCAGCCCTAACTATAAGCTTTATCAAAAAGGAAGGTCTTAAGCGCACTCTTAAAAACGGATAGGGCGTTTGCCGCCCGAACACAAACTGGAAGCTGATTCCACAAAAGGAGCTTGATAAGAAAAATGAATTCTACTCAGTGTCATAAATTATTAAAATACTTTTATACTATCATATTCAGATGGAAAGAATCAGTGTGTGATTCATGAGGAGGAATGTGAACACATAGTTTAACGTACTGAAGTATATTAATGAAGCGAAACTGTCAGACACATTTTTCTCCGTGAACTTTTGACTTTACACAGAAACTATCCCTAAAAACCAGCTGACGTACGGTATTTAACAGCTGTTGTGAAATGAGGGAACGAGGGATTTGCTCATTTCTGTTGCTTCATATCTCTTGGCTTTGATTTCACTTTGCAGCTCAAACTAAATGTGTTTTCCCTCAGCTAAACACTATGAATCTGCCTCTGACAACAGGAAAGGTAAGTTATTTCCCCCGAAGAACCAGCCTGAGGGAGAAGAAACATGAAAGTGTAATGCAGCTCTGAGGAAAGTAAACGTACATCCACTTGAAATAAAAGCAGCACATAAACACCACCGACATTTTGTGTTGCAGAGAGTCTCGTGGGATCTTTAACTAAACTGTTTCACCTCCAGAAGCTTTTACCTCTGCAAACTCTCCGCAGTGTGTGAGCGAAATGATTCATGACACAGAGGATAATGACAGGAATACTGCTGGCTGGAAGCCTTCTATAGTTTCTAGTGTTTACATCGCGGACAAATGCAAGGGAAGTGTCCTCCTCGTGGCTAACAGCAGAATATCTGGAAACAGGTCCTCGTCCCTTGAAAATCAACTTGAATAGCACATTTTCCTTTCAAAACAATCACCATTATAGTCCCCCATGTGGTTTTTAGGACGCATGTGACGCTCTATCCTTCTCCGACATAAGATTGTTTCCCCAGTAATGTTTAAAAGTCAAAAGTTCAAGACAAAAAGCCATTAACAAACACTGAAGGCAGTGTAGTGTCCCCAAAGTCTTCACATCTGGATGCATTTTCAGATCAGCCCCTAATAGCTGATGTTAATGTCAAGTGTCAAGGGTTTCGCCCTAAAAAGTAATGTTATGTTCTGCTTTTAAAGGAGGTTGACCTGACACAGGAACACGCTCATTTGAGTGGAAGAGGACTATAAACAAAGTGTTCGCTGTGGAAATGTGACTTTAATGAAGGAACAACGATGAGTCAGGAACCACAAGGACGCTCACATGCTAACAATCCAGCTATGTTATCTGTTTGCTCCAACAACTGCTTCTACAAGCTGCTCGAAAAACAGACTTCATGACTTAATGTTGTATATCAATAAAGAGTTGCAAAAGTAACAGTTGTTTGCACACAGTAGGCTAATGCTTTGAGCTAAATGCTAACCTGCATTCAGGTTTAGGATTGCATCATGCTACCATGTGCTAATTAGCCTTACACACAAGTAAGAGCTGTTTTGCAGATATTTGGTCAGATATTTTGTTACAATTCACGCAGAAAAAGGGTTGATGAAATGTACGTTTCCGACAAGTTTCAACCTCATAGAGCAGGGGTGTCTCAAATACACAGTGGGCCAAAATTCAAAAATCGGTACTAGTCGAGTGCCGGACTGGTTCAATGTTTATTTCACTTATTGAAATGAGCTTATTGCACATTTTAAACCTGGAACTAACAAAGCTTAAAGGTTCCATGCTTTTCCGGTTATAACCCGTCTCCTTGTGTGTTATGAAGGTTTTTTTTTATGTAAACGGTCTGCAGAGTCAAAAACCCTCAAAGTACACCCTGTAGCGAGTACAACTCTAACACAGAAAATACCTCCCCAAAACGCCTCGTTGGAGATTTCTCATTTACTTCGCTAAGTAGGGATACCCAGTAGCCACGCCCAAAGCTATGGCCGCACCCTCTGCCAGCCTTTCACGAAACAAAGCTTCCCAAACCTTTCAGCGATTCATACCGGACATGTACAGCGCAGGGCACAGAAGAACGATGCTGTTCCTACTTAGTTTGGACCAGCGAGAGATTCGGGTACACACAAAAAACAAAAGTACAAACAAGGTATCTACCACGACTGTTTAAATGGGTAAACGTTTTTCGGACTGCTAAGTTGGGATCGCGGAGAAATGCTCTCCGCAGACCCATGCTCACAGCGTTACAAACCTTTTTCTTACTCAATATCAAGCCACACTTATTGTTTTCACTTCGGCTGTGAGTGTTTGTGTGCTCAGGATGAGTTTCGCTTGTTCTCGCTGTATTGGTTCGCCGACGCGGTGAATACACATACTTTACAGAGGTGCTGTATGAGAAACCAATGTGAGTTTGGAAAATTGCACAGTATAAATCTATTTTAGCATACCTCAACAATGGCATTATGATCAGTGGAAATGGCCATGACATGGGACCTTTGAAATGATTGCCTATAAAAAAAACATTAAACATGAAATATTCAGTTGCATTAATTTCTTATGGCTCTATCTGCAGCTTTTACACAGTCATTTCTTATGATTACATTTTCCCACAGGCCGACAACAGCTTCAACAAAACTATTTCCCTCAAAGAACAAACCAAACATGCCCTGTTGTCCTGAGAGAGAAAGTGCAGAAGGAAGCATCCATTGAACTCAGTGTGCTGCTCTGATGCTAGTTCAGATACTTGGCATCTCATCTCGGGTGCAAGGTCATCAATGTTTGGGCTCAGGCTCTGAGCGGAGCAGACCCTCAGGATGGAGTGAAGGTGTGCGTGCAATATACCGGCGGGCCAGATCTAATAGGAATTAGAAATTATCCTGCGGGCCGAAATTAAATCCACCATGGGCCTGATTTGGCCCCCGGGCCTTGTGTTTGACATGTGTGCTAGAAGAAAAACCAGGGGATCACCAAGGTTCATCCTCTGGGGACCACGAATGTTGGTACAATACGTTAAACTAGTTCTTAAAGTGAGTGTTTAGATAAATAACTCAATATTTTTGAACCTTCTGGTGGCATTAGAGTACAAATCAGGGGATCACGAACGTTAGGATTCATCCGGTAGGGACCATGAATGTGTTTGCTAGAAATGTTGTTCTAATGTTCCAGGAGATTGTTTTTAAGACTGTTCTCCAAGTAGAGAGATGTTTCCCAGGATATCTGCCGATTTTAACTGGTACCAAAATAGTAATATAGTAATCCCCTGGGCAGCATGAATATCTGCAGAACATTTCTCGCCAGTCAATCCAGTCTTTGTTGAGGTATTTCATCCTAAAGTTGTATACTGATGGACTGATGTCAGTAACTCCACTAGAATTGCTCTTTAAATAAAATCATTAATCAGCACACAGATCATCCTGAGAGTGTTTCTCTGATCAGCTCCTGTAGAAGGAAAACCGATAAGGAACACCAAAGAACGGCAAATGTCTTATTGATTTCAGCAAATTACGACCAGCCCTGTGGCACTGATGGATAACTTCCTGCATTGAACCCTTTAATGACTTCATCCAGCCACCCTGCTGCTAATTAACAAGCTATTTGAAAAGGCAGGCGGCGGCAGCGGAGAAGTGTAGCTGGTGGTGGTGGAGCTGCAGAGGAAGTGTCTCTGCACTCAGCCGCCTGACTGGGTTCCCACCCGCCTGCAGGGAGTCATTTATCCTTTGTTCAGGTTGTGTGAAGGGAAGTGGAGAGAGACCGCAGAGTGAGAGTCTGCTGGACTGCTCTTCATTCAGTGAGCCGACGCTTGTTAGCTAATGACCTCGCAGCAAAGTGCTGATCCACTGACGCCTCTGGGATGTTAACAGAGCGTGCATGTTGTATTTCACCACACACACACACACACACACCACACACCACACCACACACCACCATGTATACATCACTTCAGGGGACATTACATTGACTTACATGCATTTCCTGGAGACTTATCTAACCTTAACCATAACCAACACATGCCTAACCCTAACCCTAACCCTAATCCTAATCAAGTCTTCACCCTAAAATTAATGATCCCTCCTTATGGGGACTTCCAATTTGTCCCCATAAGGGAGACGAGTCCCCACACGTGACTATGTAAACATATTTAGGTCCCCACAAGTATAGTAATGCTAGTACACACACACGCACACACACACACACACACACACACACTTGCTTACTTGCTTACCCTCCTATAGGAAAATGTGAGTGGTTCCTAATTTATTTTATTGGCAGAAATAAAAATTGAAATATTTCCAACCCAAAATATCCAATAAATCTTTAAACACATTTAGTCATTCTTCTCTAAATAAATCTTTTGTATGTTAAAATGACTTTTACTGGAATGAAAACAGAAGTTTGTTTATTGAATCAATTCATTCATGGAAACTTTTGTAAAATAGATCATTAAGCTGTACATTATAATTTATATTAAATTATAGCTGTACATTTCTATACCATGGTTTACTGCTGCAACACTAGATCAATAATATTTTACCCCAACGGTTCCTCGTCGATCTTCCTCTGTTCTTGTTATTATATTTTTATAAATAAATATTTGTATTAAATTAGATGTATACGAGTCATATGCTTTCATTTTTATGAAGAGTCATGTTGCAAAATGTGTGATTTTTTTTTGCTAGTTTTGGTTTTGAAGAAAAAACGCTCACTGCAGGTTGTTCAAATAATTCAGATCCGCTGCACTCAGCAGATGATGGGATTTCAAACCATGACAGCTTGAGTAAACATTTATTTTGTACTCATTGTGAAGAAATTCTGGCCACTACATATCTGCACCGCTCTCACGGTCAGCATAAAATGAGAATGCGATGTCGTTTCACTATCAGCAGCCAGCAGGCCACGAGCACTCAGCTCCGTGTTTCTGCAGGGTGAAAGTGAGTCTTCAAACCTCGGATCATTGTGCCGTCCAGGCTCTCCACGGGTAAATGTGGGGTTTAATTTCACACAGACATGGATCTGATAAGCGCCCAGATGAGTGTAAATGGGTCATTTCCTTTCCCTGAAAAGCCATTTCTCAGCAGAGGCAACACCCATTAATTTATTCTGATTTCAGTGAGATGGAGCTGATCGAGGGGCTCCGACCACAGCGGTGTGAAAACAGAGAAGAATAGAATACTTTATAGATCAACAATTGGGAAAGCAGCATGGAAACAAAGCAATGCACGTAAAAACAGCACACATAAACACTGTTAAAAGTAGAAAGTTAAATATCGAGTATTTTTGAACTACAGAATAAAACATATATAGAACGATTACATTATTTATAGAGAATAGCATTTTCTTTCTATTTGAGAACCTCAATCCATAACATATTTCACTGTAGCTTGAAAAACTGCTCAAAAGATCAACTGATTATTAAAATAGTTTGATTACTTGACTAATCATTGCAGCTTTATCATGAATCTACACTTTGACCGCTGACCAATAGAACACAAAAGTATGCAAAAGCGGTAGCAATATGCATGTGCTACAGACCATGAAAGCCAACCTGTCACACAGGTGTTTTGAAGC
The DNA here is from genome assembly GCA_036324585.1 of Champsocephalus esox. Taxonomy (NCBI): domain Eukaryota; kingdom Metazoa; phylum Chordata; class Actinopteri; order Perciformes; family Channichthyidae; genus Champsocephalus; species Champsocephalus esox. Next base: position 32,034,553 of record CM070497.1, on the reverse strand, counting down.
AAAGAGGACACAGCTGTTAAATGCATTCATGCATTCACCACATCACGACTCGACTACTGCAATAGCATCCTCTACGGCATACCATCCAACCTCCTCAACAAACTCAACAACATATCCAGAACTCTGCTGCCCGCCTCCTCACCCACACCCGCTCCCAAGACCACATCACTCCCATCCTCCAGAACCTCCACTGGCTCCCCGTCCGTCAAAGAATCAACTTCAAAGTCCTCCTGATTACTCACAAAGCCCTCAACAATCAGGCTCCGCCCCCTACCTCACAGACCTGCTGCCCCACCACACCCCTTCCCGCTGCCTCCGCTCATCAGAAGCCAATCTCCTATCCATCCCCACCTGCACCAATCACCGGACCTGGGGGGACAGGGCCTTCTCCGTCGCTGCCCCCTCCCTCTGGAACTCACTCCCCCAACCCATCAGAGACTGCCCTGACCTCACCACCTTCAAAAACTCACCTCTTCAATCTGGCTTTTAATGTGTGACTGTTGTATTATTTGACTTTAACTTTAAATGTATTTGTCGTGCCTTTTGTTTTCTTTTCACTACATCTGTAAAGCGTCTTTGAGCACCTGTAAAAGCGTTAACAAAATAAATCTATTGTTATTAAATGTGCATAGACATTTGGAGCCAAATCCCATATAAATCAAATCCATATTTAACCCAGTTCAGTCAGACAACTCACGTGTTTCTTTAACATGTTTATTAGAAGCAGCATATAGTTGAGTTTGGCGACTAGGCTCGGGCATCATCACTCCATACTGTAGATATACATAGCACGATGAGTGATGATTAAATAACTAACCCCCGAGCCTACAGGTGGAAGCTGGGGTGGTGGTGGGGCAGACGAGCAGCAGCGAGGTAGAGGTAGCTGCAGCAATAGCAGCAGCAAGCAATGCATGGAGAGAGATCTGGCAGGTTAAGCGGCATATTAAGGAGACTGATTGGTTGGTTGTAGAGTGGCAAGGGGGCGTTATGTATGAATGCAGCATAAGTGCTCGAGTTGACTGCCTGAACTAGCTCGCAGGCTTCGCCCCATTTGTGGCTTCGATTGGCAGCGGTCCAAGAGGAAATGACCACGCCCTTCATCTGTCTGTAGATCCAGCCGGAAACAGAGAGGCTTCCTGTAAGTGAGCTACACACACACACACACACACACACACACACACACACACACACACACACACACACACACACACACACACACACACACTCTGCCTGCGAGTTGAGATGGTACCGATCAAAGCAGAAGATGCTTATCTGGCGCTGAGGGCACTCACATCTCCTCGGGGACACGAGCTGGAAATATGATGAGCAAAGCTGCCTCTGAAGATACGATCTGTTTCATTCCTGTTTGTTTCTGGGTCTGCCCTGTTGATATATACAGTATAGGAGGATATAGCTTTCTGGAGAAATCCCTTCTGGTCCGTAGTCCAAATACTAAAGCACTATCTGTGTGTTAAATAAAGGATAAGGCTTTTTCCACTTTTGCAACAAATCTCATATCAAACTTTTCAATTTCCTTACTTTTCCTAAGAAGAAAGCCGGAAAAACTTCCAAAGAATCGCCCAATTTTGAGCAACTGTTACTCAAACAGGAGGAAAACGTAATGTTTTAGGCTGTGCATTATCCACACATTTGGTGCTTTAGTAAATGATTGTGTACATGTTAATCCAAAGCAATACTGCAAGGCACATTGGAATGGCGAAAAGAGGTACACAAATGATCTTGGAAGTGGTTAAGTTAAAGGACTTCTGCTCTTGTTTTGAGTTCATCTCACACGACATGTCAGCAGGGACACATTTGGCTCTCTGTGCTGCACTGAAGAGGTGCAGCTTGTATCTAAAGGACTGTTCTTTGTTAACAGATCTTTTCAAGTGGTCAACACCAAACGCCAGAGCCTGAAGAGCTGGCTCACACCCAGGAGGACCGAGAGATAGAAAGACAAGGTGTGAAACTTTCACACTCTCATAAAGCACAACCAATACAAAGCCCACGTACCACTTTCCCACCAGGAACCATTCTCTTGCTACTACTGGGGGGGTGCTGGGGAACTCCAGTTCGAAACCCGCTCCTGCCCCCACTGCGTCAGGCCGTTGTGTCCTTGGGCAAGACACTTCACCCTGGATTTGCTCCTGTGGGTATTGTCCACAGTACATGTATGATACTAATGTGTACTTGTAAAAGCGCCTCGATGACCTTGAGGCGTGAAGATGGACGGTGTGGCGCAGTGTGCTGTGCAATGATCATCAGATCAAGGGGTGAAACCCGCCGCTGCTGCGTCTGTAAAGCCGGTGTGTCCTTGGGCAAGACACTTCACCTGAACTTGCTCCTGTGGGTATTGTCCACAGTTTCTGACCATTGCATGTATGATATATGTGTAATGTGTGTATATGTAAAGCGCTTTGAGTCATTGATAAAGCGCTATAATAAATGTAAGGAATTAATTAATTAATTACTGACAAACTGCAGTCAAAGCTGCATTGTGCTTCACAGTTTCTGAGTGGCAAAGACCTTTTGTGTTGAGAAGTGTAGAAGCAGAAGTAGTGTCTCTCAACATATGAATTGGGACATCTGAAAATAAGTAAATACATACATTAGTTTAAACACACAAAACAAACATTGGTGTGCTTGCTTGCCTCTTTATTTAATATGTTAGCCTACTTATTGTATTCGCCTCATTATCTCGACTATATCCCTTTTTTTTGTAAGAATGAATATTTTCCCGCCACAAATCTAAATCTGACCAAATGACTACATGAGCACCCGTGATCTGCTTTGCAATCACCCTGCTTGTGTTCAATATAAACATATAATATTGATTGTTGTCATTACTATCTGTCCCGTTGCTGTTGCAGCATTGTACATTTCCCCTCGGTGGGACGAATAAAGGATTTCTGATTTGTAACTGACTGAACCTCCAACAAATCAGATAATCATGTTTCTATTGACAAAGTGTTCACCCACGAATATGAATATGTGACTCGCTGTAGTCTGATTTATTTCGTCTGGCTGGAGAAGTGACAGTACGTGGAACAGAATACATTTAGGTCAAATAGAGCACATCTCAGTCGGGGTGTGGAGCTGTTCTCTATCATGGCTCCACTTTGTGGTTTGAGGCTGGGAAGAATCTATTTGCGCATAAAACGATCCCCTGGTGCCGAATTAAAGTTGTTATAGTGATTAAGAGATGAAATGGCTTTAGCTGTGAGTTTATGAGTATCTTCCATCTGAAGATTGTGTGTTTTCCCCCTAGGCCATTAAAGCAGCATAAACATGGAAATATTGTTTGCAAACAGGGGATGGAAATGATCCTTTCTTTGTTTTCAGGAAGCAAACGGAAAAAAGGCAGGGGGTGTCAGGAGGCATTCAGGACTCCACTTGACCTTTGCCTCTCGATCTCACTGTCCCGCCACAACACACTCTTTCTTTCACACAGACACACACCGGCAGGCCCGTCCTCCCCCTGTGTTATGTATGACACGAGGCCTCCGCTGACATGTGGGCAGGCAGACAAAGCGTCATTTAGCACCGGGTCATTTGTCGCATCAAAGCATTCCTTGACGCATGGAAGGAGCTCCCTGTAATCTGTCAGAGGAAAATGTAAACAGGCGACGGATCCGCCGGCCCCCTGCTGTCAAATCGGCTCTGACCCCTAAACCCTGAAGTGTCAACAAATAGGTCTCTGTGAAAGCTGATCTTACATACTGTATGGAGTTGTGACGTGACGATAGGCACGAAGAGTTTGATCCCAAATCACACAATCTATAATATATCTACAGTCATTTCTCTGAAACCTGATTAAAAAGGAGCTCTGTGTCTAAAGACATTTGATTATAATAAGAGATATTAATGTTTTCTTTTATAAAAAATATCCGAAGATGACCAGTATACAGTATATTGGTATTGGTTGACTCTTCTCTTGTCAAATGACATGTTTTTTGACAGAACTGGAAAACAAAATATGATTTTTTATGATTTATATTCTGCTCTATTTATCTGCAGCCAGCTCATTCAAACAAACAAAAAACAGGAACAAAAATAACAAATCCAGCATCTCTCTTGCAGTTTATAACTCTGAGCAGCAGTTTATAAAAGGTAACACTATCAATTTCCTGTTATTACATCCATATTTTCTTTTTAGATTAAATTAATCTGCCTCCTATTGTTTCCCCCTCTGCAGTGCTGCTTCCTCTGCCACATACTAGTATCTCAACCCGCAGTGTGTGTGTGTGTGTGTGTGTGTGTGTGTGTGTGTGTGTGTGTGTGTGTGTGTGTGTGTGTGTGTGTGTGTGTGTGTGTGTGTGTGTGTGTGTGTGTGTGTGTGTGTGTGTGTGTGTGTGTGTGTGTGTGTGTGTGTGTGTGTGTGTGTGTGTGTGTGTGTGTGTGTGTGTGGTGTGTGTGTGTGTGTGTGTGTGTGTGTGTGTGTGTGTGTGTGTGTGTGTGTGTGTGTGTGTGTGTGTGTGTGTGTGTGTGTGTGTGTGTGGAGAGAAAGGGGGGTATTGATTTCGGATGGATAGTAGGTGTTTTATTTCCTCTCAACATGTGAAAAAGCCCTCGCGGCATTCAGGAGTACAAGGTTAACACTCACTTATTAATGTGACAGGACCCTGAAGTGGAAGTCATCCCCATTAGCACCAACCTGAGGGAGGGGTGGGCTTTAAAACTGTGTCCAGTGTTAACACTTATTGTTTTCATTTTAAAGCTTTGAAATGATTTTGTTAATGCTGTCACAGATTTATATCTAACATCTTATTAAGGGCATGCTTCTCCTTATCTGTTTTAGAGGATAACAATGGTCCATACCTAGCATAACTGTAATGCCAATGCTAGTGTGTTCATGTTAAAGGTCTCAAGTGAGTAATGTAATGTTTTTTTTAACTAATTACTTTTTAACTGGGGCGCTATCATGAAAAAGCCTGATTTGTTTGTGTTTTAATCAATTCAATTTGTGTTTTACAATAAACCTTGCTTATCCTTATTTTATAATGTGTCCTTCATCTTAAAACGTTGTGCTATGGTGACTTCATCCTAAATATATCTTTGAATCCATCTCTGAATTAGTCAGCAGCAATCGTTCCAAGTGAAAACCAAAGCCAGAAAGCATTTGTATCTACACTCACAGTCACAGTGAAGGATTAAATGTCTTTGAAGGATTTGACCAGTGTTAAAGCAACAACCTAGAAATGCCTCACAAATCAGTAAACAATCTGTAAATGGCACAGGAATCCCACCAATGGATGCTTCCCGGGGGCGTCACTACAGCCTGCAGAGAAATGATGGAGAAGCAAAGGAGTAGCAAGCAAGCTAGCCATATAAATATAGAACAACACCGGAAGTATGAGATTAGCCTTCAAAATAAACTATACATATAACTGTTAGAATTAGAAGCAGAGGTGGGAGAAGTACTAAGTACTGATATATTGTATTGAGTAAAAGTAGAAGTACCCGAGAGTAGGAATACTCGGGTACTGTTACAAGTAAAAGTCCTGCATTCAAAAGGTTACTCAAGTAAAAAAGCATTAGCATCAAACATATACTTAAATAAGCAAAAGTAAAATGACTCATTATGCTAATTGATCATTTTCAGATGGTATATTATATTTTTTGGATTATAATGATTGATCATTAACGTGTTATCAAAGCTAGTAAAGGTGCAGCTAGTTGTAATGACTTCGCATACTGCAGGGTAGCTAGTGAATTTACTCTGGGTGGAACTAAGGTATATTTAAGTGTTGATTATATTTCACATCATTCATCCAGATCTGTGAAGTAACTAAACTTAACCAAATAAATGTAGTGGTGTAAAAGTACAAGATGTACCTCTGAATTGTAGTGTACAAAGTAGCATAACATGGAAATACTCAAGTAAAGTACAAGTATCTCAAAATGTTACTTGAGTAAGTGTACTTAGTTACTTCCGACCTATGATCAAAATGGAATATATTTCGAATCAGTCGTATTATTTATATATCTATATATATATAGAAACACGCAACTGTAATTAAATGAACTATACTATACTATAAACGAACACACGTGTCCAGATTTCTACTACAAACAGCAACTATTCAGTCATGCTTTTATTATGACAACCCCAACCGGAAATGACATTAAACGTTGGCTAGCTTCACGCTCCTGGGAACCAAGCGGTCAAACTATCAGTAACAGTTGGACTACTTTGCTGTGGGAATTCCTGCCTTGGGGTTGAAATACTTTTGTTAAATGTTATTTTCTGGGACAAGCCTATCTAATTGTCGGTCCTGACTCAGTCGTGTTTCCCGGAGCGTACGCGGTTTACCTGTGTGGAGCAAATGTGTCAACGGGCGAGCAACGGTTTCCGCTCGAGCCGTGTTGTGATGGCTAGCCGTCGTCGCTAGCAGGCTAGCAAGCTGTATGTATGGAACTGCTGCAAAAAGAAAGCGATAATTAGCTTGCAAAGCAGTCAACGTTTGCTTGCTGGTGTGTTGTGTTGACAGTTCGCCTCCTCTTAACACTGCCGACGAGGCGACTTAGCGGATAATGCGTTGGATATTGCGTTGGATATCACGTTAAGGTGAGTGTCATTCGAGTTAACCTAGTTTCACGTTAGCCTAGCAGCTGAATCATTCCGGCTAAGACTATTCCCTGGATTCAGACACATTCCACAAAATATTCCATGTTTACAAAATGTTAATTTAAATCTCAGTTTCCTGTTCTCATCGTCGCTGCAGTGTTTAATAGGCTAAGGTGGTTAACACGACTTGTTTTAATGTACTGTCATCGCTTCTCTGTCAATGTTTTCAGTGCCACACATTCGTATTTTTGTCATCAAACATCACAAGTTAGCTTTGACACACCAGTACATATCTCTCCCCCCGGCACGCCGTGCTGGCAGCAGAAGTGGCTGTTCTGGAGTCCTCAACACATTCTTACACATGAACAAGTGTTATGTAGATACGCTGTGTTGTTTTAACATCTATAGCGCTTCAGCTCAGGGTAATAGGAAAGCTGTTACACGGACAAAGCATCACTGTATCGGAGACATTTAGTGATGGTATTATAAATCAGTGAGGATACTCCGGGGCTTTACAGTCATGCTGCTGCTTCACTGACTGTGCCCTTTCTCCTTCTCTTGCAGGAAGATCACCAGATGGAAATATCACATTAATACCAAGGGGATTACTCATCATGCCTTTCAACATTATGGAGTGGATTTCTTCATAACACCATGCGCAAATCAAATCTCGACCACTGCTGCAGAGATTTCATGTCCCTGTATCTGGATATATCGGGCAGTTTTTAATGATCGGCAGCGCCAACTGGATGTGCAGTCTTATCTTTTTTTTCTCCCACTGTGCTTCCGGTAAAACATTAATTATGTGTCTACACGGGTTGGATATGCTCAGATTCCTATAAACACTAGCGTGAATTTGTGCGAAGGAAGCCCAAAGAAGGAAGTCCAGGACGGGATAGGTGCACAGAGACTACCCGCTCCCAAAGAAACATGGCCTCGGTTTGGAAGAGATTGCAACGTGTGGGGAAGCATGCATCTAAATTCCAGTTTGTGGCTTCCTACCAGGAGCTGATGGTGGAATGCACTAAGAAATGGTGAGTTTTGGGGGGAAATCAGTCGGCCACAGTGCTGTCATTGTAGCACCCTGAAAACGGTGTGTCTCTGTGTGTGCTGGAATGCTGAGCTCGTTCCTGGTGGCCATAATACACACACGCATCTAGTCTCCTTGGTGTGCAGGCATGTCTGCATGCTGGGAGGAGCTGGCCGCCTTGTAAAATTGCTATGCTTTTTTTCTTCTTGCACCAATGTTGAATTTGTTTGGTTTGAGTCATGAAAGAAGCGGCTGAAATGTTCCTCTTCCTTCGACCTGAAGGGTTGGGTTTAATCTGCCCCCGCTCTCCTGAAATGTCTTTTAGCAAACCATTAAACCCCTACAGTGTGGATGCTGTAGGAAATCTGTAATGAGGCTCCTATGCACCACTATAGAAGCACATACAACGTGTTAAAAGCTTGGTGCATAGTCATTCAATAAGACAACAACCCTGTGTTATTAGCTTTAAGCTGTAAACACTTTTAGAAACAGTGACGGCAAAAGTTTACACACTGACATCTACTATAAGTAGTGTAGTATATTTTACCATGGCTTCAACTTCCATTCTAAAAATACAATCAAATATATTTCTGTAGTAGAGGAAAGAAAGAATGATGTACTCGGCAAGAAGGCGAAGGAGCTCCCGGGCGTGTTTTCTAAGTTAGGCGAATGTATGCCACACTGTAGGTATGTGTCCTGTAATGAGTGAAAGGCGGGGACTTGTAAAGCCAAAGATGTAGCCTGCAGGCAGGGATTCTCCAGCGGCTCGCCGTAGGCGTAACTCAAACACAGGCCTGCAGAGCTTAGACCTGGGACAGATGGTAACGTGTTGGAGAATGGAATGAGAAATATGTACATCTCTTCCCAGAGCAAGGGGTGGGTGGGCTCTGCTCATTGTCGGCAATGCACTTAGTTTCGTGATCTTAAAAGGACTCTTCCATGGTATTCAATGGTTGAAATATGTACATATATCTGTTTGTTGTTACAACCACCATTTGCATATTCGTAGTAGTTAGGAATAACAATGATAAAGACACAAAGTCCTGATTTAAGGTGGGTGGCTCACCTGGGGGAGCCGGCGCCCCATGGACACAACATAAGGCAAACATCCCCAAAATAGTCAGGAATTAAAAAACTGTCTATTATTATTATTATTATTATTATTATTATTATTATTAATCAACCCTTGTAGATAAAAGAATAAGTGCTCAGTCATCTCAGAGTTAGATCATGCCCATTTCAGTTAGCGCTAGCCAGTGTGTGATGCAACAACTCATCTTAATTATCAACTTTACTGCAATAAATACTATTTAGATAATTGTTGATGTTTGCCTTCGATCCAATGTTTGACTGAGAGCCTTAACTTGCCTCAGGGTCTATGCCTGGCTTCGATTGTGTGTCTTTGAGCATGCCTGGCTCAAAGTGTTCCTTGGACTTCATTATTACGGTATGTTATTGTTGCAGTGGAAACTTTCCTTCTTTGCTCACTGGAAACAGTCCCCAGAGCTCTAATGGATTTCAAATCCTGAAGCCTTCAGAAGTGATTTTTCAAAACCTACAGTACTTTCATTTATGGAATCAAAAAAAGGGAGAGAGGCTGAACATTTATGTGTGCCCTGCCCATACATAAAGCTTTAAGGGCTTTGAAAGCACATTGTGTGACATTTGAAATGCATTTTGCACACTTGGCTGACACTCAAAGGCTCAGTAGAATAATCTCTAAAGTCTAGATAATTTAGGGCACTTCAAACAATCGGTAGGTGAGAAGTTCAAGTGTCTGCGTTTTGCCGTGTGTGGTTTGTCATGAGGGATTCCCAAGCCTTGAGGCCGGGTTTTCTAAGAGACGTAAGGTAGGAGAATATGGTAATTTCACCTGGAGATGAAAGATGAAATGTAAGGGCCCTGGTTTGTCAATAAGAACCTGTCTGACTGTTGCTCTCGTAGCATTTGCACTAGCCGGCCTTTTTTGGAGGCAAAAAGAGCTTGTTGTGTTGTTGACAGAGAGAGTCTGTGAGTGAAAGTCTTCTGACTACCAGCAAGTCAACAATTCCACCAGTTTAGAGAGCCTTTTTCCCCTTCTTCCGGTAGCTATCCTTGAGCTAAAAAGGAAAGTGTTGACAGACCAGGAACCTATAGGACTATGGGAGTTCTTATTTATCCCGGATATATTGTGTTTTTAAAGTAATTGTTTGTCTCTTATCTGTTCCCATAGTTGATGCAGCAAAATCCACTGGGCTGTGCGATTATGGCAAAAATCATAATCACGATTATTTTGGTCAATAATTGATATCACGATTATTAAAAACGATTATTTATTTATTGAAAAAAAAATGTGAACAGTATGTTTTTATCAGTTGATTCACTGGATTTGAAGTATAATTCATATGAAAAAAGAATTAAAAACGAAAACAATTACATTTTTTAAAAATAAAATTAATAATCATTTTATTTCGATTACGTTGTTTTCGTAATCGTTGCAAGCCAAAATCGTAATCGAGATTAATTGCACAGCCCTACTGTGTAGCAGAGGGAGTTAGCATTCCACTCAGCGTTCATCCTCTAGAATCAATTCAGACTTTCTACTAAAACATTAATGAGTTTTGTGTTTGCCAGTGAAATGAAGCACCATTCACAGTCTCACAGCGCTGCCCCTTTTGAAACATGATGAACCGATGAAAACGGTTTCCTTTCATCTGTAGTAGGTTACTATGATCATTCAGGTCTGAGTTAGAAATGAAACTATCTTTGCACATGACATAAGAATTAGAAATGTCTTAAACTTTCATTGGACTGTCTGCATAAATACATGGGTATTATTCAGACACCTCATTAGCTTGCATATGCTTGCATCAAGCCTCTATAATGTATGCTAACTAGGGATGCACGATATTGGTTTTTTGAAACCGATACCGATAACTTCCTGCTTCTCAAGACCGATACCGATAACCGATAATAAAAATAAAAATTACGCCACTAATTATTTTAACGCGATTAACGCATGTGTATTTTTTTTTCTTGGCCGCCCGTAGCTTCAGAGCGCATCGAGTTTAAAATACCATCTACAAGCTGATGCTGACAGCCCCACTCCTGCCGCCCGCTTGTGGACAGACACACACACACACACACACACACACACACACACACACACCACACACACACACACACACACACACACACACACACACACACTGTATTGTATTATTGTCTTCGTACGCTTTTAACATACCATCGTAGCGATGGCGATGTTTCAGGTGACTGATCAGGTTCGAAGTATTAGGGAGTGCTGGATTTGTGAAGAACTCCCCTCTTCCTAAACCACTAACACCACAGTACTGGCAAAACGGGAGGAGCCGAGTGAAAAACAAGCGCCCCTCATCCCAATCCACCCACACCGCAGTATACCGCAAATATATTGTATATTATCGGGGCTATTTATACTGTTATCGGTTTATCGGGATGACGTCATAATTCCTAATATCGGACCCGTGCATCCCTAATGCTAGCATATTTTTTGTAACTCTAAACCAGGGGTGGGGAACCTTTTTCCTCTCAAGGGCCATTTTCAATTTTTTCAACATCCTCCGAGGGCCGTACAAATTATTGACCTCTGCTTAAAAATACAAAAATCACAGCCCATTCATTTTGCCTTTCTTTCATGCTGTGCAAAGAAAAAGCAACCTCTTAATCCAGATATCTTACCATGACTAACTAATGATCATATAAAGATGTGCCTTTACCTCACTGGTTGTAGAAACAGCTTCTTATATTTGTTAGCATAGCTAGCTAACCAGATGCTAATAACAACAAAGTTATTGACTGTATGACCAGTATGACAGATGAACAGATTGCCACTGGGCTTTCAACTAAAGACACAGCCACGCAAAAAGGCATTTGTAATAGCTTTGGCTCAGTCTGAACTTTTTGCGAGTGGTGGAGGCTTAAATGCTAGCAGGAGTTGGGTTTGCACTTCAATCTTTTTTCTTTTGGTACCGGTGATATTCACGTTCGTGTGATGCCTTTTCAAATGAGTGTGCAAGTTTGATGTATTGCCAGCCGCGTAACCAATTTTAGTTGATGAATGCCGACAAACAGCTTTGGTTCGGTCCACCTGTCTTTGTCCATCATCCTTGTACGTAACTGGGAAACCAAAATGTTCCCAAACCGGAGACTTCAATGATGCTGGAGGATTTTCGAGCTCAACTTTATCCAATCAATCAATCAATCAATCAATGTTTATTTATATCGCCCAATATCACAAATGTTACATTTGTCTCAGTGGTCTTCACAGTGTGTACAGAATATCAGTATGACAATACGACACCCTCTGTCCTTAGACCCTCACATCGTACAAGGAAAAACTTCCAAAGAAAACCCAGTTTAAAGGGAAAAATGGGAGAAACCTCAGGGAGAGCAACAGAGGAGGGATCCCTCTCCCAGGACGGACAGACGTGCAATAGATGCCGTGTGTAAATTGAAAAGATAATACATTTGCAACTTAGGTAGTCCAAATGTTTGGAAATGCATGTGTGTAATAGGAAGATGAATCCACGAGGATATCCATCCAGGACCGATGATCCAGGACCACAGCCACGACTCAAGATCCAGCGCTCGCGATCCAGGACACAGGACCGCAGGATCATCCATGACTCCGGATCCCAGCGTATATAGACACCAAAAGGAAAGACTGGGTTAATCGGAACATGAGAGTACACGGGTATAGACAGCGAGAAGGAAGAAGTAAGATGTCCCCCGACAAACTAAGCCTATATCAGCAAAACTAGGGGCTGAATCTAATCAGCCCTAACTCTAAGCTTTATCAAAAAGGAAGGTCTTAAGTGCACTCTTAAAAACGGATAGGGTGTCTGCCGCCCGAACACAAACTGGAAGCTGATTCCACAAATGTGGAGCTTGATAAGAAAAGGCTCTGGCTCCCATTGTACTTTTAGAGACTCTAGGAACAACCAACAACCCTGCATTCTTGGAACGCAATGCCCTAGTAGGACAGTAGGGTATAATGAGTTCTTTAAGGTAAGATGGCGCCTGCCCATTAAGGGCTTTGTAGGCGAGAAGAAGAATTTTAAATTCTATCCTGTGTTCTATAGGGAGCCAGTGTAAGGCAGCCAGAACAGGAGTAATGTGGTCCCTTTTCCTAACTCTGGTTAGTACACGAGCCGTAGCATTTTGAATCAGCTGAAGCGACTTGATTGACTTCTTGGTACTCCCTGATAATAAAGAGTTACAATAATCCAGCCTAGAAGTAACAAATGCATGGACTAGTTTCTCTGCATCGCTTTGAGGCAAGATATGCCTGATTTTTGCAATGTTACGTAGATGGAAGTAGGTGGTCCTTGAAATTGATTTTATGTGGGCGTTAAAGGATAAATCCTGATCAAATATAACACCAAGATTCCTTATAGTCTCACTGGAGGCCAAATTAATGCCATCCATAGTTAGTATATCTTTAGATAATTTGTTTCGTAGATTCTTCGGGCCAAGTACAATAACTTCAGTTTTGGTCGTGTTTAACATCAAAAAGTTTAAGGTCATCCACGTTTTTAAGTCCTTAAGGCAGTCTTGAATTTTATTTAGATTATTAATTTCATCAGGCTTGATTGATAAATATAGTTGAGTATCATCCGCATAACAATGAAAGTTTACGGAATGATTCCTTATAATATTGCCTAAAGGAAGCATATATAATGTGAACAAAATAGGTCGGCATGAGCCCTGTGGCACTCCATGGCTAACTTTGGTTTGCGTTGAAGATTCATCGTTAACACGTACAAACTGAGAGCGTTCAGATAGATAGGACCTAAACCAGCCTAAAGCAGTTCCCTGTATGCCAACTAAGTGCTCTAGTCTTTGCAATAGGATATCATGGTCGATAGTATCAAATGCAGCACTGAGATCGAGCAAAACAAGAATAGAGACAAGTCCCTTGTTTGAGGCTATTAGAATATCATTTGTGACTTTAACCAGAGCTGTCTCTGTGCTATGATGTGTTCTAAAGCCAGACTGAAAATCTTCAAATAAATCATTGTTTTTTAAGTAATCACACAACTGTTTTGCGACCGCTTTCTCAAGAATTTTTGAGAGGAACGGAAGATTAGAAATAGGTCTATAGTTGGCTAAAACCTCTGGATCGAGGTTGTGCTTTTTAAGAAGCGGTTTTATCACTGCTACTTTGAATGATTGTGGAACATAGCCTGATAATAAAGACATATTCATAATATTTAATAAAGAAGTGCTAATATGGAAAAACTTCCTTCAACAGCTTAGTTGGAATTGGGTCTAACATGCACGTTGATGGTTTAGAAGAGAGAATCATTGAATGTAATTGTTCAAGGTTAATGGCTGAAAAGCATTCTAGTTTACTATCTAGTGTAATATTAGAACTTACGATTCCGGGAGCTGTTGATAACACTATACTGGTCAAAGGCAAGAGGTCATTAATTTTGTTTCTAAGAGTAACAATTTTATCGTTAAAAAAGCACATAAAATCATTACTACTGAGTGCTATGGGAATAGAAGGCTCAATGGAGCTGTGGCTCTCTGTCAGCCTGGCTACAGTGCTGAAAAGAAATCTTGCATTATTCTTATTCTCATCTATTAATGAAGAGTAGTAGGCTGCTCTCGCTTTACGCAGTGCTTTCTTATATTCATTGAGAGTAATATGCCAGATTAAACGAGATTCTTCAAGTTTAGTGGAACGCCATATCCTTTCAAGTTGTCTAGACTTTTGCTTTATTTTGCGGGTTTCGGCATTATGCCATGGAGCTAATCTATGTTGTTTTATTTTCTTCTTTTTCAAAGGAGCAACAGAGTCTAATTTTATTCGCAGCGCATCTATAGCACTATCAACAACATGATCAATTTGGGGTGGTGTACATTTTGTATAAGTTTCCTCCCCTACATGCAGACATGCTATCAAGTTAAGTATTGGTGGAATCTCTTCCTTAAATGTGGCTATAGCACTAACAGATAGGTTTCTGCTGCAAGAGCTTTTGACTAATGCTTTGTAGTCTCGTAACAGTACTTCAAAAGTTACTAAGAAATGGTCGGATAAAGCAGGATTATGCGGTTCGACTAATAGTTGCTCAATTTCAATACCATAAGTCAGAACAAGGTCGAGAGTGTGATTATAGCAGTGGGTTGGTTTATTTACACTCTGACAGAAACCAACATAATCTAATATAGAGTTAAATGCAACAGTAAGGCTATTTTTATCATCGTCAACATGAATATTAAAGTCACCTACGATAATTACTTTGTCTGTTTTAAGAACCAAAGTTGATAAAAACTCAGAGAATTCTGATAAGAATTCTGAATAAGGACCTGGTGCACGATACACTGTAACAAATAAGATTGGCTGCAAAGTTTTCCAGGTCGGATGCGTAAGACTAAAAACAAGGCTTTCAAAAGAGGTATAATTGAATTTGGGTTTAGTATTGATAAGTAAACTTGAGTCAAAGATTGCTGCAACTCCACCTCCTCGGCCCGTGCCTCGAGCAATATGAGTGTTGACATGGCTGGGTGGAGTGGCCTCATTTATGCTGACATATTCTTCATGTCTCAACCAAGTTTCAGTGAGACAGCATATATCAATATTATAATCTGATATTAAATCATTTACCAATATTGCTTTAGATGCTAGAGATCTTATGTTTAAGAGACCACATTTAATCTTCCTGTTTTGTTGCACTGTAGTAGTTGTTACATTTACTTTTATTAGGTTATTATGTATGACACCTCTATTAGGTTTTACCTTAAATTGTCCTTGGGCAGACACACACACCGCTAATATTGGGTATTTTATTGGGTTCGGGATTCCTATGGATGACTGCCTAGGAGAGAGCGCAGAGAAGCGTGTAAGACTGCGACTCTGCCTCCTGGTCTCAACTCCAGTTTGTCATGGATTACGTCCACAAAGCCCTGAGATGTTTGCCGAAATGAGATCTGCACCTTTCAAAGTAGGGTGAATGCCGTCTCTCTTAATCAGACCAGGTTTTCCCCAGAAGGCTGTCCAATTATTTACGAAGCCCACATTGTTTGCTGGGCACCACCTAGACAACCAGCGCTGAAATGATGACATGCGGCTATACATGTCATCATTGATCAGATTGGGGAGGGGACCAGAGAAGATTACGGTGTCCGACATTGTTTTAGCATAACTACACACCGACTCCACATTAAGTTTGGTGCATTCTGATTGGCGTAAACGAACATCATTACCACCGACGTGAATAACAATCCTACCGTATTTGTGTTTATTTTTAGCCAGCAGTTTAAGATGCACCTCAACGTCGCCCGCTCTGGCCCCCGGAATGCATGTGACTGTGGAGGCTTCGGTCTCTAAATTCACGCGTATCTGCGTTCGCCATTTCGACAGTTCCTCAAATTACTGACTACATTTGAACGCATCCCTGTGACCAGGGGCCTCGTTTATAAAGGGATATACGCTCAAAAAATGGCGTACGCCAGTTTCTACACAATGTTTGCGACTTATAAAATACTAACATCATGTGCGGTCCTCCACGTAAACTAACCCGTGCGTAAAAAAAACTCGTAAACAAAAATGGGAGAGACGAGAAACTGCGACACCGTTAAAATGATTTAACAAACGCCTGTTTGAGACTCCTCAGTGCACACAAAAACATAACTTGGAGAAATAAATAAATACGGATATGTTATTTAAAACCACCTCGAAATATATTGTGTTAATGTTATGAAATGTAAGCAGGAGGACAGAATTACGTCTAAACTGACGCCGTTTTGCTTTCTATAGGTTGTAGATACGAGCATGGTTTTATATACTATCATGTTTAATCGTGTTTTATGCCGTTTGCCAAGACTTGATAAGTCGCTCGTAAAACACAGGAGGTATGGAAGCTAAGAACACCATATGTGGTAAATTGTACAGCTAATATAACACAACACATTAGTTGTATTTCCTTTAACTGGTGGATATAGAGTTGCGGGGGGAGCGGGGGGGAGGTTTGTGATGCACAGGCTGCAGTGGAGACGCTGCGCACAGCTGATCGACAGCTGGGGACACAAACCACCAAATACAAAAACATAATTCAGATCCAGTCGTCATGACTCCACTCCGGAGGGATTCCCGATTTCTTACACTTTCTCATCAAGGGGTGTCTCCTGTCCCCGGTACAAACACACTGCCTGAGGAAGGCTGTGTATTTTTTTTGTCATTAACCTTTTTCGGACCACATATTTATTTATTTTTAAACAATATGATTTATCTCCACCTCCCCAAAATAACCCAAACCAGCTGTTCTGTTGTCATTTCCTGCGATCTTCTTCATAAAGTCAGTCGGAATGAATGAATGGGCGTTTCTTTGACTATTTGTAGGCAAATATGGGCGTTACGTGAAGCCCGCAAAAGCTGCACCGCATTTCGAGTCGATTGTGATTTATAAAGGGAAACCGGCGTAGGAAGTGCCGTACGCACTTTCCTCGCCGGTACGCAATGTTTGGTGAATCGGAAAATGTCGGAACATTTCTGTAGCTATTTTTTGGAATTCTACTACGTAAGCAACCTTCCCACGTGAATCCTACGCACGGCGTTATAAATGAGGCCCCAGCTCTCATAGTACGTATGCCATTACACCCCTCTGGTTAAAATATAGTTTGAAAACACTGTTGAAAGCCAACAAATGTCACTGCGGCTGACAGACGTGTTGAGAAGCGTGGCGAGCGTATGAGAGCTATTCGCTGGAAAAGACACAGAGACGCTATTGATTACATGGTAATTCTATCTGGCTACATTCGAGCGTGGCTAATCAAGGCAGCTTCCCTCGCTGCCGCATGACAAGACAGGGAGGGGAGATGTCTTCATATGAATCAAGGGCTGTGCTGAAACGCTGGAGGCGCACACACACACTCACACACACACACACACACACACACACCAACACACCAACCAGTCATTTCATAGTGATTTAGAAACTCTGAACACAAACACTCTCACCTTACTCAAGCAGATTCAAACCTCTCTTTGGAGGGGTTCGGTGGTCCCACTGTGGATTCCTCCAGTGTGGGAATTTATTTATTTTTCAGCATTTAACCTGTGGATTATCATAAAACACTTTGCAACACTTGATTTATGTGTCGCCGTTTATTAATTTGAAATGAACAACTTTGCTTTTATTCTTAAAGTTACTTACGGGAAAAAGTGCCAGGATTTTCCCACTTGCACTGAAAATGATTTTTGCTAAGCTCTAAATATCTACTAAAAAGGAGATGACATACTGTACATCTATTATCTATCTAAAGTCAAGTCAATATTTACCCGCTTGATTCCATCACTTTGTCCTTGAGAAAAATCTCTTTTTGCTCACTCTTTATTACTGAATAAAATCATTGCCAAATAACAAAAGTGCAGCAGAATGTAAATGAATGTCAATCCCGGTCAGGCTGTCAGGCCGTGACATGTTATCTTCTGTTGAACATGTGTGCATTATGGCAAGCGTCCATCATGTCTCTGCCAGAGAAACATCTCCCTGCCAACCCGCTCTGACGTGGCGATCCATTCTATTCAAATCCAGAGGCCTTGACACATTCCTATAGGTTTGGCGTCAGGAGATGTTTTCACTGCCAGCTTATAGTACGGTGCAGAAATTCTGGGTGAAAACAAAACATATGAGGTTTTGGAGAGGTTTATAATTGAATTTCTTACATCTTGTTTGGTTTCTGAAATTGTTTCAGTGATGTCTAATTTAGTGCTTCACTCATTCATTTGTCTTGACACGCTGTTTTGCTAATTGAATGTGTTTGGGAATTTGAACTATACTGAACAGTAAAATGCCCAAACTGGTGCGATAGTTGATACTTGAGTTGTTCTAATTTGTGTGCTTGCTTATCACTTCCTTAATTATACTATTTGCTGCTGCTGATTTAAGTCTGCAGATAGTTTTGTCCTCTCTGTACGACGTGCAGTTCCGCTTGTTTTTCTCCTGTGATTCTGTAATTGTTTCTCCAGTCCAAGCCCACGGCTCTCATCTGGGACCGCTCTCACGCTATCATTAATGTTCCTTTTCTATTTTCTTCTATCTTTTCCTCTCCCCCTCCTTTTTTCTCTCTTGATCCTTCTCCTCTCGTGCTTCCCTCACTTCTCTCCCTGCCATTTCTCTTCTGGTAATATCACTTGAAGTGCTTTGCCGTGGAATTCACCCAAGTGTAGATGTCCTGCGCAGCAATTATGGACACAAACAGGCATTCACACACATGCACACGCACACATCAAGAAACACAACACATTTCAGGGCTGTGAAGCGGTCAATGAGCTGTTAAATGTGATGAAAACTATGCTGGTGTTTCTGTCTGTGCTGCTGTCAGGCAGAGAAACACATGGCCCTGGAGACTGCTCATCACTCATCCTCCTGCAGAGCGCTGCTGCAGCATCTGCAGGAGGATGAATGTGTGTGTGCTGCTCTGGTGTTACATTTGGAAACCCGGTCCTTTAAAGAGTTCAGTTCATGCAGGTGGAGTTTAGTGTACAACTTGCTGCAGGCTGATATTCGCCAAAGGGCATTTTTTAAGTTGGATCATTCCCTCCCCTTAAACACATAGCTTCGAAAACGGTTATTTTATTTTATTAGTTTTTGCGCATTATATCCATGACATTGTGTCCTAACTGTGTGAGAGTGCTGCAGGGCTGCAAAGTTGTTGTTATTCCTTTGTGAGCTTGACCTAAAGTTAATGACAAAGAAATGAAAGTGTGTAACTCCCACATTGCCTTTAGTGTGCAAGAGGTTTAAAGCCACGGTCCATTTCCATTTTCCATTTTTGCTAAAATGTTAATACTAAAAAGCTTTTCACCCGACTCTGCTATTCTGTAAGGGAAAAGACGAGGCTCTGCAGGCCGGCTCATTACGTCTTTATGGTACCCGCCTTCTGGAAAAGTTAGGAGCTCCTTATGAGTCACTTTGTGGTCAGACAAGGGGGTAATTTATTGCACTCCCTTTGGAAGAATAGCAGCATCTCTTCTGCAGACCAATCCATGCCCTAGATTCTTCACTGACTCTGGTCCGTGGGCTCGTGGTCACATCAAACTCACCATCAGCAAACTTCAAATGAATTGATGCTGCTGGCGCTCTGATTGGTCTAAAAGAAACAGGAAAATAAAGCAAGACATAATGAAGAGAAAGCAGTTTAATTTGCTAGCAACCATGACCGCTCATTTAGTGTTATCAGTGTTTTTTATTTTCTTCCATTAAGTTAATTTGAGTGCTGAAGCCGCCTGACTGCTCATGTATCGTTGCCTTGAGAACGGTTGCCTCCTCCCCCAGTACTCGTTGCTCTTAGGCACTTGATGGCTGTGATGCCCTCAGTCTCTTTTTAAGGACATAGGGAGAGTCTTTTTTAAGGGAGGGGAGATTTGCTTTATCGTATTGATAATCATTCCCCTTTTTTATTCTGGAGATGCTCCCAAACACATGATCTGTCTGTTCCTCCTGAGCTTGATCTCTCCCTTAAGCTTCAGCTGTGCTGTGCTGTGTTAGGGCTGCATGATAATCGCGATATGCGCATGCGCGATATTCACATCGCAGGACGTGCAAGTTTTTTATTTTTAGGACGTGCAATATTAAGTTGGCAAATTAACTCAAACACGTCATGTTACAATTCTTTTGCTGCTTGCTTGAAAAAGGAAAACTCGCGCGGCTCTCTTGTCAGGGGAGTGAGTGACAGCCAACCACCAATCACAATCAAATCTCCAAAGCTAAGGGACCCAGTGATTAAAGATAAAAGCACTGAATAAAGTAGTTTCATGTGTTTCTCCAGGGCAGTTCAGCGCTGCTAACCGAGCTAGCTCAGCTTGTTGCTCTGATAACTTAAGATCCAGACGTCCGTGACTAAAATCCTTAGTTAGAAAAATACCAATTGTATAGCATTAAAGTTAAAGAAAGGATGGTTTGCGGACAAAAAAAACGGTGTTTTCTTCAATCCCTGTATTTTTTCATATCGCAGGGGGAAAAAATCGCAATGTCCGTTTTTTTCCAATATCGTGCAGCTGTGTGCAAGTAAAATGTATATGGGCTGCTGTATTTTTATTTATTTCACTAAAGGCCCTGACACACCAAGCAGTCACCAGAGGACTCGCCCACGCCGGCTGTTGCGTCGCCGTGTTCTCCTGCGTCTTGGCCATGTGTCGCACGGGAACACACCGCAAAGACTTCAGTGCATGAGTGGCAATGACTCTCCTTACCAGCAGGCGGCGGTAGTGTGTATTCGTCATTCAAAAGAGGCAACAACCGGAAGACAGAGAAGAAGAACAGACCGTGATATAAACAAACAACAAATAGTGTGTGCGTTCCATTTTCACTCTCCATCGAAAACATGTTTCGTGCGGCACTGGAGCTAGATTTGGGTTCTGCCCGCTCTGTATTAATGTCATGTGGATTTTCCTGTCATGTTGACAGGTTATCATCATGTAGGCGTTGATAAAAGCTCATTTTAATGGTGTGTTGTGTGTATGAAGGTACGAAATAAAGTTTTGCATTGCCTGTCCTGCTATTTGTGTTCTTTTAATCACACAGCGATAAGAAACAATAACAATGTGCCGACATAACTGTCAGTTGCAGCCCTAGCATTAGTATTGGTTACAGTAACAGCTACAACATTAAAATACTTCTAGGCAGATTGAGGAGGATAATGGGAGGATGAACAGAGAAACACCCATCTGAATAATAATAACTTTATTTGTATCGCACCTTTCATACAGGGGATTGCAGTTCAAAGTGCTTTACACCAGTAAGAAATAAGATATCAAATCAGTGTAAAACAAGCAGCAAGAGCAAAGCATAAAGTGGGATAAAATAATGCAGATATATATATATATATATATATATATATATAGTAATCCCAACAGGCCACCTTGTTTATGGTTTGATTCAGTTTTAGTTGAATATAAAATACATAAATGAGCACATAAAGTGCAGACATACTATAATTATATTGAGGTATTTGAGACAAATCCTGCAACTGTATAGTTCTGCTCCACAACAGTTGGAGAATGAAGAAACCATCACGTATGAAAGGCTGCATGTGAATAGAGGGGCAGAAAAACAGCTTGCACATTTACTTTTCAATCTTGAATAATGAACAGCGGTAGACAGTATCTCATTTAGTATCATTATCCTGCGCTTCGCCGGAGGCCTTCGAGTGCTGAGTGTGCTCGGCCTCTCTCCGAGCCGCGGTGCCGGTGTGGTGCAGATGGTGGATTCTGCCAGGGGAGTGCAGGGCTCAGCATCAAAGTGGAAGGACTCCTCGGTGGTGCTGGTCCACCCCCGGTGGCACCGGTGGCACCAGCAGTGAAATTAAATAATTAAATAAATTCACAGTTAGTTGGATTTAATACCATGGCTTCTTAAAACTGTTTACTAAGCATTCATAACAGAACAATACCCGGAAATGTGTGTGCCATTAGTTTGGGGTGTGGTCAAGTGTGAGAGGTACATTGTAGACACATTGTGATGCTCTATTCAGATGCTAAAGACATACTTCTAGAAGATTCAGAACACTACAAAATACAAGACATATTTTATCATGTATTATTATAGGTTAAGATACAAGCATTATTGAACCCATGGTGAATTTCATAAGCTACCCAGCAGTATATCATGTAATTTCAATTAGCTCCTCCTTTACCAGCTGCAACATTAAGGTGATGAGCACATCAATAATTATAATACAATAATATATATATTATTCTCTTATTGTTATATTTAACACTGTAACCACCAAATGAATGAAAATAATGTTTTGTAAATGAATGAAGCAAGAAACACTTATTTGTACTCAACAAATAAAATAGTTACCGTGATGGTGAGGTTCGAAGTACTCTCCTTCCTTCTTGTGTAGGGCTCTAGAAACTGCAACCTGGTCAGGATCCACTGCTGTCTGCCCGTCCTTTGTGCTCCACAACTACCCGAAGGGGCAAGTCTCCTGTACCGGGTGTACTGGGTTCGCACACACATAAACGATGTAAGCATTGTGGCTAGTTAGCATGTCCAATTCATATCTATATGCAGTGCCAAACGGCACAGCTAGCAACAGCTAGCAACAAGATAACAACAAAACACAAGGTTGAAATAACAAATTACATTTCACGTTAACGTCACTGTACGCTGGCAAACAATAAAAAGCCAACGGTATCTGCTAAAGAGCTCAATTGATGGAAAAGATAATCTTACCCGAGAAACCAAGTTGCGTTTCAATCCCTCGCCAGAGTCCGGTTTTCACTACTCGGTTCGAGTAACTTTTCTCTGTGATGTCGTACAGAGCTGGCCTCTCCTGGATCAAGGTGATGAGCAGGTCTTCGCTTGCGTCATTCCAGATCGCCATGATGAGATGGAAATGAATAGCAGTCTGTGTGTGCCTTCTTAAATCGTTTGTTTACGTCCCTCACTTCCGTTTCGCTTCTCATGCACTGATTCGCTAGCTGAACAGCCAATCAGAGTGATTGCTTGGTCCGACTGCCTGACCCGAATCAGCCATGCATCGGGTCAGGAAGTCCAATAAGGGTTGCCAGAAACTGACCATGATCAAAATCGATTATTCGGCAGCCCTGGCGGGAGACTCAGACGAAAGGAATTCCGTTGTTTTCTTGACTAGAACATGTTTAACAGTACAAACAACAAACACGCATGTCATCACAACGACGTGGCCTTGAAGTGAAGTTGGTAATGGCCGGCTGTGCTGCGTCTTTCTCTGTAAACTCTTTGGCGTGCTTCGCACTCAAATGCGAACGCATTGTTGAGGTTGAGCTGTGATAGACCAACGTCTTTTCGCAGAGCTTGCATTTAACTTCCTTTGGACTTGTGAGTTCGAAGTAGTTCCACAAGGAGGAACTCTTTTTACCTGCCGCTTTGTTCATCTTTAGTCGCACGTGTGAGGGAGAGGGGGGGTGGGGTCAGTGTGTAGTGTGCTGCAGCAGCAGTCTGCTCTGCACGCAGGCTTCCTCCAAGTTTACAGTAAAACAAACTGGTGGTGTGACCAATGGCCATTTACAATTATTAATACTATTACTATTATTAGCATATATATATTTATATATATTTTGGTTGAAACTAAGCCAGATACATAAATAATAATAAAAAAACATATAAATAAAATCGATTTTTAAAAATAATATTCGATTATGGAGACTGTAACAAATAATCGAATAATCGCTGGCATCCCTAGTCCAAATAAGGCGTGTCATGGCCGATGGTGCGGGACACACCAAATTGAGTTTCGGAAACGGGACACGCTTCGTCTTCCGACTAACGAAAACGACCGAAATCAACCTGGTGTGTCGGGGCCTTAACATGTATCAAGCTGTTTTTTGTTTTTTATCTCTTTCTAACTCTCTTTCTTCAAATTCTTACATTAGTTTAGTCAGGGACGGTGGTTTTGAGCAAGCCCTTTGTGTCTTTCTCATGAGTGTTAAACAGTGAAAAGATAAAAAATGCATTGCTTTGAGTTTTCCCTCTTCGAGCCTCAATGGCTTTTGCAGACACACAGTTAATGGACTCCCCCGTCGCTGCAGAGGGCGAGTGATCAGGGGGGAATGAAAGCGCTTTGGAGATGAGCCAGTAAACTAAATCAACAAAATGAAAGGTTGCCTACCATCCTACATTTATTTTGTACCATCTAATCTAAAAGTTGTTGCATCAGTTAATTTAGTCTTGCACTCTAGAGACAATGGCATTTTAATTTGTATTGGATGTATTTCAAGCATTTGGTCAACTTGAAGAATCTCAGCACAGACCATTTCACAATTTTATCTCTTAAAATTCTTTCTGCAGACACACCTTTCCTCTTCACTAATAAGCCAGTTATTTTCCTTTTCCTTCTCCTGGCTTCCAGTCATCATCACTCACGTTGACATGTGGCTTTCCTCTGTCCCCTGTATGCTTTTTAAGGCCGGTAAGATTGACATAAAGCCATCCCTCAGGGCAGGTGAGGGAATAGGCGTGTGAAAGCTGTGAAAGACCCTGACTGACGTCATGAAGGTGCGGGAAACCTGTCTGTGGTTCAACTCCTAGCATCGAGCCAATGCAACTGGCATTTTAGGTCAACTTTGTAAACTCCTAGAGAAGAACATGCAGCTGACTTGAAACACAGCAGGCTGCTTACTGAATGCAAAATGCAGCTGCTTCAAAACGACTCTTAATGCCTCGAGCAAATGTCTGGAAAATATTGCCTTTTTGAGCTTTAGATCTTAGCGTCACATTCTGTGTGGATATTTACAGTAGTCTTCATCAAACGCGTAAGATACCACAGCTGATTGGAGAAAAGTATCTGTCGTGTGCTTAACAAGGAGCACATGACAGGCTTGATGTTGCTATGATCTTTTAAAATTAGAATACTATCATACAGAAACCCACCTGGTCTCACACTTTTATGCAAATTCATCATTTAATTAAATTACATTTTAATCAACATTTTATGATTTAAAAAGAGTTACCCTGCCACACATCTGGCTATGGTTTCAAACATACAGTACACACACGTGCACAACAGGCATGATCAGTTGAGCTGCTTTGGCTTTTCCTCCAGTCTCTTGTGTCTGACATTAGTGCGCTCAACATGTACTCTGTGTCAATGACCCAGCTGCTGGTTGCCTCATACGCGGACTGACTGTTCTGGGACTGGAGGTCAAGGGACTGTCGGCGTCGAACAGAAGAACTCCCTGACATTAACACTTTGTCACTTTAGGGACTCTGCAAAAACACGCAGATCCTGTCGTCTCAAAGGTCCTTTAAATGGTCTGCTCCCAGACCGGCCAACTTATGTTCAATCAGGAGAGACGTGATGTATGGAATACATGTTTATTATCGGTCACATTATATAAATGAAACATGATGACAGTTTATAACAAGAGAACGAAATGGTGTTTGGCGATTAGGCCCAGGTTTTGTAGGATATCATTTGGGAAGGGAAAGAACCGTTTCCGATGAACCCCCCCGGGTCTGGACACTGGTGATGGTGATAAGTGGTTAGGTCCGGTTGGAAGGGAGGAGGTGAAGCTTGGCCCTGTGTTGGAAGCAGGAGGTGAAGGGGTGGAGGAGGGTTGCGCGTTGACACCTGAAAGACAGCTGATAGAAAAGGAGAGAGCATATATAGAGGGATTAACAGGTGCGATAATTAGGCTTGTGAATGGAGGGAAGTGATAGGTTGGCTAAGGAGTGGCGCTCTCTGTCATCTAGTGAAGGGAGCGAGCATTGCCATGACGTGCAATACGGAGTGAGAGGTCTTCCTGTCTGAACTTGCGCTAAGCTTCATTTGTTAACAGATTCCAAAATGTTTAAAGGGCAGACAAGGTGCTTTACATTTCCCATAGGTTCAACATGATTCTGCTACACCACTTACTTCTGCCTAAATGAGAGTTATGGTATGACATGTTGAACACAAGTTTAAATTAAAGTCTTACTTTGCCCTTTTCAAGTCATGTCTGCAGAGTGTGACTGATGGCATAGTGAAGTGAGAGCAGTCCTCTGTCTCTGTTTCCTCTTTTCCTTTTCTTTCACTTGTCATTTCTCAACCATCTTCTTATTCCTGTTTTTTCTTATTTCCCAGTAATGACTAAAGACTCCCTCACCCTTTTATTTCATTGCTGATTTTCATATAGCTTAGTTGTACTCTTTTTTTAGTCTTCATCAGTATGGACGCTTATGCACATTTGATTTAAATCGTTCTTGAATAGTTCTCATATCATGAGCACGTCTTACATTGTTATGTCGAAGTGTAATTTGTCCATTAAAGAAAAACACATTTAGAAATACATACTGTGGTAGCTGTGGGCTATCTATAGGTATTACTGTCTTCACAATGACAATGTTCAAATAAAAATGTTCATGGTAGAGAATGGTATGAGAATGGAGTATAAGAGTAGTTAGATGATGTTTAAATCACATGTATTACATTGCAGTGACTATATCACCTCTTATAGCCCAGTTTAGTGTGTGTGTGTGTGTGTATATGTGTGTATCCTATCACATGTGAAGTGGTTCCTTCCTCCTGCCTAAAGGAAAGATAGGGCAGCCGCAACATCCTGACACACCCTCCACTTCCCACCATGCAGGCAGATTGACACAGTCCCATTATATCACAGTATTGGGTAGATCACATGTCAGCTTGCTTGTATACATTGCAGCAGAATGTCTGTTTAGTATGCATTACAACGCTGCTTTAATACAACACCAACAAATCTACATCTTACTCTCTCATAATGTCTGTGATTGACAGGTAGACACAAAGTCTGTCAGCAGACGGCAAAGCTCTGCCTCCTCTGAGTAATGTCAGCATTTAGGCAGGATGATACTTATCTGAATTCACAAACACACACGGTTTGAAATACACTGGCAGAAACAGACAGTGTAACATAATGCCAGGCCAACAGCTGCTAACCTAAACCCTGCTATACGTGTGTGTGTGTGTGTGTGTGTATGTGTGTGTGTGTGTGTGTGTGTGTGTGTGTGTATTCTTGTGTCTCTTCAATGCTGATTTGGACACCATCCTATCACATGTGAAGTGGTTCCTTCCTCCTGCCTAAAGGAAAGATAGGGCAGCCGCAACATCCTGACGCACCCTCCACTTCCCACCATGCAGGCAGAGTGACACACAGAGCCTTGAGTGAATTACCAACAAGAACCTTTTCCTATGCTTTAAAGGTCACCTATCGTGCTATTTGTAGGCAATAGCACAGGTCTTAGATATATAAAAATATATAAAAAACATGTCTATGAAGTGTTTTGCTCAAAATACCAAACAGATCACCCATTCTAGCCATGCCTCATATCCCTCTGTTTCACTTCCTCTTTCAAAAGTGCTGATTTTGGGTATAAAGCTTAAATAAAAATAAAAATTGATTAAAAAAAGGAGGGGTCTGAGCTCATGCGGGACCCGGCAGCTACTGTCTAAACTAAATGCTGCCGTGATGAAACGCCATATCATGGATTATCAAGGATTCTCTCTGAAACAGTCTGGAGCTCAAAGGCTTTCTCTCTTGCCGGTTATACCACAAGGTGAGTTCCTTTTTATTTCCTGCTTCTTCACACACATGCTCTCCAGCACAGGTTAGCTCTGAGTGTTAGCGATGCTAATGTAAATACCGACCATATTACGTCCAAAACAGTTTATTTGGCATTGTTTCTGATAGCAACTCTCTGATAGGGCTGTGGGCGTAAAGCCAGCCTACATTTCCGATATTTCGTCATATCGGACGCAAATCTGGATTAGCTCCGTTTTTAGAGATTTCAGTACGGAGGAAAAGAGAGAGGGTTTTATTTTCTGACGCTGCGTGAGTTCCCCAACACACAAGGGAAACATCAAAAAGTGCATTTTGCATGATAGGTCCCCTTTAA
This sequence comes from Champsocephalus esox, assembly GCA_036324585.1. Lineage (NCBI taxonomy): Eukaryota > Metazoa > Chordata > Actinopteri > Perciformes > Channichthyidae > Champsocephalus > Champsocephalus esox. The sequence goes on along the minus strand of CM070497.1, from coordinate 32,006,589 downwards.
GTGGCTCATATTATCCTAAGAGCTAGATACAAGATGAATTCTTCTCACCAATGTGTTTCCTGAGCTCTGATTTATTAGTTAACAATATAAATACCTGACATCCATCTGTTAGTTTTGAACCGCAGCGCCTCTGCAGTCCACACCTGCTCCACTTCACTTGATCTTCTCCTGCCTTTGTGCAGCCCAACGTTTTGTTTATCCTCGTGCCCATAAGCACATGAATTTATATTGAGTGCTGACATAATGTTTTTCAAAACTTAGCAGCACATCGGCCAACCTGAGTATAGACACTGATCAAAAAGAACTGCAGGATGACATGTTGTTTCCACTGCACAGCTACAGAACATAAGGCGTAACACACTCACAAAAGTACTTTCAAGCATCATGAGAACTGATACATAGAATTTAGACCGTAAAAATTGAATAAAGTCCATATATTATTAAGAATAATAACATTTTAAAAAAGGGTTAGGGTTGTGTAGTGCAAGAAAACTGAAAATGAAAAAAGAGCAAGTGTCTTTGGTTAAACCATCAAACACCTTGCTCCCTAACTGAAGGTTTCTCTGGACTGGAAGGTTCTTTGTTAAACACCTTATATTTCAATGTAGAGGGTTTATCTGTGTTTTGTGTGTCAGAGGGCTCTCATCTGGTGCTGAGCTTACTGACCCACTTTCGCTCTTATCTGCCCTCTCCCTCCGGTCTGCTCACACACTATCACAGATCCTTGTGTTCATATTTTATTTATTTTTCAAATCAAATCCATGCTTTAACCCAAGACTATTATTTCCCCCCCTCTCTTTCAAACATCTGCTGAGAGTTAAAGGGGACCTATCATGCAAAATGCAGTTTTTGATGTTTTTTATACATAAACATGTGTCCCCGGTGTGTCAGGGAACTCACGCAGCATCAGAAAATAAAACCCTCTCTCTTTTCCTCCGTACCCAAATCTCTAAAAACAACAGAGCTGATCCAGATGTGCGTCCGATATGACGTAATATCTGAAATGAGGACCCACGGCCCAATCAGAAACGTTGCTATCAGAAACAATGCCCGACTGTTTGGACGTAATACGGTCGGTGTTTACATTAGCATCGCTAACACTCAGAGCTAACATGTACTGGAGAGCATGTGTGTGAAGAAGCAGGAAGTAAAAATGATCCTTGATCATCCATGATATGGCGTTTCATCACGGCAGCATTTAGTTTAGACAGTAGCTGCCGGGTCCCACATGAGCTCAGCCCCCCCCCTCTTTTATTTTTATCAATCTTTTATTTTTCTAAAGCTTTATACCCAAAATCAGCACTTTTGAAACAGGAAGTGAAATAGAGGGATATGAGGCATGGCTGGAATGGGTGATCTGTTTGGTCTTTTGAGCAAAACACTTCATAGACATGTTTTTTATATATTTTGATATATCTGAGACCTGTGCTATTGCCTAAAAATAGCATGATAGGTGACCTTTAAAGAAACTTGTTTTTATAGACAGCGTCACACAGAGTTAATCTGGTTATTCGTGATATTTGATTAATGCCAAAAGAGCTCTCACTTACTTGTGGAAGCAGATATAGGAAGACTTTTGTTTCTTCCAGTAAATTTAGTCCGATAAATGTACGGAAACAGCCGGAGCCTCTCAGGGCGCTCAACCGTGCGGAACATATGCTACCAGATGTATTGCCATATGTTTAATAAACCCCCATTACCTCTTTTTGTAACATCCCAAAACTTTAAAATGAAATTCATAATGTTACTACCAGATGTATTGCCATGTAATAAAGCTCCATTCCCTCTTTGACCTCTTTAACGTTAGCACGTCTTCTTGTATGCGTGAGAGCTTCTGAATGCACACTTTAAATGTGTGCATTCAGGGCGCTCTGTGGCCATTTGTCTCTCCCGCTGTAGCATTCCTCTCTGCTGGCTCATTGATTCCTGCGAGACACAGAAAGAGCATGCAGCCCTGAGGTTGAACATGAGGAAGTGTGAAGAAGTCTGCTAGCCTGCAGGAAAATACTTTACATTTTTCTCACAGTGCAGCGAGTACTGTACAAAGGCTAAAAAAACAAGAGGGGGGTATTTAATGCGTCTGCTCTCTTGATATGGGCCGTGTTGTTGCACAATAGCTTCTCTGTGGGAGGCCTCTCCTCCAGGCTGATATGTTGCCTGTCATTCTCCCTCTCTCCTCTCTTTTCCCTCTCACTCCTCCTTTCCTTTCCTCCTCTCTCTCTCTATCTGTTTCTGTTCTTTCTTCCCTCATCTCCTCTTTCCACTGTGTCACACAGTCACTCATTCTTCCCATAGAATCACTGCTTTGCTGTTTTTTCTGAGTCTCAGACATAAGGGCCCATGCACACACAAACCCATTGTTGTGCTATGTAGTAAGTATTTGCACATATACATTGAAACAGGCCTCAGATAACGTTCACTTAGTACTTGTTGATTTCACCCGTACTACTTTTGTCATGATGTTGGAATTTTTACCTTATTTAATCAGTATCAAAATTCCTTTATTTGTTCCACAAGGGGAACATTTAGATTGTTACACAGGGGGTCCGCGGGGTCTTAAAAAGTATTAAAAGTTGATAAATCAATTTAGCGAAAATGAAGGCTTTTAAAACGTTTTAAACGGCATTTTCCAAGGTATTACATTTTGTAGCTTGTTTTCAATAAGTATATAAAGTGTCCAAAGAGGTTGTGTTCTACCGTCTGCCTGAATGTAATCATGGCGTAGGTGTGTAGTGTGATTCTGTGGAGTTTATTGATGGCATCCCGTTGGCTTGGACGTCATCTGAACAGGACATCGCACGCTCACTGCTTGATAGCGTGCGAAGGTCCGTTTACGCCGGTTGCTAAGCAACATCGTTATGGGGAAATACAAGTTTGCGTCCAAATGGTTGGAAGATAAGGAGGAAGGACAATCAATACTGTATATAGTGAATGTGAGGTGTAGTGTGTCGCCAAGGTAACCGGTTAGAACTCCAAGTGGAGATGAGGTCTTAAAATGTATGGAAAGGGTCTTAAAAAAGGTCTTAAAAGGGATTAAATGTGACTTCAGGATTCCTGCATATACCCTGTTACAGCATAAGTAAAGATGGAGACAACAAATAAACTATTAGCTAAAGGGAATGCAGATAATATATAAAATGTATATTAAAGAATGAAAGGTTATTACAATTGAATCGTAAGACTTGGCTAAACAGTGCTGGTTGCTGTCCCCAATATATAATGAATATACTATACATTTGGTAATTGAAGAATTGTGACCAAGATACTCAAACTAGACAATTTCTTAATGTTCTCAAACCTGATCTTTGTATTTCAATTTCTTGTGTATTGTCTATTTTCATGCAGATACCGATGTATTTGTAATAAGCTAATATTGGCCTGGACAATTGAACATCTGTCATCATTTAGACAAATCAAACAAAGTTATTTTAATTGATCCCTGTAGGGCAATTTTCTCCCTTTCTTGTCTCCATTGTTGGGTCAGAGGTCAGCCTCAGTAACAGCTTGGTAGCTGGAGAGCTCAGAGCCTGGGGTGGATACTTGCCATAACAGGGACTTCTATTTAAACGGACAATCTCGTAGATTGGCATCTGCTATCTGTTCCACTCTGTCCTCTAAGACCAACAGATAAAGCATGGTCTGACCTACATGCTGTGATTTAGGGTGTTCATGTCTTCCGTTAGAGATGGGCAATGGCTGAGTTCTGCATGACTCTAGCATGTACATGTTCTCATGCATGGTGGGTGCAGGTCCAGACTTGCCAGCTAGCTAACCGCTTTAGCTTTGTTATGTAGTATTTCTCAGGCTGACTATAAGTGTGCAGTACAATGTGATATATCGTGAGTCGTGATTATAAGGGGAACATTTGGCAGGCCTTAATTTGTCAGTGTTTTTTCACATTAAAGCAAAGCAGTTATAATTTATTCAGCAGCTCCATGCAGGTTTATATGAATTATTGTGCTTTACAATGCTGTGTGTGAAAGTCAGTAAATGCTCTGTAAGAACGTTGGGCCCAAATGCTTCTTATTATTTACGGTTAATTAATTCATCAAGAGTTATTTAACGTCAGTTACTAGCTTAATAAAAGTCAACATAGTGGACTATAACCGGTGAACTGAACACACATTTGGGCTTTTTGCAAACCAATACTCTGTGGTTTAAGGGTTCAGTACTTTAAGGAAACCTGTGTCTCCTGTATTCACATCACACATGTTGACAAATGATATTCACAGTTTGAACCGTTTTGAGCATGTTAGTAGGGCTGCTCAATTAATCGCTTATTATCGTAATTAGTCGCAATTACGATTATGGCTTGCAACGATTACGAAAACAACGTAATCAAAATAAAACGATTATTTTTTAATTATTATTATTTTTTTAATTAAATTAAATTTGTATTGGTTTTTCAGTTGAATTCTACTTAAAGTTCAGGGTAATCAACTGTTAAAAACATACTGTTCAACATTTTTTTCTCCAATAAATTGATGTTTTCAAAGTAAATCGTTTTTAATAATCGTGATATCAATTATTGACCCAAATAATCGAGATTATGATTTTTGCCATAATCGAGCAGCCCTACACGTTAGTGCATAAAATCTGTCTTAACAACCCGACTGTTTCTCTGTTTGAAAATTATGTGAACGAAGGCGATGCATCTTAAGAACAGATGCTGTTTTCACTGATGAAATACAATCATTTCCTGTCAGCTGTCAGTGCTGTGGGACTGGACTGGGTTGTTGTTACTCTCAGCCTCCTTTACTTTTTTCCTCTCATACTAACCTCTTGTCTTTGTGTGTGTGCAGGTGTGTGTCAGTGTGTGTGTGTCTTCTTGTGTATGCTGCAGTCCACAGAGACAAAGCCAGGGCTTAGCCGTGTCTCATGATTTATTCATAGTAAGAGTGGCTGTGCAGGTGCGTGTATGCGCTGTTGTTGGTTTGTGTGTGCAGGATGCTTATCAGGGTTTTAAAACCTTCGGCATTACGATACAAGCTAATCAATTAAACTGATGGTATTAACATGTAGATATTTGGCTAGATGGAGAAACGGAGATAAGGGAATTGATGAATTTATACCTTTTTGTCTTTTTCACTCACCTGTCTTCTCTTCTTCCTCACAGGCAACCAGACAAACTGGTGGTGGTCTGGACGCGCAGGAGTCGGAGGAAATCCTCCAAGGTTTGTATTTGATGAGTGCCATTCTAAAACAATATAACTAACATAAAGTTTCTCCCCTGAAACTTTAATGCTCTGTTCTTTTTGTCCCGCCGCCCTGCAGGCCCACAGCTGGCAGCCTGGCATCAAAAACCCCTACAGAGGAGTGGTGGTGTGGCCTGTCCCGGAGAACATAGAGATCACGGTCACGCTTTTTAAGGTGGGCTACAGCCTTTTGAATTAACACTAACACACACCTTTATGTGTTCAGCTGGACCAGGGATGTTTATGAAACATCAGGGGCTTTATGCCGTTGAATAGCCCATTCGCACCCTGTCTTAAAATCGGAGATATACTGTAGCAGCAATTGTTGACTTTTACCTAAATGGATGACCCCCTAAAGCAGCATAATGTATTTATCTTTTGATATATATTATTAAAAACTATATAAAAGGGCACTTTGTTATAATTATAAGACGAACAATTTGAAATGTAAATAAGAATTTATTTCTGAATGGAGTCTGCCAGGACTGTTGATGTTAAAGGAGTTGGGAGAGTATTTTAAGGTTCAAGGTTCTTTATTGTCAAACTAACATCTACAGAGTAATTATGTCGTTGAAAATCTTGGGTCACAGGCTTATCCCACAATGCAAAAATGTATTTTAATGTATTTTTTGACTAAAAGGTCTGTGTACATGTGTATATGTACAGAGTAACAGTTGTGTCTGTAAATGTCTGTGAGTGTACAGACAGTATCTGTCACTGTGCCCGCCTTACTTAAACATGCTGGCCTTGGTGCTGACAGGCTGCTTGGAGCTGAGTGTCCTGTTACCTCTCCGTGTCTTCACCAGACCTCCTGCCACACATACCGACGCACCTGCCTCTGCTTATAACTTATAAGGCATGTGTTGTCTGTTAAAAGTATAACCCACATTTGTATGTGGACTGGTTCAGTTATGGCGCGTTTTCACTGGAGCTCGCTTTAAGCGTGCCGAGCCGTGCGGGGCCCGTTTTTGGTTGCGTTTCCACTTGGCCTAGTTTTGGCCCGGGGCTACTTTTCCACCTTTTTTCTGGCCCGACTAAATCGTGGTTCTAGGACCAGGAACAACCAGGCTGAGTCGGGCTGAGTATGCTAAACTAGAGAGAGAATCGCTGGCAAGGGAGCTACAACTACAACAAGATGAACATATTTGACCCTGATTTAATTGTAATACACGTTTCAAAATGATGCCGAAGTAACAACATACTGATACCGGTTAGTAAAAACCATGAATTAATGCTTTGACAAGTCTGCAGACAGACGGCAGGCGAAAACCCCTTTTAAAATGCGTGTTTTCTAAATGGAGCTTGGCTAAGCTAACGTTGTATATGCTCCGACCGTCCACACTCACAACAACGGCCTACAGACATAAATAAACCAGCGACTGTATTCGCCATGACACAGGCAGTCTGTGGTTTGTACTTGTTTAACTGTTGTCTAGTTTCTGAACAGATATGAGGAGCTGTGAGCTCTGAGGGCCAACAGCTAACAGCTGATGTTGTTTTTTGGGGCTCTCATTGAAGATGACGTCACGGCTCCGCCTACACTGCGATACTATAGTTACTGCCCCAGTTCCTAAACTGTAATGGAAGCGCAGCATTAAAGTGAGCCGGGCCTAATAAGGCCTAACCAAAACGAGCGAGGCCGAGCGAGGCCTGCAATAGAAACGCGCCATTAGTATGCTTCTCTTGCTCTGTTGTACAGTGTCCCTCTGTTCCGGGCTAACTTCCACTTCCTGTCCCAGAGGAAGTAATAAAGCTGTTTTTGTAATGAGACCCAAAGCCAAGCCACTGAAGGCACAGTTAGGCCACATCTGGTTGATAAAGCCACACATTAAACAGCATTCCCTCTCCTTCAGTCTTTATTAGAAAAGTTTACTTCCACTATAGTGCTCCTAAGTTAAGTTATTTTCTGACCGTTGGGCGATACACACCACCCTGATTAGATATAAAGTGGTGTAGAGTTCAGCTTCTCACATGGTTTGGTACTACTTACTTGCCATGTAAGGGAATACAAAGTAATGATATAGCAGACTCTGATGCAAGGCTTTTGACCATATGTCTCGCAGGTCCACCAGCTTTATGTACATGCCATTCTAAGTTAAATAAAGTGCCCCTTTTAATTTTACAGAATATTGCTTTATGCTGGTCTAAATCTGTATAAAAATGTAATAACCCACAGTTTAGATAAGTCTGCAGTGAGTCGACTGAATGTTGGAGCTAACAGTGGTTTAAAGATGCTCTCGTACCGCTCTCTGGCCTGAAGCGCTGCAGTGAAGACAGCTGAGCTCAGCAGAATTACAGCTGTTCCTCAGGGAGATGAACACCAGCAGGCACGCCTTAGCTGGAACTTTTTACACTGCGAGAAAACACTGAATATGTAACGTAACTTTACTGGGAGCGCTCTGCAGACAGAATCGATCATAACAGAGACATAGTTCAGAAAGCAGAGCGGGCCCTTTGCACCAGCCAAACCTCAGACATCCACTTGGCTTGTTACATTTTACACATCTGCATTTTCCAGAACTGTAGAAGCTTAATCAAACCTTGTTATGTTCACAAAATGAATATGTGAGGAAATAAAAGAGAAGAACGGTTGTATACTGTCACTTGTCTGCAGTGTGTGTTTACCAGCAGCATTGCAACTCTGCAGACACCGTAAAGTGAGAAGACGTCAGGCTCGGTTGGCTTTAGCAGCAGTTTACGTGGCAGTGAAACAATGGAAGGATGAAGCAGCTGTATGAGTTGCTGTGTGTGTGTGTTTGCGTCCATGTGGGTGTTATGTTTGACTGATGTGCCAGACTGCAGGAATATTGATTTCCTGGGGTGTGTCACAGGCGCAGTCAGACCGAAAGGCTGTCAGTGCGTGTGTAGGTGTTAAAGGTCCTTACACACCAAGCCGATTTCGGCCGTAGATAGATGTCTGGCCACCGATGAGCGTCGTGTCGCCCTTCTCAGATTGGTGTGTCCCGCCCCGTCGTGTCTTTTCAGCCACGCCGACACCTTCCGCCGACGATTCAACATGTTGAATCGGTAGGCTGTCGGTAAAAGGCTGCCGGCTAAAGAAATCTCTCTGATTGGCTGTTCAGTTTAGCGAATCAGTGCATGAGAAGCGAAACGGAAGTGATGGACCCAAACAAACAATTAAGAAGGCTGAGATTTCATTTAACTCCAGCTCTCGCTGTAGAGTGAAAATGGAACCTACACGCTATTTGTTGTTTGTTTATATCACGCAGTCTGTTCTTTTTCTCTCGGTTATCACGCAGTCTGTCTTCCGGTTGTTGCCTCTTTTGAATGACGAATACACACTACCGCCGCCTGCTGGTAAGGAGAGTTATTGCCACTCACGCATGCGCAGTTCGTACGTGCTACTTGGCCGCCGGCTGAAGTCTTTGCGGTGTGTTCCAGTGCGACTGTTAGCCAAGACGCAGAGACGTGAGGCGATACAACAGTCGGGTCCGTCGGGACGTGTTCTTTGAACACGTGGCTGCAACAGCCGATTATACTCAGTATTGATTCATCACTTTGTTTGTAAAAGACAAAAAATAAATGGCATCGCTTTAAGGATTCAAAGGCTTTATTGTTTTCTGCACAAGAGCTACAGAATCTGTTTTTTAGCCCTTAAAACTTAAAATCCCAGGCTCCACTAACAATGCAACATACGGTATCGCAAAATCATATGATTTTAATGGTTATCCCCAAGGTGTATCATTTGTGAACATTTGCATCAGAGATATGTTAGCAGCTATGTCCTTTTTTGTATTTTAACCTAATAAATGACCACACTAACAACATGATTTAGTTGTTGGTGTTATTAAACTGGTTAAGCTGTGCATTGTGAATAAGCTAGCGTGCACAAGAGGAGGGGGTTGATTACATTATATTAGCATGTCTTTGTGTGTCGAGCAGTGATTTGTGGTTGCGTGTATGAGCTCCTGGAGGGCAGTGAAGGTCGCCTGTGCTCGGCTGCCTGCATTACTGTCTCCTCTCAACACCGCGCAGATATACAGGCAGGACGAGAGACAGCACAGAGACAGTAATACAGTATATCAACAGAGACGGAGAGAAACATCCATAGTTTTCTATATTTCTGGCGTCTCATTTCAATATTTGTGTATTGGTGTTCCTGTCCTGTTTCTTGCAGAAATCTAGTTTACAATTACATCTACGGTGAAACACACAACATTTATTTCAGACAAGCACTTATACATAGTTAGTCAATTGATGTCGACCCGGCAGAGTCAATATCTTTTTATGAATGAAAAGACACCTCATTAAATCAAAACATTTAGCACGTGTATGAAGGGAAACCAGGTCAGTGGGTGAGTGGAGCAGAGCAGATGCGATATCACTCGAAGCTGATTTATTTTTGTCGTTGCAGCTTTTGTGTTGGAAGTTTTCTGGCAAGGTTTTGATAATATAAACATTTCAATCAATTTCTTTAAGATTGAGCAATTGAGTGTTGCCTAAGACCGCCTAGATATATTTTTGTATGTGTTTTTTCATTCTCTATCAAATTACCATACTGTGGTTGCACTTCAATATTCTGTGTATCAGCATACAGTCCGGCAGTGGCTCAGTCAGTAGGGGCTTAGAGAGCCATGCAAGGCATGCGGTCCAAATAAGGAGGAACATTGCCCATTTTGAGGGTAAAATGTCAGAGGTGTGGCATATAATGAAGAGGACAGTAAAAAGGGACATTAACCTTGTGCTAATACATGTGGAAAAGGACACATTTTGCGAGGATTTTGTGGATGGCAGCAGGCTCCTCAGATGGATGAGGAGGGAGCATTGTGCTTCAACTTTGAACGGAAAACTTAAGGCACACTACCTTTAAGCTAGTGGTATGAAATATTGAATGTGTGTATTATGAGCAATGCTTTATGTAGTTGTGATGACATGTTAAATGTCTATTTTTGATAATAAAAGAGAAAAATAAAAACAAGTAGGGGCTTGGACTGTGAGCCGTAGGGTCGCCGGGTCAAATCCCCAACCAGACCTAAATATGGAGAGTGGACTGCTACTTGGGCAAGGCACCGGACACCCCCCTTCCCCCCTCACTCCCATTGCTCTCCGGGCGCTGTACAATAGCTGCCCACTGCTCCTAGTACCAGACTCCTGGTACTAGGATGGGTTAAAAGCAGAGAACACATGTCACTGTGTGCTGTGCATGCATGACCATTAAAGAGGGTTTAATCCCTCCCACTCTATTCTATGCTATCGTTTTAAAACATTGCTTTTTATATCGCCCTTGCAGGACCCCCATGCAGAGGAGTTTGAAGACAAAGAGTGGACATTCGTCATTGAAAATGTGAGTACCATTTTGTGTTTTCTTTAACATTCAGAGGGGGGGGAAAGGGTACCGTATGATTAGATGCCTTCCTGAAAGGCATTTACAATGACTGATGGTGACAACCTTTATGTAAAACACACATATACATCTGCAACCTCAGCTGTTTCCTGGGTGAATCCTCTTTGTATAACATGTGCAGGTTCTGCCTCCTTGTGGTCATGCTATGCTATTACATGCCTCTCTCTGTGTGGAGTGTAACCCTGAGTTCAAACTACATGTGTCTACGTTCATCATGTTGGCATACATGCTGAACCACAGGGAGTTTTAAGTCAGGTGTGTGTTTGTGGGTGAGTTTTTGGTATTACCAGCCTGCATACATGTTAGCAATTGGAACGGCCACTTCCTGAGGTCAAAAACGTTGTTACTCATCCACCAACAAGGGCTGGCTGTAGTTATGTATCCATTTATATAGTCACTCTTTTATTTGTTCAACATTTTTACAATTTAAAATGTTTTCTTAAATGTCGGTTATCTATCAAACTGCTGTTCAAGGAGAAATCACTGACTGTTTGCAAGGCAAGGACAAACGCATGCGATGCAGTATAATATAAAAACTAGGGCTCACAGTGAATAATAAAGCGCAGGGAAGGAGAAGAGAAAGGTGTTGATGGAGCAATTTGCTAAATGGAAGGGATGGATTGAGCGAGGAGGGAGAAAAAGAGAGGAAAGTGTACCAGTGGCTCGCTGTTTTATACATCTGCTGGAACCCATTTTGTGATATGTTGTGCTTGAAAGATACTCACAGATAGATTGGAAGGGATGAACCCCTCTTTAATGGTCACACATGCAGAGCACGCAGCACACACAGCGACATGTGTTCTCTGCTTTTAACCCATCCTAGAACCAGGAGTCTGGTACTAGGAGCGGTGGGCAGCTATTGTACAGCGCCCGGGGAGCAATGGGAGTGGGGGGGAAGGGGGGTGCCTTGCTCAAGGGCACCACGGCAGGGCCCAGGAGGTGAACTGGGACCTCTCCAAGTAGCAGTCCACTCCACACTCCATATTTAGGTCTGGTCGGGGACTTGAACCGGTGACCCTACGGCTCACAGTCCAAGCCTCTACTGACTGAGCCCCTATTGACTGAGAGGAACAAGGCCATTGTACCACACGTTAGCTTTTCTTGTTTATCTCTTGGTAGAAATGTGTAGTTATTCCAAAATGATGTCTCCACTGTGTCAGTGCTGTGATGTGGTTTTCTCCTAACCTCAGTGTTATTGGAGGAAAACACTTCTGCACACCCAAGTGTCTCTCCACTGGTTTTGATGGAGATACATTGGAAGATAATTGATTTTGCCTTATGAGAGCAGAAGTCACGACTTCCCACATGCAGGGCCTTTTGACCTGGTGGGGTTTCACTTCAGCAGGTTGCTCCCCCCCCCCTGCTGGATATACACTGAGACACATCACAGCCTCCCACTTCAGTGCAATTCCTTGAATTTACTGGTCAACGTTTTGAAAAAGCCCATTGTGCATGACTACTAATGAAGTCTTTAGCATGTCTGTCACACGGTACGACTGTTACTGAGAAATGCAAGCCTCGACACGCTTTGCTTAAACTGCCGTTATGGTAAGAAGTGAAGGATGTCATTCACCATTAAGGAATACACAGTTGTTACCTGTGGTTTGTTTTGCTGGCATGCAAGTATTATTCATTTTGTAGCTGTCTCACACAGTTAAAGGTGGGGTAGGTAAGTTTGAGAAACCGGCTCGAGGTACTTGTTATATTCCATGGAATGCTCTTAACATCCCGATAGCAATGAATATCTGAAATGCTTAGACAAAAATTACATAACAAAATATCATCTGTAGAAGCCGTAGTACTGTAAAAAGTACTACCTGCCTGTCAGCCTTCCATCGGGGCACATCTTATCTCGTGCCCTCATTGGTCATGTGCACGTTCGTGTGTGTTGGAGGAGGGGCTCTGTAAGGAAGTGGCAGATTTTCTCCGGTTGTGTATTTTCAAATTCTAGCGATCTCGAGCCGGTTTCTCAAACTTACCTACCCCACCTTTAAGTAACATGTATTCTATAATTCTAGGTAGGTAAGTTTGAGAAACCGGCTCGAGATACACTTTTTGTTATATTCCATGGAATGCTCTTAACATCCCGATACATTAAATGCTTTGACAATAAATACATAAAAACATGTCATCTGTGGAAGCCGTGGCGCTGTAAAAAGCACGACCAATCATCTGAGCCGGCCTGGCTAAAGTAACTGGATGGCCTACCTGCCTGTCAGCCTTCCATCGGGGCACAAACTTATCTTGTGCCCTCATTGGTCATGTGCACGCTGGTGTGTGTTGGAGGAGGGGCTCTGTGAGGAAGTCTGAAGGAAGGGGCAGATTTTTTCCGGCCGTGTACTTTCAAATTCTCGCGCACTCGAGCTGGTTTCTCCAAAATTACCTACCCCACCTTTAAGTAACATGTATTCTATAATTCTTGCGAAACATTAGTTAGTTTGTTAGAAACTACTGACTTCACCAGACAACAAGTATTACAAGTAAGAACACGTTAAAACATGGGGAGAGCTTAGAGTTCGATGATTTGCAGTCAAATGAAAGATACATGGGTCTATTATAAACAGTCTGAAACGAAGAAATTCAGCAAGGACTGGGGTCAGGATGTGGCACTTTGAAATGTATTATTTGTATGTATCTACTTTAACTTATTAGGGACACATTACAGATTCATGGCCCAAGTTTTAGGGGGAAATGAGATGTTGCGTCCACTTTGACTGGAATGAATTGTTAGACCTTGGCATTTGAAGGGGTTATTTAAGGGAATAGGATGAGCAAAGAACTCTTAAATGAATACTCAGAGCTGATGGACTTCAGAATGCTTTGATGTGAGTCACCAGTGATCAGCAGGGACAGACCTCTGAGACTCCTCCACTCTTTTTTAAGAATGCTGCAGAGTTGGCTGAGTGCTCGGCCCCTGTCACTTTCTGTACACGTCAAGCTCAAAGGCACGACAGCAGCACACACCGCTCTACCTTTCTCTCTTTGATAGAAAGCTGAGAAGACAAGCAGGTCAGCCGGTGCTCTCCGGACAGAGCGTGGGAAGAGAGCGAAAAGAGAGCAAGAAAGGGAAGAAAAAGACAAGTGTGTGGGTTTGCCCGTGTCTCTGCATACCTGACTAATGACAGAAAGATCAAAGCCACAGCAGAACCCTGACAGCAGGAATGGAGAGCAGAGAGGAGGGAGGAAAGGAATAAAGTAGGGAAGGAGGAGAGGAGAAGGCAACCGTATACACACACACTGTGATGAAGAGGGAGGGCAATGATGAGATGATGGCCACAGAAAGATGATGTGATTAAGGTTGAAGGAAATGGAAAGCAGGTGTATATAATAATTGCTTTAGGAGTTTATTTTCTCCATTTAGTTTAATTAGTTTCTTCTATGAGATGACTTTTATTTCTCCACCCCTCTTCATACAAATCCTCACATCTCAAGCTTTCTTATTTTGCTCATAACTCTAGTGTCACAGGTATCATGTCAAAACAGTGGCTCAAAGTCTTGACCTCTTTGTCTCAACATGTTTTTTTAAAAGTGTGATTTCAATCTTTTTGCCTAGGCGTAATACAAATGCATCCATGGAAGATTGCAACTTTTTTAATGAAAGTATGACTTTTTTTCCTACATAATTACACTTAAAGGTAGGGTAGGTAAGAATGGAGAAACCAGCTCGAGTGCGCTAGAATTTGAAAATACACAACCGGAAACAATCTGCCCCTTCCTTCAGACTTCCTGACAGAGCCCCTCCTCCAACACACACAAACACACACATGACCAATGAGGGCACGAGATAAGTTTGTGCCCCGATGGAAGTCTGACAGGCAGGTAGGCCATCCAGTTACTTTAGCCGGGCCGTCTCAGATGATTGGTCGTGCTTTTTACAGCGCCACGGCTTCCACAGATGAATAGAAGAGGGAGGTGGTTAGAGACGGAGAGAGAAAGGAGAATGAAGAGAGATTGAGGAATGCCTCTAATGCAGAGTTGCTCTGATGGCAGCAGATGAAAGGAGGAGAGTCACAAACCAACCAGCCCTTAAAAGGTCTAATCCTAACTGGGAGAGGGACGAACCTCCTGCTAGCTCACAGGCCAAACACAACACAGAAGAACAGCCATATTGCAGAGGTTCAACAACATTAATGAAACTCCAGATATAAAAGCTCCACACCAAAGCGCCAACAGGCTTAACGATGGTCCCCCTGACCACAAGTAAAGATCACCCTTCTCCTTAACCCTCCCTCAGCCTCCCAACAGGGTCACGCTGGACCTAAATGTTTATTTATGTCATTACTATGTGTGCTCCGTTTAACCACATGACACACACATTTACATTAAACCCATTAAACAATGTCCAAAAAGGCAGCTGGGATAAGGATTACAGGAAAGGCAAGACCTATTTAATGAATATATTAACAGGGAAGCCTGAAAAGCCTTTTTGCAGCATGGACATGAGGGAAATGGACATACACACATCTTTAGGCTGAGATCTAGTCTACGATGAGAACCTGTGCAAACACTGGGATGCAACTTATAATGATATTGCTGTTATGGATCAATTTGTTTTATTTTAGATTTAAAGGTGGGGTCGGTAAGAATGGAGAAACCAGCTCGCTCGAGTGCGCTAGAATTTGAAAGTACGCAGCCGGAAAATATCAGACTTCCTTACAGAGCCCCTCCTCTAACACACAGGAACACGCACATGACCAATGAGGGCACGAGATAAGTTTGTGCACAGATGGAAGGCTGACAGGCAGGTAGGCCATCCAGTTACTTTAGCCGGGCCGGCTCAGATGATAGGTCGTGCTTTTTACAGCGCCACGGCTTCCACAGATTACATTTTTGTTATGTATTTATTGTCAAAGCATTTAATGTATTCATTGCTATCGGGATGTTAAGAGCATTCCATGGAATATAACAAAAAGTGTTTCTGAAGGGAATTACCTACCCCACCTTTAACAAGGACTTCAATATTTAGGCTCTTGTCCTGATACCGCAATAGTGTTTGGTTTTCTTCTGGTTTTTAGTCTTAAAGTTGCATGCTGCTTTACGCATATTATCACAGAAAGTGCACATGCAGTGACCGCGTCCATGCATAGACACATGAAATAAAAACAATTCGTTATTCTCAGCTTCACCGACAGTACATATTTAATTGTGTTAACAGTAAAGCTACTATACATATTATTTTCAAACTGAATGAGTTATGTTTCAGGCCCCAACAACATCCAGTGTGCCATATGTCGATGGCTCCTGGTTTCTGAAGAGAAATTAATTAAATATATTAAATGACCACAAGAGGGCAGTCTACCCTAACATCTGTGAAATCCCTTTTCAAATATGCACAGATAAATCTGTTGGATCCCCCACTTATGTCACCCGAGTGTTTGACTGTGTGTCAATAGGAAGGGTATCTTAGTGTGCCTGTATGTCTGTGTTACTGTGTGAGGGATGAAAGCTGTATCCAAACATATTAGATGATTGTGTTCATCTCGCCCTATTTTCTCCTCACTTTGCATGAGTGTATAGCCAGTTCAGAGCTCCCAGCTCACACTCCCCCCTCCTTACTGGTATCTAAGCTAATATAAAGTCAGGAAGGATGAATGAATGTGGCACTGCTCTGAGCAGGAGGTACAGAAGAAGAGGTGAGTTCTCCTGACCCCTCATCAGACGGCGCAGGAGAAAGGGGAAGAATACGCCATTGTGCCCGAGCGCCGGAGATGATGAAATTCAAGATCCCCGTGCTGTGGCTTCGTCTTAATCTGGGGGCCCAACCTCGCACTAGGCTAATCCCTCCCCGTCGAATTACTGGCCCTGGTTTGATTGTATTTTGTCATTGAAAATGTGTCAAACACTACCTTTTTCTCTCCTCTATTTGTTCGTCTGCCAAGGCGAATCGCATAATCAAAAGATGGAGAGAGAGAGAGAGCGAAGAAGAGGAAGTGGAGAGCTGGAAATGGCTACACAGTAGTATCTCTAAATTGCATGCTACCCTTGCCTTTCACCCTTTTTCAAATAGGACGCGTATTATCAAAAAGGTGGGCAAATTGAGAGTCAAAAGATTGGACGGCTATATTTGAAGCCATTGTGCTGACAGGCTCTTTTGTGTCTGTGCATGTGCATGTGGGTGGGTTAATGTGTGTATGTGTGTGTATTTTCTCTGCGTTTGCATATCAACCAAAGCTGGAGATGGTAGACCAACTCCCCTCATCTTCAAAGCTTTGTGGGAGGATTTAAATAACGCACACATTCACACACTGGACTTTTGTATTTAAAGTGAGAAGCTATCATGCCTGAATACATTGAATATACACTGATACACACTCCAAGCCCCCCCTCCGAACTCACTCTCTCCAAATCACACTCAACCTTTTTTTCACTCGCATTACATAAGTGTCATTCAGAAATATAGGTGTATACAAACCTAGAGGACATTATTCAACTTCTGAAATCCTCCTCCTGCTGCCTTGATATTATTCCAACAGGATTTTTCAAAGATGTTTTTCGTTGCATGGCCTCAGATCTACTTCATATAGTAAACAAATCTCTTCACTCAGGTATTTTTCCACAGGCCCTGAAAACTGCAGTCATTAAACCGCTCTTAAAAAAGAATAATCAAACCTCCCATTTCTAGGTAAAATCATTGAAAAAGTTGTTTTTCAACAGTTGAGTAATTTCTTGCATTTAAATAGTTGTTTCGATGTGTTCCAGTCAGGCTTTTGTCCAAACCACAGTACTGAGACTGCTCTTGTAAAGGTCTTCAATGACATCCACTTAAACACAGACAGTGGCAGAACTTCAGTGTTAGTATTATTAGATCTCAGTGCTGCGTTTGACACTGTTGACCACAACATATTACTCGACCGACTAGAAAACTGGGTGGGACTTTCGAAAACAGTTCTAAATTGGTTTGAATCCTACTTAAAGGACAGAAACAACTTTGTTTCTATAGGTAAATACACATCTGAGTTGACAGATATGACATGTGGGGTACCTCAAGGCTCCATCTTGGGGCCTCTTCTCTTTAACATCTACATGCTACCACTGGCTCAGATAATGAAAAACAACAAAATAAGTTACCATAGCTATGCGGATGACACACAAATTTACGTAACAATTTCACCAGGAGACTATGCTCCAATTCAAACACTGAGTAAGTGCATTGAACAAATCAATGACTGGATGTGTCAGAACTTTCTCAAATTAAACAAAGATAAAACTGAGGTAATGGTTTTTGGAGCCAAGTCAGAACGTATAAAAGTTAGCGCTGAGCTTCAGTCTGCAATGTTCAAAACAACAGATAAAACCAGAAATCTAGGTGTAGTCATGGACTCTGACCTGAGTTTCAACAGTCACATTAAAACAGTTACTAAATCAGCCTACTATCACCTAAAGAATATATCTAGGATTAAGACTAATGTCACAGCACGATTTGGAAAAACCTGTCCATGCTTTTATCTTCAGTAGACTGGACTACTGCAATGGTGTCTTCACAGGTCTCACTAAGCTAATTCAGAACGCTGCTGCTCGATTCCTCACTAATACTAAGAATGTGGATCACGTCAATCCTGTTCTGAAGTCTTCACACTGGCTTCCTGTGTGTCAAAGAATAGATTTAATACTGCTGCTGGTTTATATAGCTTTGAATGGTTTAGGCCCAAAATACATTTCTGACCTCCTGCTAAATTATGAACCATCCAGATCTCTCAGGTCTTCAGGGACTGGTCAGCTTTCTGTCCCCAGAGTCAGAACTAAACATGGAGAAGCAGCGTTCAGTTATTATGCTCCAAATATCTGGAACAAACTCCCAGAAACCTGCAGGTCCGCTGCAACTCTGACTACTTTTAAATCCAGACTGAAGACTTATCTTTTTGTCGCTGCTTATAATTGAACTATTCACATCTTAGACTGCACTGTAACTTTTATCTATGTATTTTTTCTTTTGATGTTTATTTTATTATCTTTTCTTTTTAATGACTGATTTTAAATGCCATTTTCTTAATGTCTTTCGTTTTTTGTAAAGCACTTTGAATTGCCTTGTGTTGAAAGGTGCTATATAAATAAACTTGCCTTGCCTTACATGGCTGCTGCTGCCAAATCATTGTTTACACTGTTTGACAGCCTGTCGTTACATGTTTCCATATAGTGAATATCTGTTTTAAAATGGTCCCAATAAGAGACTCATGGCTTTTAATCACCGCTTTTCAATACTCATAACATACACATTAATAGAGTAGTTAAAGATCACATATTTTCTTTGTCTAGTTTGAATTAAATGTAATGTTCTGATGTCCAAGTGTATGCTGTGTGCAAAACCATCCACTTGTATACAGCATGTAAAGACCTGTGTTTGACTATTTGAACCATATACAGTATATTTAGCATATATTTTATCATGGTTTATGTCACCCTTTCCGCCATGTTAGTTTTTCTTTCCCCTTCTCCATCTCCTTCCTCTTTTCCATTCCTCTCTGAGTTGATGTCCTGTCTATTGTGGACCACATCCAACTCCATTAAGGCCATTTCCACGCCACAATCCTCCCACTTACGCACACTCATACAGTCACACAGTCTCCCATAGTCATCTCACGGCACACACAGTGAAAAGCCACCACACACACAGGCCGGCCCACCTCCATCACCTTTACACACACACCCTCTCTGAATTGTGCCCATAGCCATGGTGTGTGTGCACCCCCCCCCCTCTTAACCTCTCTCTGTCTGGAACACATTACGTAGGCCAGTGGCTTGTGAGCGCTGACTGGGCCTCGGGGAAGAAAAACACAATTATTTCAGCCCTTGGCTATTCACGCAAAGGTGACAAAAGCTGGTATGAAGTATGAAATCCCCAAAGTTTCTCCCGTGTCGAGGCCGACAAATTGGGATTAATTTGCGCTCGTGTGCACGCATGTGTCTCCAAAGTTTTCACCTTTTGCTCGTTTCTCATTTCTTAAATAGTTTGGAGAACTCAAAAGGCGTAATTTATTTTTTCTGGAAAAAATGTGTCTATTGTTGGTTTGTTCATTCTAAATAATATATGCATTATAATTTAAAACTGGATGTAAATGCGTGTGTGTGTGTGTGTGTGTAGGGAGGCGGAGGGATTTCTCGTATGGGATCACACATTCACACACGCTTCCCAAATTAATTTAATCTAATTAATCGCACTGAGGAGAGGCAACAGATGCTGCTGATTACCCCCCACGCTGGGACCCCTCCCTGCACTGGCACATACACACTGCCACAAAACACACAGTGAGCTGGCATTAAGCACACACACAGACTATTACAACACTAAAAGCTGCCATTTCCTGCCACAGTTAAAATGTATTATTTTTGTTCATTGAAGCACATACGGTATTTTGAGCTGAATAAGAAAATGATTGCACACACAACATAGAGCAAATTACACTGCAGAATTAAGCCCCACGACAAAAAGTCAGCTATGTAGAATGTGTGTGTGTATCTTGCTGTGTGTAAGTCTATGGTGGTGAGAAGCTGCACTTGTGTCTGGAACATTGTAGTTGTGTGTTAGGGTGCTCTGTCTGTGTGTGAGTGTGTGTTGTAGGTGGCTGTGGAGGCCGGGTGGTCCCTCCTGTCGCCCTAATAGGCTTACTGGCCCCCTAATCCACACCACCCCGTCACATGGCTGGTCTGCTGACTAACTGCCACCACCGCCGTGAGGTGTGTGTGTGTGTCTAACTATGTCTCTGTGCAGGTGTGACCATATCCGAATCTGAGTGTGTGTGGGGTGGTGTCCATGTGGGAGAGTGTGCGTCAGCCCAAGCATTTGTATAGTAAACTCATCTATTTGTGTTTTCTTTCAGCACACACATTCATACACTCCCTGCCCTGCAGAGCCTTTATCGCTTGGCACACATCATATCTTCTATCTGTGTGTGTGTGTGTGTGTGTTTTTGCTTACATGCATGTGTTTGTTAATTAACTGATTAAACTGTTGCCCCTGATGGTGTGCAGCTTTGCTTCTGTGCTTGCGTCATCTTTTTCACATTGTGTCTCTGTTTATTTGTGTGTGTGTGTGTACGTGTAGCTTTGTGTTTACTCTCTCTGCGTATTGTTGTGTCTGCTTAACTGTTGTATCTCTGCCCTGTTTATTCGTACGTCTCTCGTCCTTGTGTTCTGCTACGCCCCCTGCATGCTGCGTGTGAAAGAGACATATGTTTGCAGTGTGTGTGTGTGTGTGTGTCACTGGCATACATCCGTGTGTGTGTGTGTCTTGTCTTTACGTTTGCATGTGTGACTTTGTGGTTGTGTGTCTCGTCCCACTGGTCCAGGTTGTGACCTCGACTTTCATCTCCTTAGTCTTCGGCTCCTGCAGCCCGCGGCGCTGCGCTCCCAGCCAACAACACAGCAGATGTCACCACACACTGCAGCAAACACACACACAATCATACGTACACTCTCACACACACACAAACGGTATATCATCTCATACACAGACACATCCTGTTGCACACACACACATAGATACTTTTTTTAGCACATACACACACATGCAGAGTCTAGACAGGTTTTTGTTTTGCCTGTTTGACCCCAAAAACATGTGTGTGTTGACTGGACATCAGATAATACTATGTTTTAAATATTTTGGCCAAACTTGATTGGAGTTGAATGCATCGCTCCACTGTGCACTTATGTTTCATGTGGAACCTATATGCTGCAGGTCTCCCTTGAAAAAGAGACATATGATCTCAATGGGACCAATCTGAATAAATAAAGGTTTGAAATTAAATGAAATCGCTCCACTGTGAGAAATACACCTGACACACAAAGGTGTTCTCTTTTTATGTCTCTCAATCTTCCATTTTGTATAATAATTTATAAGAGCCACAGTCCTGATAAATCGTTAAATATTTAGTAATTGTGTGTTAGTGACTACCGCGCCCTCTGTTATCTCTGAGCTTGTCCTCCGTTGCTTCACATCCTGCCACCTCGGTCCGCTCTAATCAGACACTTCCTCCGCCCTCTTCGTCCTCATCTCACCTTGTTTTGAAGTCATGTCAGCCAGTTGTGGTGAGACGTGAGGCCGATTTGGACAGCAGCAGCGGAACAGTTATTATCTCCATCTCTCGGTTATTTATTTTTTCTCTGAGCGACTTAAGATGGCTGCTAGCGATGAAGCCAGGCCTGTGTGGCCCGCAAAACACTGTCCCCTGCAAATCCCCCTGTTTATCCACAAGCTTGACCCGCCAGGCCTGCGTGGGTGGGTCGTTGGCTCGGTAGGATCTGCACAGTGTGTGTGTGTGTGTGTGTGTGTGTGTGTGTGTGTGTGTGTGTGTGTGTGTGTGTGTGTGTGTGTGTGTGTGTGTGTGTGTGTGTGTGTGTGTGTGTGTGTGTGTGTGTGTGTGTGTGTGTGTGTGTGTGTGTGTGTGTGTGTGTGTGTGTGTGTGTGTGTGTGTGTGTGTGTGTGTGTGTGTGTGTGTGTGTGTGGTGGAGAAAGAATATGTGTGGAGACTGAGAGGTTTGTGATGAACTCCGGTTAAACTTGTGAGCAGGGTAACTCGTTTGACATTACTCGTCAAGATCCGCTCACAGGGTGGTGTGGTTGTGCGTATGAGCATTTTATGAACACACGCACGCACGCACGCACGCACGCAGAGTGACTGGCAATCTGAGGCGACTGTTCTGCTAAGTGGCAATGAATAGGGTCTTGATGTGCTCTGATGCCAGCGCTAAGCCAGCCCTGACAGTTAGACTGATCCCCACACATGTCTCCGTCTCTGTTTGGTATATACATCTGTGCCGCACCCACACAGGAACGGGTCAAGAATTCGAAGGTGTCTTGCTGTAAAGGCTTACACCCATAGGTGTTCAGGAGATGTGGCGAAGGACACATTTCCTCTATGGGAGAGATTCTCATATCGAATGTCTCAAAGTTTGCTTCCACATGTTTGTAAGCAACAGTGAATCTATCGAAAGGACCTGAACGCAGCATCTGGAACACATGGATTGACTTTATCTCACTTGTTGTGATAGTCTTAAGAACATCGAGTGTTGAGGCCTATGGAAACAGTATAGTGACCTTTGCCCCCCTTATCTATTGTTGTTTACGAGTCACTTTGATGCTGCTGTCATAAAGGATACGGCTCATCCACAGTGTACATGTGGAAGTTAAAGGACGCAGTTTGTGTTTCGGTGAGTGTTTTTCACATGTCGGTGCCATACGCAGAATTGGGGAACGCTATTGTTCTTTCTTGGAAAATACATTTCAAAGAACAAGCGCTCACCCTTGCGCGCACACGCACACACACACACACACACACACACACACACACACACACACACACACACACACACATTGTGCAGATCCTACCGAGCCAACGACCCACCCACGCAGGCCTGGCGGGTCAAGCTTGTGGATAAACAGGGGGATTTGCAGGGGACAGTGTTTTGCGGGCCACACAGGCCTGGCTTCATCGCTGTTTACGAGTCACTTTGATGCTGCTGTCATAAAGGATACGGCTCATCCACAGTGTACATGTGGAAGTTAAAGGACGCAGTTTGTGTTTCAGTGAGTGTTTTTCACATGTCGGTGCCATACGCAGAATTGGGGAACGCTATTGTTCTTTCTTGAAAATACATTTCAAAGAACAAGCGCTCACCCTTGCACACACACACACACACGCACACACACACACACACACACACACACACACACACACACACACACACACACACACATATACATATACACATGCACACACACTAAGGCACACCGGCTCCTTATCCAATCCCTCCACTAATTCCCCCTTGGTAGAAGGTGTTCATTGTTTCTCTTTCATTCTAATCTCTCCCTCTCCTCTTTTTAAAATCCATATTAGATTCTCTTTGAGTTGGCCACAATCAGAGGCACTGGTGCAGAGCATCACCCTGCTAATGCTCTTTGTCTCCCCAGATTTGTCACTTAGCATGGAGAGTACACCTTTGTCATGGAGCGGGCTGGGAGAGAGGCAGACTCTCACTCGGGGCAATTGTTTCTTGTCACAGGCCATCTTAACCCTCCTCCCCCTTAAGCAAATCAGCTTTGCTCTGGATTAGGGTCCTATCATAGCTCTGTCAGATCTCAGCAGCCTGCCTAAAAACAAACAGATCTGTAAAGTGAGGATTGAGTGGATGCTGAGATTTACATTCCCAAAAGTCCCCGTGTTGTCTTCACCTGGAAACCATCAGTCGATATCTCTGGAGTAAAGACGACTGAGATCTTTGGGGAAGTTTATCAGCCAAACCCTTAAGCTTCTTAGCATCCTGTTATCTGGTCGGGATGCTAAAAACGGGATGAGTCACACGATACATTGTTAGGAATTTTATTGCAACCTTACCTTACCTAACCTTGCCTTGTATGGCTTTGTCTGGCCAACAGTTGCTTTCTCAGAGTTGAGCGGGTGAAGTGAGTATACATGGAAGAGAGTACTCCTGGGAAGGCTAAGTCCATGTTTTCCCCCTTTATTCAGTATGTACTTTCTTACACTATATTAAAGGTGGGATGGGTAACTTTGGAGAAACCAGCTCGAGTGCGCTAGAATTTCAAAGTACACAACCGGAACAAATCTGCCACTTCCTTCAGACTTAGCTAAAATGATTGGTCGTGCTATTTACAGTACCACGGCTTCCACAGATGACGTTTTTTTAATGGATTTTTTGACAAAGCACTTAAGATATTCATTGCTATCGGGATGTTAAGAGCATTCCATGGAACATAACAAAAAGTTGATCTCGATCCGGTTTCTCAGACTTACCTACCCCACCTTTAATCACTTTTTTACTTCTAAGATTTAGTACAGACACACATACACACACACTTTATGCACTCGTATGTCCAACTTTCTACATTTACACACAAGGACACTGGACATGCACACACATCGACACTGCTGTCCGCCACTGTGGTGAATGTGCCGTTCTGATATCTGAACGGCTGCTTCATGCAGGAGGAGTAATCAACCGCAGATACAGTAGGGTGTGTGTGTGTGTGTGTGTGTGTGTGTGTGTGTGTGTGTGTGTGTGTGTGTGTGTGTGTGTGTGTGTGTGTGTGTGTGTGTGTGTGTGTGTGTGTGTGTGTGTGTGTGTGTGTGTGTGTGTGTGTGTGTGTGTGTGTGTGGTGTGTGTGTGTGTGTGTGTGTGTGTGTGTGTGTGTGTGTGTGTGTGTGTGTGTGTGTGTGTGTGTGTGTGTGTGTGTGTGTGTGTGTGTGTGTGTGTTATTGGCCATTTTAGGCCTCTGATGTCCGGAGATGGGGAAATCGTGGGAAAAGTGATGAGCAGGCACTTCATAGACCAGGGATGAACTCCTGCTATAATCCCGTCGACCTCTCTCTCTCACTCTCTCTCCCTCTTTGCCTCATCTTTCTTTCTCCATCACCCCCTCTTCCTCATTTTCTCCATCTTTCCCTCTCCCTTCTTTCCTCCCTATCCATCTCCTTGATTTCCACCTCTCTGTCTTTAATTTTCGTCTTCTCTACCCTTCTCTCTTTCCATTTCTTGACCACCCGCACCCCCCTGTGTCCCTCTCTCCAGCAGAAGTGCAGAGCCAGGGCTTTTGCCTGCTGGTAATTTATTTTCCCATTAGCCCCCTGTCTGAAGTGCATGCTCTAGGTCTGAGTGTGTGTCGGGGCACTGAGGGGCCGCCCAAAAGAAAAACCCAGAGAGTCGACGAGAGGAGGGCACCCTGGACTCACTGATAAGGAGAGGGGTGAGGCGGGGAGGGGTGAGGCAGGGAGGGAGGGACAGAGAGGTTATGAGATACAGGCTTGGTGTCCATCCAAGCATTTTTACAACTAATTAGAAAAACTAAGAAAAAAGGCAGATTTTTGTTGAACTTTTTCTGCTGTTGAAATGATTTGCAGATAAGTCAAGAGAATTGAGATTATTCATTCAACTTTTTGTCCTTTATCAAACGAATATGCCAAAGATATGCTGGTTCCAGCGTCTCAGTACGGAGGATTCACGTGTTTCCTCGTCTTATATGACATTGCATTTAATTTATTTGGGGTTTTCGACAGTTGGTCGAACAAAACATCACTGTAGGCTCTTGAAAAGGATGATGTGCCTCTCACTATTTTCTGACTTTGTATTAACTTAAGAGTTAAAGGTGGGGTAGGTAATTCCCTTCAGAAACACTTGTTATATTCCATGGAATGCTCTCAACATCCCGATAGCAATGAATACATGAAATGCTTTGACAATAAATACATAACAAAAATTAATCTGTGGAAGCCGTGGCGCTGTAAAAAGCACGACCAATCATCTGAGCCGGCTAAAATAACTGGATGGCCTACCTGCCTGTCAGCCTCCCATCTGGGCACAAACTCATCTCGTGCCCTCATTGGTCATGTGCGCGTTCGTGTGTGTTGGAGGAGGGGCTCTGTGAGGAAGTCTGAAGGAAGAGGCAGATATTTTCCGGCTGCGTATTTTCAAATTCGAGCGCACTCGAGCTGGTTTCTCCATGCTTACCTACCCTACCTTTAAGTCTAAAATAAAACAAATTGATCCATAACAGCAGTATCATTATAAGTTGCATCCCAGTGTTTACACAGGTTCTCATTGTAGACTAGATCTCAGCCTAAAGATGTGTGTATGTCCATTTCCCTCATGTCCATGCTGCAAAAAGGCTTTTCAGGCTTCCCTGTTAATATATTCATTAAATAGGTCTTGCCTTTCCTGTAATCCTTATCCCAGCTGCCTTTTTGGACATTGTTTAATGGGTTTAATGTAAATGTGTGTGTCATGTGGTTAAACGGAGCACACATAGTAGGGACATAAATAAATACTTAGGTCCAGCGTGACCCTGTTGGGAGGCTGAGGGAGGGTTAAGGAGAAGGGTGATCTTTACTTGTGGTCAGGGGGACCATCGTTAAGCCTGTTGGCGCTTTGGTGTGGAGCTTTTATATCTGGAGTTTCATTAATGTTGTTGAACCTCTGCAATATGGCTGTTCTTCTGTGTTGTGTTTGGCCTGTGAGCTAGCAGGAGGTTCGTCCCTCTCCCAGTTAGGATTAGACCTTTTAAGGGCTGGTTGGTTTGTGACTCTCCTCCTTTCATCTGCTGCCATCAGAGCAACGCTGCATTAGAGGCATTCCTCAATCTCTCTCCATTCTCCTTTCTCTCTCCGTCTCTAACCACCTCCCTCTTCTCTCTGTCTAAGTCTCCCTCCTGGCAAACACAGAATAGAGAAACTGTGATGCCATGGTTGTGACGAGGGCTTTGTTGCAAATAAAGAAACAGCAATGCACAATATGTTTTTTTTTATAAGCCAATACCGATAACCAAAACCATAACTGTTCATTTCAAAATGTGTGTGTTTTAAAAGCCTAATAAAAATAAATTAAAAACCTTGATATTTAGACAGCTGATGGTAAGAAAGGCTTACATGTCGCAACGGTTGATGATTTACAATTCCATAAACAATTTTAAATGAGATACTTTTGTTAATTCATCAACAAAAAAGCAAAACACGTATCTAGCTTAGCTTAGCTACATGTTGTCTTGCAAAGTACATCGAAACAACTCTAGAATCAATCTCTATGTTTTATAGACTGGGAATTGTCATATGCAGATTTGAATGCCTTTTTAAAGACAAACCTAAAACATGTTTTTATGGAGCCCTCTCCAATGAGGTCAGGCACAGCAACACAATGGTTACTCTTTGAGCTACTATACTTGTATTTGATGGCATGCTTCGTACCAAAGGACACCGGAGAATGAGTCCCGTTTGCTCAGGCTTCGTTTGATTTATTTTGCATTTTTTTGTATTGTTTGTTGAGTCTGCTTCCTTGTATCCTGAGTTGTGGGCCTGTACAGTTCCTGTATCTGGCAGTAGTCACACACTTGTCTGTCCCATATCCAGTTTCCTAATACAAAAAGACTCCCTCTCTGGAGCTCAGCGTCCTTCTAAACCATATTCAGCCAACACTGCAGCATACACTGAGCTGTAATCTGCCGCCTGTCCCTTTTAAAACAAGCCTAATCCTGCTCTTGTTGTGACTAATCTTCTCTCTTCACTCTCTTACTTCTCTCACTTTCCCTCAACTGTTTGTCAACCTTGTCGTGTTTTGTTGTTCCCGCCCCCCCGGGGATGAGGTGGTGGTCAGCGAAAGATGTTTCCATTTTGTGGGGTTTAAGTTAAATCTGATCCACAATGTGGTTCGAGTGAAGAGAAATCCTGTGATCCTTTTCTCTATTTGTGTGTGTGAGAGAGAGAGTGTGTGTGTGTGTGTGTGTGTGTGTGTGTGTGAGACAATACACATAAAAGCCATTTGCACAGTTCATCCCATTATTAAAACCATTGTCATTGTAATTCACATAACTGCAGTGATAGTATGGCATGCCTTTTATGTTCATTGTTGCCTTTTAAAATACACAGTGCTCGGGGAGAAAAATAAATCCTCACATATAATAGTAGCAGATGAATAAATTGGTCTTAATCTGAATGTGTGTGTGTGTGTGTGTTTATAACGCCTATAGTGCGGTATTCATAGGTGGTATGTAAAAAGGGCCGCCTTATCAGTTATCAGGGGAGGCCAAATTGACAGAGAGGAATCACTCCATTGTGTGCGGATTCCAAAGAGAGATGTGAGCACATTGGATGTCTCCATTTCCAATAACTGTGACCTTGAGGCAAGAGGAATAGCACTGTGCCCACACCGCCAATCTGCTGACTGCTGAATCCACCCACAGCCAGCTGATTTTGGGAGTCGGGGCGGAGGGCTAATCGGTGCTACCTCAGGGTTATTCTATAGGGTAAATTGAGTTAGGCTTTATTTTTCTGATACGTGTGAATACAAATTACAAAGGCCTGTGTGCACGTATTTGAATCCCCTGTGTCCATACTGTCCGCTTTGAGGGTTATACTGTGTTGCTCGTAACTTTACTATAAACACATTTTATAAATAAAGAGAAAGAAGACGTTAAATGAAAGTAAAACGGCAAAATGTAGCCAGATTTTTTTTATTCATCTACCGTCATTCTGCTCCATGCAAATCGCTTTTACCTCATGGCATTTCTGATCGAGTACACCATCAAGTATGTGACTTGTCCACTGGAGTCCTCACGTAGTCTGTAGAAACTGACCTTTCAGCCAGTTTAGGGTTGTTTTTTGTTTTGTGGCAGCGGGCTTCCGTCCGATAGTCATCTGTTTCACGTGGATCCAGTGATTCGCCAGTTATCATCACGGTTGTAATACCACTGTCTTTATCTTTTATCTTCCTCAACAATATACTAAACATCGCCACACACTCGCTTTAGTTATTCACAAATCAGTTGTGCCAAGACCTTTTGCCGACAATGGCAGGAACACAACAGTGCAAGATGCACTCATATCTGCCAGCCCCTCCAATGCCACTAAACGGTGGGGAACTTGAAAATAATGTTGATTTGTAAGAAAGAAGTGATGTGTATGGATCAATATGGAGCATTGACCATGCAAATGAGAAACCAATTGACTGGTGACCTGTGTGATAAAGCCATTAGATGATTGGCTTGTACTTTCTGTTCATCATGTTCTTACGCTGGCAAACTGTCAGTGTGTGTGTGTGTGTGGTGTCAGACCAGGTCTCTACAAAGAAGCCAGCTTATTTTCGCACTCAGCCTAATTAATCTGTCTCTCGGTGACAAAAGGATCCCCACCTTCCTCCGGCCCGTCCCATTGGCATTTTGGGGCAGAGGGATTCAGCAGGACCCCCGGGCACCCCTCCTGCCCTGACCCCTGCCCCCCCACCAGGGGAGCATCTGTGGATCGATCCGGGGCCAGCTGGCACCAGGGGAGAGGGGCAGGACTGACACCAACACAACCGCCTCGAAATAAAGTCGATCGTCGTCCTTTGTTTAGTTTATATGGCAGTAAAGCGTCACTGTTCGCTGGATTGCTGTTATTATTATTGTGGGTTGCGTGGGTCTTCTTCGAGTGTGTGTGTGTTTGTGTGTATGAGTGTGGTACAAAGATGTAAGTGAATCACATGATGCCCTGCAGTTGCACTTGGATGCAGCTAGGGGGCAGCATACAGCCACACCACCTCTCCCTCCTTTTTCTATCCTCTTTTCTTCAGTGCCACACACACACACACACACACACACACACACACACACACACACACACACACACACACACACACACACACACACACACAGGTATTTAGTCATTCTCTAGGCTCAGAAAGAGAGAGCACATTGATAGTCCTCTCTATAATACATTCAACTTCTGCATTGTCCTTTTCTTTCATTTTACACATTGTCACAACCTCCCTGTCACCCTAATCCCAGCTACCCCCTCACTTTCTCCCCAACACACACACACACACACACACACACACACACACACACACACACACACACACACACACACACACACATTGATTGACAAGCAGCATCCGGGGAAATAGAGCCGATTTCCATTGTTTGCTGTCCCTACTCAAATCTGTCGAAACGGTTATTCCATTCTTGCGCCGGGGTATTTGCATATCCTTAAGTATTTCCTATTTTCCAGATCCCTCTCCCCCTTCTCCTCCCCATCCGCATTTTTGCTAAATCCCCTCTTCTTAAGTGTTTGGTGCATTTAGCAAATCCATTCATAACGTATCTACATGCACTATTAGCTTAGTGTAATGGCGAGGGTGTAATCTGCACAGAGTTCTTTTGCCATCTTCCTCTTCTCTTGAAGGGCTGTCCTTTTGACTTGCTGGTGGGGCGATGATACGTCATTACGTTTCCCATCTAAAGTGACAAGGCCCAAATGTCAGCACGAAATGTCAAGTGGCCTCGCTACTCCTTCGCTCGATTTCTTCTGTAGTTTTGTATTTAATTATTGGAGTGTGGAGCGAGGTGGGAATGATGGAGAGAGATTGAAGGATGGAAAGGCAAGACAGAAACAGAGGGATAGAGGTTACAGACTCAGATTCTGATCGTTTCTGCCAGGTCCATTTGAAGCTTCAGGTCTCGTCTAAATGCACCTGGAAGCTGGTCTGGGATTCACACCGTCAACCTTTCATGCTTTTGAGCCCACATGCCACCTGGGTGAGCTGTTCAGCCTGTAACTCTCAATACACACACACATTTACTCAGGCAGTTGGGCCTTATCCTTGTTGTCGAGTCCTGACATATTTATGAATACATGTTTAGAAAAGCACTTATTGAATACACATTGATAAGTCATCACAAATGTTGTTTTCTCAACAATTGAGGGAACAGAATTGGTAACGTGGAGCTGCCACAAAAACGACATGTGGTTTGTGACCGAAGATTTTCATCGTCATAACTACATTATGTTCGTATGGCCAATAATAGCCTTGAATCGCACACACAATAAAGTATATGATTATGATTTTTTTATTTTTTTAAATACACAATCACGTGCAGTGTTAGTATTTGTTGGCTGGCCTATAGATTTCTAGTCCCTTTTTTGAGCTTATACAGTTTCTCACCCTATAACCAATACCTTTACTACTCCATCTTTAGTGTGTGTGTGTGTGTGTGTGTGTGTGTGTGTGTGTGTGTGCGCGCATGCGTGTGTGTCCTGCGGTCCTCAGCGATAAGGCTGAGATTGAGTTTTCTCCGCCGAGCCAGAACCTCTGAGATGGTGTGTGTTTGTGTGTAAAGACATCTGGAACCGGGCAATGTAAAGAGCTTCTATCACTGTATCTACCATACACTCCGGAGTGTGTATGTATATTTGCTCTCAAACCGCTGTTGTGTGAGAGGAAGCTCGCTGCTCTGCTTTGTTCGGCATTGTGCGCATGAGAGGATGAATCCTCTGGGCTCTATTCACAGCTCTGGTATCATAGCGCAGGAGCTTGTGCGGTTAGTAGGGCTGCACTATTTGGAGTAATTTGATATAGTTTGACTTTCCAAAAGGATCTGTACCAAACATATGTTTTCTTAATGCCGGGATATCTCTGCAGCTTTCCAATTCTTCGTTCAAAATGGTATTAACACACTTATTGATCATTTAACCAATATTATATTATAGATTTAGCAATTTCCATATTACTTTTGATAATCATGCAGCGCTAGAAGGTAGGTTTGTCTACAATCACATATGCAATATAATGTATAGACAAAACAACTGATTGAGAGAGAATATTTGTTTTAACACTGCTTGCTGCACGTGGCCTGTAAAGAGACGTGTGCACGTGTGTCTGATCTTTACGTGTCAGTCTCTCATCAGCAAGTTAACCGCCGTCAGTTAACCGGGGAACAGTTTTCTTTCCCTTCACTGAAACACTGTCTGTAAAAACGTAGGAGGCACAACAGAAGAAGAGTGGTATCAACACAGCAAGGAGGTGAAGCAGTCTGCTATTCACTGACAGCGTGGTGTCACACCCGCAGACAACTAAACCCATCAGTTTCTGTTAGAGGAAGGGGAGGGGGGACATCCCATACTGTTTAGTTTCCATATCTCATGCAGGCTTTCCGTGGTGAGCAGCTTGCACGCACGCATGCACACACGCACGCACGCATGCACACACACACACACACACACACACACACACACACACACACACACACACACACACACACACACACACAGTCACTATAACTCTTATCACATGGTCTGTGGCATATTCCCAAATTCCAATTTGACTGCTAACCCCTGGCCCAGAGCAGATCTCTGAAAAGAAGTGCAGCAGAAATGTCTTCAGCACGGACCTTTTGATAGCAAATATCAGGAGGATTTCACAACTGAATTCACAATGAGGATATTAGCTTGTTCTGGTGGCCAAATACATCATTTACTTGGATATTGTAACCACCAGTTTTTGTTACACAGGGGGTCCGCGGGGTCTTAAAAGGTCTTAAAGGTTGATAAATCAATTTAGCGAAAGTGAAGGCTATTCAAAAAATATTAAACGAAATTTTCCAAGGTATGACATTTTGTAGCTTGTCTTCAATAAGTATATAAATGGTCCAAAGAGGTTGTGTTCTACAGTCTGCCTGAATGTAGTCATGGCGTAGGTGTGTAGTGTGATTCTGTGTAGTTTATTGATGGCATCCCGTTGGATTGGACGTCATCTGAACAGGACGTCGCACGCTCACTGCTTGATAGTCCGTTTACGCCGGTTGCTAAACAACATCGTTATGGGGAAATGCAAGTTTGCGTCCAATTGGTTGGAAGATAAGGAGGAAGGACAATCAATACTGTATATAGTCAATGTGAGGTAAAGTGTGTCGCCAAGGTAACTGGTTAAAACTCAAAGTGGCGACGAGGTCTTCAAATGTAGGGAAAGGATCTTAAAAAAGGTCTTAAAGGTCTTACATTGGACTTCAGGATTCCTGCATACACCCTGTAAAACCTTTAATACTTGTTCCCAAAGTAAGAATATGCTTAAAATAAAAAAAATTGCTTCTTTGTTACTTTTCCTTTTTGTTCTCCATCTGATCCCTGCGGTGCCAATGCTATACCGTGTAAATTGACCTGGATGTGCTCCATCTTTGTGTCCCTCTGCAGGAGTCTCCATCAGGGCGGAGGAAGGCCCTGGCTACCAGCAGTATAAACATGAAGCAGTACGCCAGCCCCATGCCCACACAGACCGATGTCAAGCTCAAGTTCAAGCCGCTGTCCAAGAAGGTGGTGTCGGCCACGCTGCAGTTCTCCCTCTCCTGCATCTTCCTCCGTGAGGGAAAGGCCACGTAAGTCACCGTCTTCTGATTCAAGTATTCACAATTCTTTAGTTAGCTTTTCTGAGGGTGAACATTTGTCTTCTAGGCTTTTTGTCAACGGGTTTATTGCAAATCATTATTATTATTAAGTATACAAGACTGCTTTATAAGGAATCACTAAGCCAATCTGTCTGGGTGTTTGTATAGTTATACTGAATGTGTACCCGTAGATTAAAACGTATAAGGATATGTGCACACTTAATGTGTGCGCACAGAAACGGACACACATCAGTCTTACATTCTTTGATTGCACAAAGTTTAATTTACAGACACACTCACTTTCAGCTTCTCATTCACATCTTTGATATCACCAACTTTCATTTGAGGACACACACTCTCCATCACGATGTCTGCCGTCTGTTATTCATTCTGATTTGATAGGAGGGACTTTTATTTAAAGGCAGACACACACACACACACACACATGCACTGAGCAGGAGCAAAGCATCAAGGCCTTTGTTGTGGCGCGGGCGGCGGGTCGATGGCGCGTAACCCTTGTTAACCCTTCGGGGAATGATGTCGACCACACACAAACAAACCCAATCACACCGGTTCAAATGAGCCTCTGGGCCCGAGAAACACCAAACACAAAGAACAGAGAGGAGAGCGCGTTGACTATGATGGAGCGGCGGTTTGAGGGAACTGAGGAGGAGTACACAGGACTACATTAAATACAGGCGGTACTGTAGAATAAAGGGAGGGTGGGGGGAAATAAGATACAATGGGTGGAAGGGCATGAGGAGAGAAGAGAGGTTTGACTTGTCAGGATGAGATGTGCTTCAAGTGTAGGAGTGAAGTTAAAGTCTCATGGTTGTTATGGCAATAAGGTTTGTAGATGAAGTGAAGAAGAAGTGAAGACAGAAAGAGAAGGATTGAGAGCTATGATAATCCTTATGGTTTTGTATCCCTTGTAGTTGGTTTTAAATCTCATTCGTACTTTTTACCACTATAGAGAGGCGAAGTCCCTCCCTTTCCGGGGAGCTCCATGGGACCTTATTTCGGAAAAATTATGTATTGAAGTCAATGGGGAGAGAAAGATTATCTTTCGATTCTGTTTGAATTGTGCCACGAATTACACATATTTCGTAAAACTGTGAAGACTTTTTTTGTGTGAACCGCTCAATGACCTACATCTCCCGTCTCGCTCCACACACCAAGACGGCCGTCACGTTGAAACATTTCACTTCTTTCTTTCAGAATGAGGCGGAAAGTATTAAAAGAGGTGAAAATCACTCCAAGTCTGGGCGCGTTGAGAGCTGTGCACACACACACGGGGAGTTAGTCGGTTCGTAAGAGCCAGCATGCGGGACCGGGACTCTGGGACTTGTAGTCTTTCTTGCGTATTTTTCTTAGTCTTATATTTTAACAGTTTTACGACAAACTGACTTTTTTGTCATGGAAATAATTTTGTAAGATTGACAAAAATCATATGTGTAATTCGTGGCACAATTCAAACGGGATCGAAAGATACGTTTTCTCTCTCCATTGACTTCAATACAAACTTTTTCCGAAATAAGGTCCCATGGGGCGGAAGTAGATGGGCGGGACTTCGCCTCTCTATTGTATTGGCATATGTATCTGTTATAAACACTGTTTCTACCTCTAAACATACGTGTGTGTCTGTTTTCTATGGTGCAGTGATGAGGACATGCAGAGCCTGGCCAGCCTGATGAGCATGAAGCAGGCCGACATCGGTAACCTGGACGACTTTGAGGAGGAGAACGAGGAGGACGAGGAGAATAGGGTGAACCAGGAGGAGAAGACTGCCAAGATCACAGGTGACTGACTCAAAACGATTTGTATTCCTTTGACACTGTTTTGATGAACCGAGATACACCGGCCGACATGGATCAAAGTCACACATGTTGCTGCTTTGCTGGAATCATCCATTAAACCTGAGCACAGTAATATGTTGACTACTGGCCAGCATTGACTTTTCCTGTGCTGTTATTGGTCAATCAGTCTGCTAAACCAGCTATTTGCAGCTGGCAAATCAACTTGACCAGCAAAAAGCCAGGGTTTCTACAAAGTCTTGATAGATTGGAAAATGCTTAATTTCAACCAGTACGTTTACAAGGTTAGGAATATGCTTGAATTAGAATATACTGTTCTTGAAATATTGAACATTCTTAAATCAGATAGCCACAACTTATGTTTAAAATATCTTATTTTCAACATGATCTCGTGTTTAATCAACATAACACCTCGTGTAAACATCAATCAAAGTATTGGAAATCAAAACAATCCATTGTTATATTATTTGCTTGTTTTTGGAATAAAACTGACAATATACAAAGATTGCTGTGGATATTAATAATGCATTTTGTTAACTTTTTCCTGCTTGATTTATATTTACTATTTAGATCTAAAGCTAAAGGCCCCAAAGTTCTGGACATGTAAGGCTTAGGTACCTTAAAATAGCTTGAATAGAGTGCCACAGTGACGCGTCCTAAAACCCAGAAGTAAGTTAGCATTTTACCACTTCCGGTTCCTTCGACAAAAAGCAATTCAATTTCTCCAGGGTTTAGGAAACTAACTGGAATAAGGTCGGTGGTTGAGACACATTGAAGACACGGATCACGTTTTGTTCTACGACATTAAATCCATCAGCAGAGACCCCGCCGGTGATTTCTGAAGAGTTTACGTGTCTGAAAAACGATGGTTGTTACCAAGTGGCTGAATAGGACTACAGAAGTTGTCGAGGCCGTTGTACGTCATTACACCGAACACGTAAACACTCCTCTAAGTTAGTTCCTGTTCTGCTTGAAAGCAAGTCCCTGCCTCCTGCAAACTGTTAGAACAAACGCTTCAACTTGTACAATTTAGAATCTGTACGTTTGAATATGGATCTTAAGTCGGCGTGACGTTGAAGCAGCGACCCTGCTGTAGTTCCTTTATAGCATAACGTTAGCATTTTGCTTCTGGCGACTAGATTTACGCTTAGAAAAGGATAAAAGTAGGGTCGACATGTGGAGATTATCCGGCTGAACAAAACATCATCCGTCTCTTCAATGTGTCTCAACCACAGACCTGATTTCCAGCTATTCTCCAAAATCCTATGGAGAAATTGAATAGCTTTTTTATCGAAGGAACCAGAAGGAGTTTACTTCCGGGTTTTAGGACACGTCACTGCGGCACTCTATTATATTCTAATAGATTCCTCCAAACCCGAAAATGTTCAAAATATCGTTGTCAAAAATATTGCCTTCTTCTTAAACTCTTTACTTGTCGGACCAACCATCTTGAAAAATCCTTCAGACCTGAACCACCATCACCAAGGCGTCAGCGGGGCATCAGCTTTGCTTCTTTCTTATTTTATTTCGTTGTTTTTTTTGCGTTTCCGCTTCTTCAAGTGTGCATGCTTGCATACGTAGGATTATATATTCATGAGTCTGTATTTAGGTTTTCTTTTATTGCTTATGCTGTACTTCCCAGCTGTTATTCTTTCTTCTTGTTTTCTGGACGCGTGGTGGCTTCCATGCAGTACATGTTGAGGATTCACACTATGGTCTCATGTACGGGCGCCTCCTGCTTTGCTTAATCCAACTTGTCTTCATGTTAAGCTTCATGCTTTCTCTCCTTTGCGTACCCTTCCCTGCTCTTTGTCTCATATGTATATGCATTGAGCGCCTACAGCGATGCTTCACTAGCGACTCTCTGAATCAAAGGCTCGGCCGAGCTGCCAAAACTCCCCTCCGCCATATCCCCCCCCGATGCTACCTACCCAACAAACTGCAACACTAACACCAGCTAACCCATGCAAACCCTGCAACACATGTTCTCTTTTTTAGCTTTCACTCACAGCGTGTACAAAGTGAAAAGAGAATATATTACACCTAGAATCGTTGTATTCTTCATCTTCATGAATATATATAATGTGTGGGTATATTGATTGTGAATATGTGTGTGAGTGTTGGACTACTTACCAAGTCAACCAGCCATCAACTTCAAATGACTAAAAACATGCAATGTCAAAGTAAAGATATTTTACTTCAGCTTTTACTCATTGTTGCATCAAATGATCTTGATTTTAGGACGGTTAGATGCTCTGGCAATTCTAAGACGGAGCAAAGTTATAATCATTTTTTTAGTATTGATTTTTTAAATATCAATATCCAAATATCCAAATATCCCACTAAATATGGGAAACTCTTTCAGTTTCCCAGGAAGGGTTACTTTTCAGTTTTTTTGTTTTGAAATACCTTTTTAGGGCCAGTTTTAATTCCTCAAGATTTAGTTTACTTACAAACAAAACACATGGTGCTATGATATTTTAACGTTTACCCGTTAGTCAGGTGCATTTTAATTCAACCCCCAGTCTGTAATTATTAGACCAGACCCTTTGGTTTATTGTCAGAAGAGCTGAATGAAATTGATACTGATTCTTATTTTTGGTAGAGATATATTAAAGCTAAGAAACGAATGTAAGACAATATCCTTTGAGTTGACTTTTTCCGTGTACAACATTATGTTTAATTAGGTTTAAAAGTGTGTTTTAGCTGACAGTAACACCCCGCGACAGAGTTAACCAACTCATGCCGTTTGACACAACGACCTGTGTATTTGGAGATGTACTTTAGATCAAGCACAAGTAGCAAGCTAGTTCAAAAATAGCAATACAACTGCAAACTAAATCAAGGTATACACAGGAATATGCACTTTCCTCATCTCTGTGTATACATGTATTTGTCAAAAGAGAGTGTGTGTGTGTGTGTGTGTGTGTGCGTGTGTGTGTGTGTGTGTGTGTGTGTGTGTGTGTGTGCTATTTCTCTGGGATGTGTTATGTTGCCTTATTCACTGCTATTCTTCCTTCCTTCCTCCCTTCCTATATGGCCCTGTCC
Organism: Champsocephalus esox; assembly: GCA_036324585.1. Taxonomy (NCBI): domain Eukaryota; kingdom Metazoa; phylum Chordata; class Actinopteri; order Perciformes; family Channichthyidae; genus Champsocephalus; species Champsocephalus esox. The sequence continues at coordinate 31,968,537 of CM070497.1, read as the reverse complement.
TTTACAGAGATAGTAAACCATTTGAATGCCCTCAGCTGCTTAGATGATGATGAGGATGATGATGATGATGCGGGTGTCCTTATGCGAGCACGCAAAGCAACCGCTAAGCCTGCCGCTTCCTCCCAAGGTCTTTTTTCACCTTTCTTTCACCTCTCTCATCCCGTGTTCCTGGCTCGTTGTGTCACCTCTACACTGCCATGCATTACCACAATCTCTTTACATATCATTATTTTCTTAATCCTGTCTTTTCTAGCGTTCCGTCTCTTTTTATTTCTCTCTCTTTCACTCAAACGTCCCATCCCTTTGATCCTCCTCGACATTGGTATTGTGATCGTGTTGTGGTGGTACACTTGATATTGGGTCATGTGGTGGTGTGCAGTAAGAGGTGTTGTGAACACATCCGTTGGTGTTTATCCTTTTGGTTCATGTTCTTGTTTTTGTGACAGTGTTACTTTCTCTTTTGTTTTACTGCAATTGGTAGTGAACCATAACACGGGATCCAAACTAAGTGTTCTTACCTTTTAGAACCCTTAGATGCACGAGTGATGGGCCTACACTCTTCCATAAGTATTAGAATAATGTGTTTTTATGCCATTTTTGTCATTTTGGTTTATCACAAAATATAATCATCAGTATTATATTTTGTTTCACACTAGAAATATTTTATATTTAATTTTTCACTATTTATAATTTTAGACATTTTTTTTACATTTTGAAAAAAAAACGAAATTCTATAGAAAATGCATGCGGGTCATTTCTACCACACGTATGGAAGCTTGGGGTAGAAATACAAAATGATATCCAAAACATGTTTTTTGAGGAATAGCTGGAATATGAAATGATGAAAAAATGTAATTCTAAGAAAACCACCTCACCGGGTCAAAAAAGACCCACTTATGCATCTAAGGGTTAAAGGAAAAAAAAGTTTTGCTTTGTCAATTTGGAATTAAGTGCATTTGTTTTCAGTTGGGCTTTGTATTGAACCTGTGGTATTCTTATCGTGGATCCCATTACCTTAACGCTCAGGACATTACAATATAACACACATTACATTGCATTTAGCCAAAGCGACTTACAATAAGTGCGTTCGACCAAGAAGATACAAACTTGAAGAAGACAGAATCATAAAGTACATCAGGTTTTATAGAGCTAAAACATTTCAAGTGCTACTCAACTGGCTTTAGGCAAGCCAGTCCTTTGTTAGTATATAAGTGCTTTGTTAGTAGTTCTATCGCTCAAAGTGGAGTCGAAAGAGATGAGTTTTCAGTCTGCGCCGGAAGATGTGTTTCTGCTGCCCTAATGTCAACGGGGAGCTCATTCCACCATCTTGGAGCCAGGATAGCGAACCCACGGGCACACACACTGGTGGTTGAAGTTATAAGGATTATATTGTCGTACAACACCATAAAAAGACAGAGGTAATGTCCAAACACTCAGTACATCGTACAGCTTTTATTCTCTCTTTCACACGTGTTACTGGGCATTTGGGCCACATGTAACATTTCATCCTTCTGGAAAGTTCCCTTTCTCACAGGAAACACTGCTTGTAGTTAGAAACACAATCACGAACAGAGTATTCTAATATGAGCAATTGATTAAATCATAGGCAAGGCTTACAAGAACTTATTATATCAGCAGTAAAACTAATCAACTTGATCATATCATCAGTAAAAGATAGCTTTGAGATTCTAATTGGGCCCGGAGCTGGTGAGAGGCTTCAGAGCGATAATATAATACATGTCTAAGTCAGATAGAGTTGAGGGGGTTAGAGACACATCAGCATTATGTTAGGGGTCTCAATCCATCTGCTTTGAAGGGTACAAGTAGATATTCTTTCTCTTACCACTAAGACTATTCTACATGGTTTCACTGGCTAGTCAATATGTCAGGGTTAACTATTTAGTAAAATAACCGATCATTGCTTATAAGGACATCTTTCACACACTCATGCACATGTCTAATGTCCATGGCCTAAACTGGGTTGCGAATGTTGTCAGTCAGAGGCGAGGATGTGCCGGACCCCTTATCAGCTAACACCACTTCACAAAGCCCCCCTACATATAGACCAAGCGACACACACACTCACACACACTCTCACACACACTCTCACAACACACACACACAGCACTTGTTCTCTTTGTACAGATTCTCCCAGCAGCATTTCTTGGCATCTACCTCGCACACATTTACGCTCTTTACAAACGGACCCACACCATGGCAGCATGCGATGACGATGACGAAGATAAAGTGGACAACTCTCCGCCTTTCCAGCTGGGATCTCCATAGCAACTCTCTACTGCCTTCACTGTCCCCCACAGCAACACCCCATACCGCGCACATTTTCCCAGAATGCCACTGCTGTATGCATCAAGTGGGCTGAGGTGGTGGAGCACATAAAAGTTCAGGCTGCAGGATTACTTACACAGGACTTTTTTTAATGCTCATGGTTCACTCCAAAGTGCAGGTTTTGGTTAATATGGGTTTGTGAATGTTTGTGTTCATTTCATTTTGGTGGATGTGTTGTGCTGTAGTTGTTTGTCTTGACTCTGTCGTTCGTGTTCATGACTTTTTGTTTGACTCTTGTGGCAACAGAGCTCATCAACAAGCTGAACTTCCTGGACGACGAGGATCAGGACGTGCCCCCCGCCTTGTGCTCAAATCCCTTCGAGGATCCCGATGACGACCTTCATCCGAACCACCTCAACCCGTTTGATGATCCTGACGATACAGGTACGCGTGTGACGAAAACAATCAGTCTAATTTCATTTTGGTGGATGTAGGTTTTTTTAGTAATTTAAGCTGGTTTTAGGCTTTAATATTCTGAATGCTAGCACAAGAAAAGTGTTTATTTTGGGGGTGTCAGTCGAGAGACAGGGGATGCTACTCAAAGGTTTTGGTTGTGCACATACCTTGAATGTGTGTATTCATGTGTAACTATAGCGGGGAGGCTCCAATGCTTTCAGTCAGACAGCTAAACCAATATTTCTGTCTGACCACCTGAGTAGCCAGGTGTATTAGCATGGGTTATTTGTTTTTGAGTGGCATGCTCCCACCCACGCACACAGAGCTCCCACTTTGATGCTTGTTTGCTTGTTTAATCTGAACCTTATTGTTCGTATCAGATTTTGCTTCCTTGTGCACATGTTTGGATAAATATATTCCTAGACATTTCTTTTTTAGGACATCCTAATCTTATTAAACCACTTTTGAAACGTACGATTTCAATTGGTTTGACGGTTGGTATATTTTGACGTTCATTTGAAAAGATATTCATTTGTTTCTGTGGATCTCGGCAAACAAAAAGCCTTTTTGAATTGTCAAATTGAACACATTTACTCAGTTTTTATGGTACGATATTAACCATATATTTGTCTGAATTATCCTCCAAGTGAACTAATGTTAACACAATATTGAAAAACCAACCAAAATCTAATTCATGTTACGAAATGTATGTAAAATCTGATGGGAATCAAACACTACTGACATTAGCATAAATCCAGAGGGAAGCCACCGGTTGGTTAGTGGCTCGGCTACATCTGAATTCTAAACTCTTGCATAGCGTGTTGTACATGCACTCACCGCTCTCTCCTCGGCCCAAACAGAGCCCCCTGCGCAGCCGGTCTTAAGGCAGCGGGTTGAAGATACCTCCTTCTACGACCACGATTCCTCGAATCCGTTTGATGACCTGGAAGAACCGGAGACAGACACGGCTCCGGGGAATCCCTTCGAAGAGGCCGACCCCGACACGGACCTCCAGCCGGACCCAGAACCCCCCAAACCCAGGCAGAGGAAAGGAGTCCGGCCTGTGGACATGAGCAAGTACCTGTACGCAGACACAGCGCGGGAGGAGGAGGAGCAGCTTGATGAGTAAGACTTTATGTCTTTATTTGTCCAATTTCTTTATCATATGTGTAATCTACTGACACAGGAAATGTACCTCTTGTATGTTTTGTCCTTTGTTTCTTTCACTTTCATTTGCTTGTATTACTCTTGCATTGAATACAATAAAAGGAGTCCTTAAGCCCCTTTTGGTATGTACAAAGTGCATGTGTATGTCTGAGTAGAGAGGCCTGTGTTATATGGTTTGCTTTAGATAAATATACTTTCCTAAATGGTTTTCATGTCTGAGTAGCCCGTACTAGAAGCAGCAGTCTGGAAGGTTTCAGGCTGCCAAGCTGCTTTACTGGTGGCAGGCCAAGTCGCCTGAGACCCCTCCTTATGAAGGGGCACTTGTAGCCCCCCCATCAGGGCAGAGTGACGAGGCAGCTCTTTCAACGGGAACAAGGGCCCTGTTGTTTCTCGGCATTCTTTAACCTTGTCTCCCTCCTTTCCCTCTCCTGTCGTCCCCTCCTTCCCTCTCCCCCTATCTGCTTGTTGCCTCATACTTTCCCTCCTCGCCATCATCCTTTACTTCCTCCTCAGACTCTGCTCATTTCTACTTTCCTTTCTTCCCTTTTGCATTACTTAAGTGTATTTAATTTGCCATTTAATTTCAGTCTTGAATTGTTCCCCTTTTATGGCATTGATAGTCTAAAAGTCGATGAGGGTTAGGGTTACTGCATCTACAATATGTGTTCAAAAAACAAAGGCAATCAGTGACAGAGAGCTTTGAGGGACAATTAAAACCGATTTTGCATAGTTGTTGCATATAAAAGAAACCATACTGTCAAAGAGAGCTCATTTGTAATCAGTGCCTTAATGGCTAAAACAACATCTTATTGTGTGGACCCCCTTCTGTAGCCTGCCCTAAATAGTAAACCTGAAGTTTCCTCCTGTTGAGGGACGCTGTCACTCAGAAAGCCGTATATGTTAGTCCTCTCGGCTTCTAAAGACAGACAGGTTACTGACTGGTATGTTTCTTTTGCCCTGTCCCTTACACCAGGAGTAGTCTTCAGCAGAATAGAAAGTTCAAGAGGGCAGAGCAGTGTTTTGACTGGAGCCCTTTCACATGTCTTTTAGCCAGCGCTGGTCTGTTAAAGCTGCTCTATGGGCCTGCCTGCTCTACTTTGCTTTACTTACCTCCTTTCTCCCTCTTCGTATCGCTCTGAGCTTAGATAGACACTGAGCAGCTCGAACCTCAGCCTTTTTCTTTCTTCCTCTCGCTCTGACCCCCACCCTCTCCACCCAATTCTCTTGTTTGTTTAGGATTGCTTGTTGCATGTTGAGTGAATGTCTCAAGGCCGTGCCCCTGCTTTCAGTGCCACAAGCATGCCTGTATATTGATAACACTCTGGTATGTGTGTACGAGTGCCTGTGTGAGTGTGTGTGTGTGCCTTCGTGCTCCTGCCTGTCTGTCTGTCAGTAGTCCACATTGGGCAGTAAGGATATGAGGTCACGCAGACCTGACCTCAGTGCACCTGCATCTTCTATTACCTTTCCACTTGTGTGTGCCGTTCATTGTATTGCACAAAACTCTCGTTTCCGTGTCGCAATTTCCTGATGTTTAACTCAACAATGGGATTTCAGAGCAAATGATGCGTTTAAATAGTGCTCAATAACTCTGCAAAAAGGATCTATAATGTGCGTTGTATGCATTAGTCTTTATATGTTACACATCTGAATTGCATTGCTTTATTACCCTTGACATATTAAGAAATGCCTGTTTTTCTTTATTTTATATTTTTTTCTTGCATATTTTGCATTTGTTTTTCTTCAGAAACACAATCTTTGAAGCAAAAGGTCAAACTAATCTTAATAATTAAATAATCCTCTATCAATGCACATTGCTTTAACTTAATTTCTTAAAGAATAATTGTAGTCTGTGCTCACTTTCTATCATGACATTTTGTTTCCCCCTCTCACCCTCCTTTCTCAGATCTAACCCGTTCTACGAGCCAAGAACATCGAGCCCCGAGCACCCCCCCCGCTGGTAGCCCCTCTCTGGATGGGGGCAGCGGCCAGAAGAGGAGGGCCCCCCCCGCCCCCCAGCTCCAGCTCTGGCCTGGGCCCCAGCACCCCCTGCTCCCAAACCCAGCGCTGGACCAGACAGAGAGAGAAACCAGCCGGTCGGGCCCAGCCCAGTCGCCGTGGTGATGGGGAGAGAGCTGGCCTCCTCCTCCCCCAAGGTAAACACACTTCACCTGAACGCAACACACTCGATTTATACCCAAAACAGGCCCACAGACATGTATGACAAAACAACAAACGTGGAAAATGCACACATGGGAGAACCGCTTCAACACGTGTATTTCGGTTTATTCACGGCATTCATTTCGTTATTCTACAGTATTGTTGTTTTATAGTTATTTGTTAATGTATACAACCCAATTTGTGTTCTTTGAAATTGAAAAGGATATTGTGTTTGTTACTTTCGTTGCAGTTGTATATGTCTTAAGTGTAATTTAGCTTGGCTTCCTATTTTGTATGGACATGCTTTTATTTTGAAGGAGAGTTAGCGCTGTTGACAGGAAGTTGTTGTTGCTATGGAAACAACGTGACGGAGAAAAGTCATATCTACATATAAAGATGGAGAAAGTAAACAATAACATTTATGGTTAAGTGTTAGCACCCCCCGAAGAGGCACAAGCTCTTACGTTGATATTGGAGATTTCAATAAATTAAAAAAAACGAATATCCGAATAACGAAATGGGAACCCGAATAGTACTCCAGTGTTTCCCCTACATTGTCTTGGAGGGGCGCTGCAACGCCAACGTGCCCCCCCTGAAATTCAAGGTGTTTAAAAAAAAGGTATATATATAGCACCAAATTGCAACTAATCTATATCTACTGTCACTTTACACATTGAACATGTACTCTTTTATTAAATAAACTAAACGCTTTCATTTTAAGTTGTGAGTTTAATGTTTTTGACCCTAAGAAGAAACACTGTACTCCAACGAACGAATATTCGGATATTCGGGTACAGCCCTACCATGTAGGCTCAGCTTCTCTGAAAAATATATTCTATAATCCACAGTACAATTTGAATAGACAAATGTAAACATCACATACACACAGTAAAGAAGGGTTTACGCTTTTATTCTATTTTTTATTAACCACTCGGTAATGTTTTTCAGAGAACCAAAGCTTCAAATAGTTTAGTACGTCTTTTCCATAATCTGAAGTAAAAAACGCAAAGTTCTGCAGTTTTCTTACTATTCTTCATTCTGACTTTTTCATTGTAGGATGTGTTATTATAAGTGAATTACTTTTGTAAGTGAGTGTGTGTATGCATGCATGTGTGTGTGTTTGCGCTTGTGTGTCCATATCCAGTGGTCCTTACATTAGCTTTTTTTCCGCCTGCACAATCCCATCTCCTGCCCATTCTTTATGCTCATGATGGTCCCGGCTCCTCATTTGAATATAGGTATTTGTTTATTGGGGTGTTTTGGTATGTTTATTTATTTATTTAAATTAGGTAAATCATGGCTGGGTCTAATTAAATGGCTGATGGTCACACACACTCACGGCAGGAGTCAGACCACTGGTGGGGAATGATTGGCTGTGTGTGTGTGTGTGTGTGTGTGTGTGTGTGTGTGTGTGTGTGTGTGTGTGTGTGTGTGTGTGTGTGTGTGTGTGTGTGTGTGTGTGTGTGTGTGTGTGTGTGTGTGTGTGTGTGTGTGTGTGTGTGTGTGTGTGTGTGTGTGTGTGTGTGTGTGTGTGTGTGTGTGTGTGTGTGTGTGTGTGTGTGTGTGGCTCAATGATCCTATGTGGGGCTTAAACACAGGAGGCTTAACTACAGCAGAGCGATCACAAGGGGGTGTTGACCCCCTGTGCACACACATATGCACACACGCTCTATACAGTTACTACACACACACACACACACACACACACACACACACACACACACACACACACACACGCACACCCACTCCCCATGCAGCAGGCTAGCTGACTGTTTTAGTGTAGCTGGGCGGTGATGCTGGCCGTCCATGTAATTATGGCACAGTGCCTTTATCACCCAGCTGCAGTTGCCTGTGACCGTGGGTGAGGGGGCCTAAACCACTTTAATTACCCAGAGCCAGTGGCCTGTGGTGGGCCACACTTCGCCAAGAGATGCCCCTGCCTCTGGAGCTCTGGGAGGAGGGAGGGAGGGAGGGATGGATGCAAAGAATGAAAAGCGGTGAGGATTGAAGAGGGGTGGGGGTGCAGTGAAGGAGAATAGGTGGGAGATAGTGAAGGGTGGAAGAACCGTGGGGGGAAGAGAAGGAAGATGGCGAGGGAATAGTAGAAGAAGAGATAGGATGTTCACAGTAAACAAGGATAGGCCTACAGGGTTGTTGACATATAGTGTGAATATGTTTCTCTTATTCGCACCAAGCATTATGACACACACACACACACACACACACACACACACACACACACACACACACACACACACACACTCACGCACGTCAGCCATGTGTAGGCTGTGAGATGACCTTTGAATGTATGAAGTCAGAGAGGATTAAGAGGAGACATTCCCACTATGAGAGGCCAAGACGAACCCCAACACATCATCACACTATGGACGTGTGCGGAGTATAGATGTGTGCTTGTGCTGCATGTATGTATGTATCCTGTTCTTATAGTTTCTAGCATGCCTAAGGCTTCATTCTTAGATTATGTACCAGGGCGGTTATAACCTTCCCCCGAAACACGACTAACCTCTACCTCTCTCATAATAAAGCTTCCAAGGTGTGTATTCTCCATTTATATTTATTTCTACCAAGCATTCATACGGGCAATCGGAATATAGGACCGAGATAAACACACACATGCAGACAACTATGGCTAATCTCCGGATGTGAATAGAAATTGATATGTTGAAAGGCACCATACTCACCTTATGCATTTACAACCTGCCCTGAAGGGAACGGGATGTTTCATACGTGTTTTGTTAAATGAAATATTGTCTTCGCTAACCAAGAGAAAAGATTAGCATGTTCTGTTTCCCATTTACATTTTACTCCTTTGTTCAGTGCAAAGGTAACACAAGCTTTAACTGTTTGATTACTATAGTTACACATAGTTTAGAGTATACGTGTCAGGGCCTTAGTGCTAAAATAATATTCCAGTGACCTTGGATAGGATAGGAATAGAAAACTGAAATAGCTAAAGAGAAGAGATGTATAGTTTTCTCTGTGTAAGCAGGAGAGAATAATGATGTGGGGAAGGGAATATTGAGATGTATTATATACTATAAAATGAATAGTGTTATATTTTGAGTTGGTTCATTTCTGTTGTCCTTGTCATGTATGAATTCACTCTTGGAGCTGTGGCATTAAACTTTGTCTTGAAGATGTAGTATCCTCCTTGTCATTGCATTAACTCGGCCGACTTCAATGCCAGCCTGTGAAGAATCGGGACATCCACAGGCCATATGGTGGGCACCCACTTACTCCTTACACAGGTATTACACATATGGATTGGATTTACATCACGCCTAAACAAGAGCTCAAAGCTCTGTGGAACATATGTTCAGCACCAGCAATGTATGGCTAGAATGAAACAACTCAAATTCATTTATTGAAACATGTGGTACCATGATTAACACATTTGCATTAGCATGTAGAATGAAACCCTCTTTAATGGTCACACATGCAGAGCCCCCAGCACACACAGTGACATGTGTTCTCTGCTTTTAACCCATCCTAGTTCCAGGAGTCTAGTACTAGGAGCAGTGCAGCTATTGTACAGCGCCCAGGGAGGTGGGGGGGTGTCCCACGGCAGGCCCCAGGAGGTGAACTGGGACCTCTCCAAGTAGCAGTCCACACTCCATATTTAGGTCTGGTCGGGAACTTGAACCAGCGACCCTACAGCTCCCAGTCCAAGCCCCTACTGACTGAGCCACTGAGCCCGGACATAGAGATGTAGATGCGTACTGTAGCCTATCTATTGACGTCACATGTTGTTTGATTCTCCATGATGCAGAGCAGGCTTCACATATGAGGTGGCATGGAGGGAAAACAGCTGTCCCGTCACAGTCTCAGAGTCGCTCATTGGCCCCTTGCATGGAAAACTCAGCTATTAGTGTATGCATATGTGTGTGATTATGGGTGGATGTTGACTAGTGTTGTAAAATGCTAGCATAGACTAGAGAAAGCACTATATAAATGCTGCAGCTGTACATACAATATCTCTGCACGTGTAGAGTAAGAGTAGCATGGGCAATCTCATTCAAATATGTAGCAAATAACAGCTGGATGCGGTCGATATTTTGACGTAAGCACATGTTTAAGATCAAGCCGTGAAGAGTCTGAAGACAGTATATGACAGTAAGTCCCAGCGTGAGCTCATCTAAGGATAGTGGGTGTTGTTTTTCTCATACTGATATTCTGAACAATCTGTGCTGTTGTATTTGCTGTAAAGTGTTTTTATTATATGTACACTTTGGCTCCACCAACAATCGTTTATAAATGTGCTATATAAATAAAACTTGATTTGATCTGATGTTTCAGACAGCAGTGACTGACTTAAATCAAGACTTTGAATAAGCATCTTTATTTGCACACTAGGGCTGTATCCGAATATTTGTTCGTTGGAGGACTATTCGGGTTTCAATTTCGTTATTTGGATCTTCGTATTTCTTTTTTTTTAAATCTCCAATATCAACGTAAGAGCTTGCGCCTCTTCGAGGGGTGCTAACGCTTAACCATAAACGTTATTGTTTACTTTCTCCGTCTTTATAGGTAGATATGACTTTTCTCCCTTAATCTCCGTTGTTTCCATAGCAACAACAACTTCCTGTCAACAGCGCTAACTCTCCTTCAAAATAAAAACATGTCCATAAAAAATAGGAAGCCAAGCCAAATTACACTTAAGACATATACAACTGCAACGAAAGTAACAAACACAATATCCTTTTCAATTTCAAAGAACACAAATTGGGTTGTATACATTAACAAATAATTATAAAACAACAATACTGTGTAGAATAACAAAATGAATCCGAAATACACGTGTTGAAGCGGTTCTCTGCTGATTACTACCGAATGTCCGGAGCCCGAAAAATTGTATTCGGGACAGTGCTAATACACACTCATTCAAACATTGGACAGCAGCAGCATTTTACATTTGTAAAGTTTGCGTATTTCTCTGGGTCACTCTCTGGTCTTGCTTGTAAAGAGAAGGCAATACAAGTCTTTACATAAAGTCACAAACTGGCTTTTTACTATTTTCATTCTTTGAATACACATACGTTAAGTTGATTTTGTTAGCGATTCAAATCCATCTTAAGTTGTTGAAAGTTACTCTAAGATGCTTCGTGTCTCTCATGCCAGTGTATCTGTCCGTTGTCCTGCCTGTGAGATGTAGATCCTCAAAGACGTGAAGTTTAGGTTTAGCATCTGTGAAGGAGCTGGAGGATGGAAACGTCTGTGGGATTAATGTAAATGAACAGAGGGAGTTCCTGTTGGGCGGGTTGTGATCTCGGTCTGGTCTGATTCAGTCCATCTCTTTTCCCTGCTGCGGATTCCACCCCTCCCAGTAATTCAGTGATCCCCTGCTCCTCCTTTCCGTTTCATCTCCATCTCTCTTCCGCAGTCAGACCGCTCTACACTTACATGCTCTGATCTTTGGATTTTTATCAAGTTTCTGCTTCATGAATTATTTGGCTTATTTTCGTATAAAGAAAAGTTTGAAGCTGGAATATGTCTGAGGAAAAAAGCTTAAACAAAAAAGTTTTATATTATCTTAATATCTACTCAAAGAAAGAGTAAGCCATCTTACATTTTAAGTTCTAGCCCTTTTCCTATCTGACAGCACTTTATAGAATAGACATGATAGCAAAATAGCATATTTTGTGTTTGAAAGACTTTATTAAAGGTGGGGTAGGTAAGAATGGAGAAACCAGCTCGAGTGCGCTAGAGTTTGAAAGTACGCAGCCGAAAAAAATCTGCCCCTTCCTTCAGACTTCCTCACAGAGCCCCTCCTCCAACACACATGAACGCGCACATGACCAATGAGGGCACGAGATTAGTTTGTGCCCAGATGGAAGGCTGACAGGCAGGTAGGCCATCCAGTTACTTTAGCCGCAGATGACATTTTTTTAATGTATTTATTGTCAATGCATTTAATATTTTCATTGCTATCGGGATGTTAAGAGCATTCCATGGAATATAACATAAAGTGTTTCTGAAGTGAATTACCTACCCCACCTTTAAGTTTTATTTGGACATCACCACACCTTTTGTTGATATCAACTAGTGAAAAACTACTCACAATAAACTTATAATCCATAAGTTTAACTGTATATTTCTTTCATTTGAACACATACTTATTCCCTCCACAAGTGAGAAAGTGAACCAACACTATGTTTTCTTTCTCCCCTTCAGTTGAAGGGCTTGTGTGATTACTTCTGTTAATCAAAGGGTTCAAATTAAATGGAGTTGTGCAGGTTGTGTGAGCCCCTGTGCCGTGGGGGAGGCAGAGGCCAGAGCTCTCCTTCCTCTCGCAGACTTTGTTTTCACAGCCCCTCCTTCAGTTCAGACTACCTCCAAATTGAAATTAGAATAAATTAACATTATTTAATTGAGTTCGCAGAAGGCTGCGATATTTCTTAATTAGCTTTCACCGGGGTTGGCGGCAGGAGAGGAGCACCGCCGCACGGCGAAGAGTTGCTAAGGTTGACGCGATGCTTTTAGAGGACAGAGGAGAGCCCAAGAGACAAGGACAGTCATCTCTGTCCTCTGATCTATAACCGGTCTAAGGTCTCTCGTCTTGTTATCATTACACACGGTCCAGAGTTATTCCATCTTCTCTGATTACTTTCATATACCTTTAACACAGATTCTCAGATTCAGCCATAAAGAATGTCCGAGAGCATAATGTGTGACAGTGGTTCATTACATTTAAATACTATGTTGTGGTATTTACATTTAAATATCGACATGAGTCTTGTGCTATACCAAATCTCCTTACTTCTTACTATACCTGCATGTCTAGTTTGTCATGTCACCAATAAAGGTAAAGGTCCTTGACATTAAAAGTAAATGTAAAATGTCCACTGTGGTTGGTATTGCTACTTTGTTCCTTTGGAGGAGAGCTGTGTCTCTAACATCTCAGAACCTGGAATCAATGTTCGCCGAGAAGCGGTCATCGCGGTCCGTTTCTGAAACCGAGCTTCTGAAAACTCAGCGGCTCCCCTTGGCCACACCGGCCGTTCCCTAAGCTGTGTAATATTAGGAGCATAATCCTTCAGAGGAGTAAGTCGAAGTCAGTACCTCTCAATGTCTGCATTTTCCCCATGTGGACCCCTCCCCAACTCTGATTTGCAGTCTCTGAGTGGTCTGTCATTGGATCTGGTGGGAGAGAGGAGACCCAGTTTCTCCTGACATGCAGCATAGGTCCGATCGTCGGGCTTCCTGTGGTCGTTTCATGCTGCAGGGCATCGCTGTCATCAGGTGGGGTTAGAGAGGTAGAAGACTTTACTGAACAATCCAAGCCTTTCTCAACAGTGGGGAAAGTAAAAGGGAATGTTTAGATGAGGTTATGTTCTGGGTCAAGCTGTGCTAGGGTCAGTTTGATGTGCCTGTTTACACCGCCAAACCTACATCTTTAAAACAACTATGGAAGATACAAAAAGTCATAGCAACACAATGAAGTCTTATGAGACAAATACAGAAATTGTAGCTCGATACACGATGCTGATCCGAAGTCTCACAGTGCAGAATGTTAAATCATTTGAAAAGAATAAATACAAAATGTAATGTTAACACATTTTCAGGGACTATTCTGAATTCAATTTTCTACACGGTCGCCATGAGGGAGGCAGCATGTGTGTTGTGTGTACTAATGTGCCACTTTGTGTGTGTTGTGAGGGATATATTTTGATCCAGTTACTGTAATGCGGCTATCATTTCCCCACCTCTTCCTCTGTTGGGTGCATGTCGAGTTCACAAGTTAAGCACTGCGAAGAGCTCACTCTCCTCAATACCCGCGCCGACTGGTGTAAAAGGGCCTTCCGCAAAGCGCCGCTTGTAATCTGCCTTTGGTAAGTCCTCCTTAGTTTTATCTGCCAAGGATTACCTCACAAGCTGCAAGCAGGAGAGAAACGAGGGAGACGCGGAGCAAGAGAGAGAGAGAAATGAAAAGCAAGTCAAACAGAAAACGATGAAGATGGAAGAAAATGAAAACAAATCGCTGTGTAATCTCTGAAAGAGAGAGACCTGCTTTCGAGTTGAAGGGAGGTTTCCCTCGCCACTCATTTAGAGAGGGAATTGACTAATCCCTCTGTGATTGATGTCTGCTATGAGAGGCTCTATAGCAGACTAATATGGCTTATGAGGATGACCAGAAAGTCCTTTGTGTGTGCGTGCCTGTGTGTGTGTATATATGAATGAACCAAACCTTTTTGTCTTGTGTGTCCGTCTATCCAGTGGCCGGAGAGGCCAGGGGTTTGAATGACATGGCGGGCCGAAGAAGGGGTAACTTTATCTTAATCTGCTCCTAATCTGCCCCAGTGCTCCAGGTGTGTGTGGGCTTAAACCCAGAAACATCCAGGGTTTTGGGGTGAGGTTTAAGGGGGCTTCGGGTGAGGACATAGAAGTCCATGCACTTGAAAACTCCTTCGACCTCAAGAAGGTCTTAGACCCCCCGCACAGTCTTGAAAAAGGCTCTCACTTAGTCATGCCATACCTTACTGCCGTCATCCTTAAGTGGCCCCCGCTACATTTTAATTGAATTAAACCAACCGTTCTCCGCAATTTAAAAAAGACCTTAGAAGTACCTTATGAATTAGTCTGAGTGATTTGTCTTTCAAACTGTGTGCCTGTGTTGGCAGAGTGTGTGCGTGCACGGTGTGTTTGAGGAACGGAGAGCGAGTGTAGAAATGATAAGGCTTTAATTGCCTCTTTATAAAGCCCTCCAGCACCCCCCCCCTCCCTCTTGGACTGTTATGGTATGCAGGTGTGTGCTCTTATGCGCTATAGGAAATACTAAGTGGCATTCTCAGCTCTTAACTCTTGGATCACAGAGTGGGATCGTTCCCGTAGCTTTTAATCGAGCACTCTAGCTGGACCACACTGTCTTGTCTTGGTCTTAATCAAAACATACAGTGAGTTTGCACACTTTGACCCCAGCTAGGAGCTCACGTCTGGTCGCCTCTACTTGAATCGGAGGCTATTGCTTTGCATCTTAACATCAAAAGGGAAACCAGACAAAGCACATAACTCAGTTCTGCCCAAAGTGGCCTTTGGATAGCTTAGCGAGCAGAATGGCTACATGCAGTTGGCTTTTCTGACCAGTGGGCGGTTGATCTCGTGGTCCAACACTAATCCCCAGTGAAGGACAATCGGAGCTGATCGACAAACATTAAGGAAATCTGAATGTCTTTGAGGATTCCCTAAATGTCATCTTGCACAATCAGTCGATAGTATTCAATCAGTTGTCCATCAATTGTGTGCATGATGAAATACAAGGAAATTGAGCATGTTAGCATACAGAACGTCACATGCCAAAACATTAGTATTACATGTATCAAAAGTGGACAACATCCATATGTTGGGGACAGACATTATTATTGCCCTTGTTTTTGTATCCATGATACATCATAAACTATTGCCCCACAGGTTGATGTTCTTTTCTTTCTCTTTCTCCCTTCACTTCCTCTATCGATCTCCCCCCTCTGTCTTGAGGCTCCTGTCATAGTCCTCCCTCTCTGCCTTAGTGTAGCATTTTCTCGTGTGTGTTTTGATGCATGTGTATTCTGATCAGGAGTCAAAGGGGTGACTTTGTAATTATGTTCATTTTAATTGGCTGTGCTATCACCCCTCTCATCACTTTGGAGCCCACGCAGCGCGCTGGACAATGGCAGTCTGCAGTGGGGGGGGTTGCACAACTGCTGTGTCAAGACCCCTCCATGCACGTGCACACACACACACACACACACACACACACACACACACACACACACACGGCCTCTTTACCTGCAGAGCATAATTCCTAAAGTGGCCTCTTAATGAGTTTTCCCGGCCCAGGCTTAGATTAATTGATAAATGGCGGCGCTATCGGCACAGCTGATCTCTGAATCTATTGCAACACTAATTTGTTTGTTGAAGATGGCAGTTAAAGGAGATTAATACGTGATAGATTTATAGGAGACACCCCCTCTTTCTCTTCCTCCTTCTCATGCTTCT